>OX359249.1:30964964-31420049 GCA_947179485.1 Allacma fusca | reverse complement strand
GGAGATAGCTGATGGAGTTATACATACGACCTTTCTTCCTGCTATACACTGTAATAGGATTATGTCCAATCTACCTAAATTTACTATACCTATCATATAACTTGCAATCTCCTAACCATATATTATCCCAACTCATACTGTAAGTGTTCTTATCGTCAGTTGACAAGAAATGTATAATTTTATATTACAAGAGACGAATCAGTAGAGATTAATCTCATTAATCATGAAGCCTCAACGTCGTGTAATTTTTCCTATGAGACGTGGCACAGAAGGCTAAAGCAAAAAATTCCAGCGATACACATAACTACTTATGTGAGGACACAACACGCACGCATTCACCCTAACATTGTAAACCTCTCGCATATGTATGCTCAGTAACCAATTTATTCTTCTAATTGATTCTTTCATTTAATAGTTTGAACTTTTTGACATCTTTAAATATTGAAGTTCTCAGTGAAAGCCATCATATGTTGTCAAGATCCGGAAAAGAAAGCATTCAATTTATGTAATTTAAGTAAATATTGAGTGTTCATGAAAATTATGCTGGAGAAATTACATACTGTTTAGAGTCATAATTCTTGAAATCGGAATAGTAAATATTGTCAAGTGTAAGAGCACTATGAAATTCATATGGCACGGATGGGTTGGGTTCTGAAGATCTATTCATTGTAACGGGAAATATAGGGCATTGTTGAAATTTTCGCGGCAATTGACCTCGAAAACTAGCCGTTAGATTTGTATGACACTTCTAGTAAAAGAACCACCAAAATTATACCCAGATCTGGTTTTGTCCTAGTTTTGAAAGCTCAACTAAAATTTTGAAAACTAGCATTTTAAATACAAAATTAATTTAAGATGAAAGTCATTTCATTGTAGTCTTAAGGTAAATATTGGTTGGCCTTTCGTAATGAGGACAAAACCTGGTCCGGTTCTTCATTTTTTGTACCTTTTAGCTGAAAAATCATTCAAATCAAACTCCTTGTTTTCACGATGTGTCCATTCCCGCGAAAAATCCCAAAATATTCGGTATCTCCCGCTGGAATGAATGGATCTTCAAAATTCAAGTTCCTATAAACATAGCAAACCCAAGGCATCCATGCGAGAGGAATTTGGTGGTACGTACTCTTAACTTTGCAAATTTTTACCATTTCGATTTCAGGAAATTCGAATCTTACCCTTCTGAATTGCGCTACGTTACAAGCTTACAAGTTTTTAAAGAGAAATCCAATGTGTGCCACTGTTTCGTCAATCCTTTACATAATCAAATTTTCGTTGTTAGTTACACCTAATCATCTGGAAAACTGAAACTCCAACGCTTTCAAACATAACATGTGGAGTTGTTAGGAGCTCATTTGTTGAGAGAACCAGAACTTGAATACAAATGCAGAGTAAAGGGATAAAGGAGAAAAAAGGAACAAATAAATGCCTTATTTTCGAATGTAATGGTATGAGATGATTAGTAAATGAACTCAATTACTTCGTGAAAGTCGAGCAATGATACACGAATGTAATATAGGAAAAATCACGAATGCATGTTGATGTACTAGAAGGAACTGCTTTAAAACCACTCAAGTAATACCTACAGGTTAAATTCCCTCGATATACCCACAATTTGATTACCATCACACTAATTTGCCTGCCTATACGTAAAGTGCTTACCTGCAAAATATTTTTTGGATGACCTAAAATCACTAACCTTTTAGCTGTGTCAATACACTAAAATGCAAAAATACTGTTCGTTACAAGTGATCATGCTCGAGTTTGCTGCCTATTATGTGTAGGTTATACACGATGGACTTTAAAAATGCCGTCATAAATTATAGTTACACAGAATAAAACTTCCTCGAACGTGACATTATTACGTAATTACAGATAATTTTAATCTCTGTTTCAAAATAACAATAATAATAATACATTAACAACTGAAATCAAAATTAATAATAATAATGAAACAAAATCATAATGAGTTTCTCTCAGGATTAGACATTGTGCAGAAATTCCCTCATTTCAAATAGCGTGACCCAAAATAAAGATCAACACAGACTCCATCCTTGTAAACATACGACAATTTTAAGTACCTCCTGAGTTTCAGAAAGATCCAAAGTGATTACATTGTGTTGAAGTCATACTAGTAGTTGCAATACAAATCACAGAACACTAAAAATAAGAAAACTTGCAAGGAGAGGCTAGTATGTCGAAAAAATTAAAATAAAAACTCAGTCCATCACATTCAATCAAATCTATTTCACCCAAATAAAATAAAATTCAGTTGTTTGTAGACACGTGTTTGTGAGTAAAACACGGATAACTGAAACAGCAAAATAATACACATACAAATCTGATATTGTCTAACAAGATAACATAAATAATAAAATCCTTAATGGTAAGAATAGTACCTGACATCACTCGAACTTCAGAGCTGTCACTTATTTTTAACATGCACAACATTATGCAATTACACATATATATTTATACCACACCAATAAAAATAACCTTGAGAAAGATTACGAAACACGAGTGACATTAACTGCTGTAAAAATCCTTGGCATTACTGGTCTCCTCCTTAAGTAATAATTATCTGAAATTCTACCTGCGGACATAATCGCAGTTTTCTCATAAATTGATAATCAAAATATAATTTTTTATAGTTTTCCAGATTCCCACCGCTGCATTCAGAAATTCTTTTAGGAATTAACTGTTTTAACCTAATACTGTTACCATTGTAGGTGCCTTAACTTGATTTTGATTATTGCTCCCAATTACTGCCATTTGCATATCCGATAGCAGACATTTTTCATGAATAGTTGTTGTAAGCTTGCAACAGTAGAGTTCAGTTCATTTACTTTCCGAAAATATCTGTTATATGAGTTTTAAAGGGGAAATTACAAAAAACAAGAATTGATCTGACCCAGCAACATCGTTTCATATGAAGCTGTACAAAATCAGAGACCTGGAACCTCCTCTTCCTTACTGTATTTCATGCAATTCTTAAAAATAAATAAAAAGCTTTTTTTTTGCCCTCTTGATTTTTGGAAACAGATTATTAAAGTTGCCCTTGCTGGTTTTCCCCATACTTTCCCTTTTTTTAAGTAAGTTACACAAGATCATTTGTACAGTACAAAGACCATGTTTACGTCCGTGCATTATTATTGCCAGGAGTTTATTGCATAATTTTATCAAAATGTCTCCGTATAACTTTTAATGAAATCAAGTTCCTGCACTTTTTATTTATTTCAAACGGTTTATACCAGTAAGTTACCATTATACCTTGCTTCTTTTGTGGAGTTTGAGAAATAAACCACATTAATATTATTACTACAATTCTGCCAGAATGTACGCACATAACTGAAAGAGAGACACGAACTTGAGATTCCTAAATTACATGCAGGATTTTTGTACCTGGAATCAAAGATCCAGGAAATTCTAACAATTCATTCCTGATTAGAGAATAGGGAAATGAATCCGGTCGGCTTGTGTGATAGTAAAAGCGGAAAATGTAAAAGACAATTTTGTAGAAACCCTGCCCAATGTGTAGCATTTGGGCGCAAAATAATTGTTTCATTTTGATTATCAAAGGTTTCCTTCAACAATGCTTGCAAATTAACTCACTCCATCCAGACATATGTACACGAAGCGCAGTGGCTATCTGCATAATAACATCAATTCGCAATTATATATAAGCAAGAACGAGTGAATTGAATTTCACGTTTTCATTAGTACGCTGTTTGCTAAAATCCTTGAGAGATTCCATTTGAAATAAATGAGTACATCCACAGAGATATTTGAGGGTTTCCTAACAAAAAAAATAACACATGTATACACGCGTACAGTCGGAGTATCAAATTTATGGTTTTGAACTGCACAGAAGAAAGGCAAGTCACTAATATACGACACGTATTGGGTATCTCGGAGATCTTTAAGTCCCATAGGATTTTCCATACCCACTAGCTTTCGCAGTAAAGGTAGAGACAATGTACCAAACCGAGCGAAAAAACTATACGTGCATATACTAAAGGCATACTCTGAGACAACTCTTTTACAAATACATGACTGAATAATATAGACCAAGTGTCGTGCAAAACTCCAATTCAATTTGTCAGGCTAAACACCTGCGGCGTTCATAAAATACCAAAAGCCCATTCCATTTTGTACAGAAAATCTAAACATGACGAGGAAGATTTTAACTTCTTCTGTGATTCATGCTTCCGTATTTCCACCAAAAGCTTGGATCAACATCTAGATTGAAATTGAATTTTCCCTTTATGCTCTCTCTCTCTCTCTCTCTCTCTCTCTCACTCGCTAGAAATGTTTACTCACTACAGGGATAATACATTTACGTAAATGATTCCGGGACATTATTTCAAAGTCTGAAACTTGATTCATAAATTCTTTCTTCTACGTCAGGGACAAGCAATTTCTATTACTACAACAAAAGAAATCAACTTTGATAATCAAATGCAGTCAGTCATCCTGTTTTAGAATCTTAAGTTCATCAAAATCGAATTTATTCATGCCCTGGAATGGCTACAGCAACTTCCTGAGTCAGGATTTATTTATTCGTAAAAATATTAGTGACTAATTAATCAGATCTCTTGGTCTACAGTTGTTTTCGACACGAGTATTAACACGTTAGGAGTATTCAACCCTTTTGAGATTTATCCAATTTTCACGATTTAGACTCTGAGTGAATAACAATTATTTGGAATGCGATTTTTAAAACAAAATAAAAGGTCCTATTAAAGTTGTCGTCTCACAGTACGTCCATTTTACAGTAGAAAGTCAAACAACTGCAGGAGGGAAAAAGAGAGAGAGGTACAGGAAAAGCGAAACAAATGCCCCAGATGCCTTACCACTACATATGCATACAGTAAGCAAGACAGACGGAGAAGGACCAGAAAGAAGAAAATTTAAAACTCTCGACTGATGAAAAGCCCGAGTTACAGTTCCCCGGTTTTATCTCTTGTAACCGCAGAAGTTGTACCGTGGTGGTCGTTGGTGGGCAATGTACGATAAAAACAAAATCATATTGCAATATTTTGCAAGTAAAAACAGTTTCTCGTGTAGCATTCAAGGATTTTCCCATTTTCCATAAACAAGGGGAAAAAATCAATCTGTATACCTGGAATCTTTCCACCCATCTCTCCTCTGTACTCTAACTGACTATTTCCAGCTTGCATTTACACTTTCTGGTAAATTAAAAATAGAGACACAAGCCGACGACAACAACGACAACAGGAGTACCAGCAAGAACAACGAAACCCGTGAAACTCACCCAGCAGTCACAAGATAGCAATGACAATATTGCTATTCTGTTACGGACATGTCAAGTCATTCACTCGTTGTCGTTTTACATACAGAATGCAATTTTACTTGGTTTCTCACCCAGCCGCATTATACAGATAGAGCATTAGCTGCTTCAAAAACAGTACACTACCGAAACCAAACATGGACTATCCATGTATCCCTGAAAAGAGCCATACTTAAAAAGCAATGTAAGAACGAATATGAGAGCAACGAGGAAAGAGACGGCAAAAGAAAAAAACGCACAGCAGTCCGCAGCTATGTATCATCGTTGTACCCACTTTACATATGTATGTAGCTTACAATAAAACAAAAAAACAACGATGGAGAGCAAACAAAACAAATGCGACCCCGAGAGAAAGAGAGGAAGAGATGTATACATGTACAATGTCAGAGCTTGAAACAATATAGGATCTTCCTATAAAGTATCTTTATACGGAGAACTTGAGATTCACAATTTCAGGGCATCCTTTTCCGCCTTGTTTTTTTCCAATCTCGTACTACAACCACTACGTCTAACATTAGTTGCAGTAGTAGTCTGAGAAGAGTAAAAATCTATAACATGAAGATCCGATTTAAAAATAGACAAAACAAAAACAGATGGAGAGAAATGAACGTTCAACGTTCCTACTAATATTACGGGTCGTCTTCATAATAACTGTTACTTGTTTTAATTAACTTTTACATGATAGGATCTTAATATAATTTAACATGCAGTCACTAATCTAATTAAGAGAGTAAAAAATAAAAAAACAGCAATTCTCAAGTCTCTGCTGGTCCGAGCATTTGTCAGACAGTTTGAGTTTACCGAAAGTATAGTCATTCAGTTATGGTATCTTCCTCCATTAAACGCAGAAAGGCGAGCAACTAAAATGACTGGTTCAAGAAAAAAACACGATCAGACACAAGGTGCACTTAATCTTCGGGATCTTTTTCATTTCAGAGCAAAAATTAATGTTTGCATCCCGAGAAAAGCAACTTCCGTCTTATGAATCTATACATTACTTTATCATGAATTCCTTCACTTAAAAATTATCTTTCCACTCAAAAACCTTTGACAACTTTTGTTCTCTCTCATTCTCTCTCCCTCCCTTTCTTCCTCTCGAGTACACGCCAAAATGATATCAATGAGGATAATACCCTTTTCTCCCGCTCTTCTCACTAGTACCAACTACCAAGTCGTTGAAATTCTTACGTATCTCCTGAAAACTTTTCGCTTCACCAAACCATTAAAAGACATTTAATACATGAACGGAAGAAAAGACGAGAGCGTGTATCTCAGAATATGAAATTGTATTTTCATGCTATATATTGTTATTATCGAAGTGACAACCAAATCAACTCGTAGAATACATCAGGCGAACATTTCCATAATTTCAATTCTCCCCATTCGAATGCGTGCGGAAAATAAAAACAAAACTTGATTTTGTCCTGATTACCTCAATACCCCAGAAATGAAGCTGCTTTTATATTTTGAGATTTTCTACAGTATACCACCAGCAGAGGTAATACAGTATATACTTAAAGTAATAACGGTTAGGGAAATTTGGTCTTAACCAACCTTTATTGTTTTTATTGATGTTTAAAAATATTGCTGGAAGTTTCAGTAACCCTCTGAAGAGTCCACGTCGGTTATGTGTATAGAGTATTCAAACAAAAGTAATATGTTCATTTAAAAGTCGTTAAAAGCAATATAAAATTACATACATCCAAGAAAACAACGATTTGCTTACAATAATAATACTACTCATCTTTTCCAAGGTTTCGGTAAACCCATATGTTCTGAAGGTGAAGCGCACAGAATCTGTATGCAGGTAATGTATAGTAATATAAATGCGAAAAACTTCTTAGGAATATTACCGCGTTGTAGTAGTTCACGTAATTACTGTCTCTCTCAACAAACATTCATGTGTGCATTTAGTACCAGTAAAAATGCACTACCACTAATCAGCTATCTGTGAATATGCATAGTGAAAAATAATAAGTAGATTCTTTTCTAACTGTGAAAACTGTACACACGTGCATGATCATTGTACAGCTCCAAACTTTTCCCAAAATCCTTTCACTGTACATTAGAAAATTAGAAATCGACATAACAGCAATAATAATAATATTTCATCATCATTATTATTATTGCCTTAATTAGTTTTTTTCTTTTTGTCAGGCAGTAAAAATCCTCGATATATGTAGATAATGATAATTATTACTTTCCCAACTTCCAACTACAAGTTTAGCTATATAATTATACATGTAACTATAGACATACGTATGTAAGTATAAATAATCGCCTACATCATTATATTAAAATGTTAAAATTAAAATTTCGATCTTGTTCATCAAATTCATGATTAGGTATGGTATATACCCCCAGATCTCATTCATACCAGCATGCTTGTTTTGTTGTCTCAGTTAAAGTTGCTTATGTGGTAGTGTATAGGAGTAAGATCTATGTATGCTCATATATTATGTAAATTTAAAGACGCTTTCCTTACAAACTAAAAACACTTTTAAGGTACACTCAATTATTATGCAGATGCATTCGCACGTTGTCCCTAACCTTTCATATAATCCAACTTATTACGGGTGTAGGTGTGTGTATCTGAATCATCTTACACGTACCTTAAATACATTAAAATTTATAGATATATATATATATATGTATATATAGCTACTAGTATTTTATAGTGAACCATCCTAATCGTGTAATCCTACAAATAATAGTAGTAACAACGTAACCCTACACAGTTCATACATGTACGTACATCATACAAATATACATACATATAAATGACTTATCATAATCATTTTTACATAAAATCCTGTGTAAATAACTATTATCTATCTGTATATGTTTGTTTAAGTGTATAATTATATATCTATATATATATATATGTTTATATATATATAGTTTACAGCAGAATACTGAGATTCACGTCCTTTAACTTTGACTGCGTTCAGGTTTCTTTTCTCATCTGTCTCCCTCTGTACTTACTATCTTTCAAAAGCTATTACTACTATTAGAGTTCAACCTAATGTACTCGTGCTTAATTATTATAACTGAATTATTTTTCCTTTCGAAAAAAGTCTTCATATCTTCTTCTTCATACTCACAAACATCACAGCTGCATGAAGAAAAAAGTATTCAGCCGTGTGTCTATACTGTATAATCCGTAGAGTTTTTATATTCTATATATATGGATATCATATACTGTATGTAATAGCAGCACTCGTTTTGTTTAGATTTTACTCTCCTTATCATTTCTCATTTCTCAATAATGTTTCACTCTACCTCTTCCTCTCATAATAGTTTAAAACTTCAATAGTTTCCGATGTCTCTCCTTCATTTTGCATATGGTGTATGTACAAATTACATAAGAAACGATAATAAAAAATCCGGAGACTAAACATGGATTCCCGTTCCACACTAGCAGTAATGTACTGTACCAACTTTATGATCTAATATACATACTTACGCAGTGTGGTAAGTGTAGAGGTTTTTATGTGTATAAAGCTGTTGTTACATCTCCGCCATAACAAGCTGTTCTTTTTTCTAAAAAATCAAGCGTCGATATTTGATGAGAGTGAGTGATGGTAAATGTGTCTTATTAGTTTCGATGAGGGTAGTAAAACGATTAAGTAGGATTTTTCGAGAAGACAGCAGAGATGATGGTAAAAGTGTGTGAAAAGAAACACATTTACACGTACGCATTATAGACACCTGACCAATCTATATTCTGGAGGCTTGACACATCCACTGAAGCAGGGAGAGTGTACGTCCCGTAAGCTGGGCTTGTTGAAAGACTGGGAATCGCATTCGAGTTCGCTGCATTCTGAAAATTTGTAAGAGTCACCATGAAATATTTTCGCTTTCGTCAATGTGGAGACCAACCTTAAGCCGGTCATGAGTCTCTCTCTCTCCTCTTTCTCTCAGACTCTTTCTCCCCCATCCACTACAAGTACATAGGGCACAGGTCTTTGACGACAACTATTTTTTTCCCAGCATTTTTTCCCATTTGTATGCGCAGTATTACAGTATCTATACTTTTGTTAACTTTGCTTTTGTACACATAGATACTCCATGTATGCATGTACGTATGTAGATATGGACGACATTAACAGTGACAGGAGCAAAGGCTTGATATGTTATACGGCACTCTATAGCATATCTCTCTCTCTATATATATATATATGGAGATGGATACGCTCCGTTCAGAGTTCAAAAATATAGACCTCCCTAAACCAAACTGTGTGACTATTCTAACAAAATGGGAAAGAATAATAAGAGACGAGGGCGACGAGAGTTTGTCCACGCCACTACTGAAACTATATATATATATATATAATTACTCAATGATCTATATATAAGTACCAACGAATTTTCTATTATTATAGACACATGCCTAACAACGCAGCCAATACGGACCACACTCATAGAAATAATAGAATTCCCTACAAAAATCTCACTTCTTCCTTGCCTTATCCCACAATATATATGGGAAAGCACAGAAAGTCTTCTAGAAAATGTCAAGTTGAGTTAAACTAGGACTTACCAAGCTTGGCAAAGGGTAAGGCGTATATCTATAGCTTCCAAGTGAAGGGTAATTCAGACCAGCACCAAGAAGTTTCGAGTAGCTTGCAGCCGCGGCTGCTGCAACTGCTGGGGCCATCGCTACTCCTCCCAATGTGGCTGAAATATTGGGACCAACACCTACAAAAAACACAATCAAACAAATATCACTCTTCCGTACCAACCAAAGTACTCCCAGGAGTATTTAATTCCTAGGTTTGATTATTCAAGAAAAATGTTATATATTAATAACAACAAAATAAATAAACAATTCACATAAAAAACAATCCGAAAAAATACCAAACAAATCAAAGAAACTACGTATAAATTTAAATATTAATATTATAGACACTATGTTATTGAAAATCTACAAAAAAACATCCTTAGACAGTCATAAACAATCGACAATTTAAGAATGATTTAGAAAATACTGCTTTAAAAAAATAGTTTCACGTTCGGTAAATAAACGCAATCTTCAACTAATGAAATCTTATCAAACACATAATTATGTACATCTTGTAAGTAAAAAAAAGTTGTGCCTTTTAAATTGAATGAAAACGAATCAAAACTACATATTTACAGTGCATAACAGAACAAGATAAAATGAGATGATAACTGTGAATAAAAATTCTGACAAATAATCACACGGTTTTCTCAAAATCATATGTTCCGTGTACGAATCTACTTGAACGTTTAACATACACTAAAATGCAGTCATCATAAAAAGTAATGTAACAACATGTAATCATAATAAAAAGTTCAGAAAGAAAAAAAATTCACTGGAATAAAAAACATGAAATCAATTCTTAGAAAAAGGATGAGAGAGGACCTCGTTGGGAACAAGTGACAGAAGAAATTAAAGGATTCTGCAATGACTTTTCAAAAATTTTAGCACGCTTGAATGACAAATGATGGGAACCTTGGGCTGCCAATGTGGAAGCTGCAGACAACGGAAGAACCATTCTTTTGGCCAACAAATTTAAACTTGCCACGGTTTCTTTTGGTTGAGCCTTCTTGCACTCCACCTTTATTATTCAAATAATAAAACCAATCAATCTCTCCGCTTTTGACAATGAAAAATCTATTCTCCCATTCGTTTCTTACATGAACATGAGGGAAAATAAAGCATTTTCACATCAAAAATACACTCTGACAAAGAGTCAGGCTCTTCTTACGCGTATCTAATACCTGTGCCAGTGTGCATAGATACACGCCCCTGACAAAGTACTTGTATACATACACTTAAGTACACACAAATATATATATAAGTATATATAATTTTCTATATAATTATACATATCTTTATATATCTATAGAGTCAGATATACATATATATATATACATATACACCAAAGAATTTTGATAAATATGTACTATGTTACATTTCACCATGAAGGGGAAAAAACATTGACTACTTCAACAAAATAAGTAAGCATACATAATGACATATGTAATTCTTCTAAACCACGCAAGTATTCTCATACTATCAGGATAATGCACGCAAGCAACATGAGGACATATTAAAAAATATTACGCATATTTTTCATCATCGTCTCAAACTCGTCCACAATAATTATTTTACAAAAAAAAAAGTTTCCAGCATCGGTATCGAGTAACAACATCCTCCTTACCTTCTTTCCTTTGATGGTGTGGAAATGAATCTCACAGATTCGGTCAACAACATCCTCACTATCGAATGTCACGAAACCAAAGCCACGGTGGCGTTTCGTTTGTTGGTCCATCAACATTACTGCTTCCTCCACCTGGAAATATTGTCGCATCAAAAATGGTTAGTCTCTCCCCCTTGACTACTGGGATACGATGCTAGTCAGAAATCCCTATGCTATAGGTACATACATACCTTTCCAAAACTAAAAACACTCAAATGCATTACTATTCCAACCAGAGTTAGCGAGAGAGAGAGAGAGGGGGGAGCCATTATAAAGGAGAGCAAGAGTACTGGCAGCAGCAGCAGCACCTATAGCCCACATTAGATATACTCTATGTTTCTGAGAAGTTCAATTTCATTCGCCTCCGCCTCTCTCTCCCCCCACTCTTCTCACGATTCGTAGTTCCAAGCAAGCAAAGCAGCAGCACCTGTGCTATCATTACAAATAATGACAAAATTTAACTTACTTTGCCGAACTGCGAGAAGTACGATTTGACTTCTTCCACTGAGGTCTCTTGGCTTACTCCACCAACAAAAACTTTCTTCGTCTTGTTTGATCTATATTTTCCGTCGTCCAAAATATAGACATACAGAAAAAAAAAATAGGAAAAGACCCGCTTTAAAAGTCATCGCATATAATTATGCTAATTTTCTTCATACAAAGTTCATAAGTATGGATAGGGTAAGAAGCCACTATAATTATTACGGATATAGTAATACCATAGTATTTGGTTCAAACATATACCTATGTATGTTTTCACAGCGTAGTCGTGACATCAAAATGCATACAAACATTCCGAAATTTTAGGCACGTACGCCAAATATGTGCGGAGTATTTTTTTAAAAAAGATTTGCAATATTAATTATTACTGTTACTTCGTTATCTCAACTCTTCGTTGAGGCAACATCAAGATATCAGTAAAACGAACATTCGATCCACGATTTTAACCAACACGAGGAGGGTGCAGTAAACATCTTTCCCTTTTAGATACATTGCTTTCTCTCTCTCTCAATTGTATACATTCAATATTAAACTATTTCGTCCACAACTCTACCAATTTTGGGACTTTGGCTGATGCCATTTCCTTGCATACTCAATAATTTCCATCTCCATGCCGGAAAAGTTCACATCTTCCTGTTACAGCCTTCCATGAACATACATTTCACCTCTCTCCTGATTATATGCACCAGATTTAATACCTACTGCACTAACACTGCTGTCATAATTCTCTGCTCCATTGTTGAAATAAATACAAACTGCATTACCTGAACAGTGCGTTGAGGTTTGAAAAAACTATTTATGAATTACATATTATTATGCATAGCTCAATCAACAATTCATTCTTCCAGTACAGAATATACAAACATGCCTAAGTAGCTGCTACAATGGAGTTGAGTAACAGTAACATTTAATGCTATAATAGTAGTAATGAGATGCCTCGAAAGAAAAATCATGAGGCCTCACTCAAGAGTAAGAGCATATGGTTAGATTGTTATACATGACTTCTGGTTCTCTTTCTTCCTTCTTCACATCCGAAAGTACAATTACGTATCCAAATGCATTTCTTTTCCCAATTGGGGACTGAACGAAATAGGGGAAAAAAACTTAATTTATGTATGGTACCAGAATTTCCAGAATAATACATATATGCTGACACTGCACTGCAGGAATTTCAAAATAACTACCTACGACTTCTCAAAATCTTCACCTCGCTCGCTTTTAATCTTTGAGCCCTCAGTCAGGAAAAGAAGTGCTTAAAAGAGAGTAGTACAACAACACTGTAGAGAGCGACACGCTTCAACTACTAAACCAAAAAAAAACAACCCCACTATATTCAAGGGAAAATACTGTAGTGTTCAAGCTTGAGGGAGAGAAACGGGGATGACACAATACAAAATAAATTCAATGTCCATGAATGCCCCCAGGAAACAGTTATATATATATATTTGACTTCTTTTAAAAAAGATTACGTTGAACTCTAACTCTACCTAAATAATGTGAAAGTTTGTTTTAAATGACAACAACGTCTAACTAAAAGAACAAGAGCGAGACATAAGATAGATAATTACACTTATAACGACAGATTTTAAGCTGACTATATTTGTTTTGCTCACTCCCTGAGCGTCGGAGCAATTCCCAAGGTATAATAAAAATACATGAGTGTACGTCCAACAAAACAACGTGAACAAAATAACGTTTCAATAAGAATACTCTTTGTATAAGTACACTACATTTACCAGCATATTGCCATTGCACATAAATTTTAGTACATAAATTACCTATGGTGTATTAAAGTATCTAATGGTTGTAGTAGTTGTAAGTTTAGTAATAATTATGATCGTTCAAGAGGGCACATACATAGAAGATACATACATTTCTAGATTCTACCTACGCAAGTACTAAAGGAGAAGCAACTTGTAAAAGTTAGTTGGTCATTACTTCAACACTTGTGCACACACAAACATACATACGTACACACACACAAACACACACACATACTCACGTCTCCTCATGGAAGGTATTACTATGAGGTTATTATTCCTCCGATTGTATACGTACCTTTCGTGTCAATCCGTTTACGAAAACATACATAAAGGTATAGTATACTCACATACATATTATGTAGAGATATAAAAAAAATATAACAACTACACATATCTACATATACATAATTATACGTAGACAATCATAAGAAATAAAAACCGGAAAGCAAAGGAAAAACACAGGAGACTTTTTTTCTCAAATACTATCGTTATCATTTCTACGATATTGGTTATTATTATTTCAAAAATTATATAGCATGTAGGAGGAGGTACAGGGGGCCTATAAATAATCAAAAAAAAAAGTAAAGTACTTTTACGTGGTATAAGATAGATCTATCAATATATAAATATATAGTGTTTATAGAAGCCGACAATACAGGAAACTTACCCAGACTTAGATCTAGGTGTTGCATGCTTCGGGTCTATTCTTTTCCCGTCCAACGTGTGCATGGGTACTGCCAACACACGAGGAACAGTGCCCGGGTCACTGAATGTGATGAATCCGAAGCCACGGCTCCGCTAAATAAACAAATGGGCGTAAATCACGATAAGAAATAATTTTTGTTACTCCACATCTCTCTCCTACACTTGCACAATTACATACACACTTACGATAGAGATACATTGCAGTATATATAAGAAAATAAGATACACTAATTTTAAAATATATAGATAATTATTGTAGTATAGAAGTCAAGGCAGATATACAATGTAGTATAGTGAGTGAGTACAAGTCGGGAGAAACAACATATTAGCGGAATCCTACGAGTCAACGTCAACAGTAAACACAATACTATAATTATATGTACATACTTCCTGTACTTCAATGCCAAGAGCTACATAAATATACATACATACATAAATAATTATATATGCACATCTATATCGGTATGCCCAATGGCTTTTTTTTTGTGTGTGAATGCATACACGCATAAGAGTTCAACTGTAGTTTTCATAAGTATTTACATTATTTCAAGAAACCCTAGTAATGTATAGATAAGGAGGACAGAGGAATATGCATATATATAACAGTTATATAAGTACAGAAATATGCACATTTTTCTTTTCCAATCAATCCCACTTTTATCCTCCGCCATTCTTCTCTTCCAACTGGCATCAAAATAAGCTTCAATTACTACTTGATTAACCAAGCTACTATATAGCCACAGGATAAATTCCAAAATTCATCTTCCTAAATGGATTCATTCCATCTCTACCACATCAAGTTCCTAATAGGTAAATTCTAATGCATTCATTTCCTCTCGTCGGTTCCTTTCATCAATGTATGTATCTAAATCTATCTACCCATCCATCTATCAATTCCAACTATCTATGTAATGACATGCACGTAAGCTCAGTCTCGTTAATTCCAACCTTTACAACACAATAATAATTCTTTCTCTCTCTCTCTCTCTCTCCTCCACTACTATACCATAAATCCACACTAAACTGTACTTCTTGCTGCCTAATCAACAAATTTCAATTAACACAAGTTCTCCTCACGACAACGTCAATACGTACACACGAACTGCTCTAAATAATTCAATGTTTCCAATGCTCTCAACGTTCTGATTGACATTTGAGACTCGTAAGTAAAAAGTGTGAGTCGATGAGAAAATTCAATGTAAACAATAAACGTAGGCAGGACGACAGCCAGGCACGCAGGGTATATAATATATAATTACTTATGGGTAAAGTACAAGTATGTATATACCTACTGTAAATTAAACTTAAATGATGATTCAAGCCCAAGCATGGATCTCTCACGTGAATGCGTTTCACGCATCCGGATTGTAGTAATTTGTATTTCCCTGATGACTAAATTAGATGGATCTTTCTTCCCCCCCCCCCTCCTCTCTCTCTCTCTCTCTCTCTCTCTCTACAGCTACTACGTACATAGAATGTTATAAAATTTAAATCTGAACTGGGAGACAAAAAAATTAAGCAACAGCTAATATTTAACATGAGTGAAATGTCCCTTCAAAACTAGCTCAGACCGCTTAAACAGCAAGTGAACATAAATTTATGTATTTATGTGTATGTATCTCCCTATAAAATGGGTTGACTTCCGCATGGTACGTTCGTTCTTCCAAATTCCTAAGAATTAAGACTTTTAGGGTAGGAACGAGGAGAAAATAGACAGGTACCTTCTCTCAATGTACCATGCCGAAAAGTACCTCAATGACTTGGCGAAGACAGCTTTTAATACAATTTTCGACATTAAACTCCCATCCAGTTGCAGGTACGGTATTACATAGAGTAGGAGTAGCTGCAGTATCTAGTCTGTAGTAGTAGTAGTAATAGTAGTAGTAGTAGGAGAAATACTTTCCGCTCTGCTCCTCAAAGTCAAATAAAAAGGTAACGGCGTTTTTATCCTCACCGCTATATTTATATGGTTCAGATTAATCAACCGTATTAAGTATGCTACAAGGAACGAATCGATTCAAATGAGGAAATTCATTTCAATCCCTTCATCATCATTCAATAGTAGCAGTACAGAGCAGTACATTGCACTCGCTTCTCTCCATTCTCCTACATATATATCTATATATTGCAAACTCACTAAATTCCCAACCACATATATCCCTTAGTAATACAGTACTACTCACAGTACTAGGATACTTCAGAATAGAATTCAAGAATAAAATTATCATATGTCATGCGTAATTAATTTTAAGGGCAACAAATCTAATCCGATGGTTTCGTTGGCAAAAATAAAAGCCACTCCCGAGTTTTCTTCTGCTTCTCTTTTTTCAATACTTTTTTTTTTACCGCATGAGTTCATCAAACACATCAACTACTGCTGTATGTATAATAATTCAAAGGAAATTTTGCCTTCCCCCGTCCCCTAAATAAATCTAGTGTGTAAATCATATTCTCTACACACAAAAAAAAATAAATTCATTCCAACGACAAATAATTAAATATATATGCTTGCTTACTTCCTTGCTCAAACAAAAATAATTAATAGCTCCCCCTTCAAGGAAGCTGACAAAATTAAAATTAAACCTGCTGTGTAGTATATTATCTTTCATAAATAAATACATATAAATAAAAATCCAAATGCTTTCTGTACACTTCCTTTAAAGAAATACTACAAAAAATTTAAAGTTACGAGGTACAGATATACGTTCATAATTCCAAATAAATACGGGGTTTTGCACCAAGGACTCAAGGAAAGTCAGTCTTTAGCCAGCCCAAATTACCCATTAAATTCAAAAAATATCAACAACAACAAGTATATCCACGATACACTGACTGTGAGATACATTTGCACATAGAATTCAGTACCTACATACATACATATGTAGTACGAGTAAATATACGACTCTATATTTGGGTAAAATGACACATGACATGATACGTGTAGAATCCCTGTTACAATCAATCAACTATCATCATTTCAACCATTAGGACAACCAGAAGGAATAGTCGATACTTGTCTGTGAGTGCTACCCTCAGTCATGAAACTAAATGGTCAAAAATATTGTCAAGTATTACAGCACTGGTGTCATACTTAGGTAAATCCATTTATAAACGATACTGGAATAGAGGACCGGGGAAGGGCGTAGGGGAGACAGAAATGTCACTACATAGATTCTGCTCATTATCTGCATGATACTACTGCTGTGTCTATCTACTAATAAATATATAATACTCAGCCATATACTTACATACCTACCAGAAATGTTATACACATACTTATATACGGTTATTATTTTTTTTAAAAGCACGTAAATATCTACATACGCGGTGTACCACACAAAAACTATCAACATTCTATATCTATAATAATTATTAAAATATAGGTAATAGTCAACACCCAAAGTATAAATACTGACTCTCAAAGCAGATTCCTCCACACAAACGACTACACACCAGGTTATAAGATATATATACGCATACATCTCTATCTCTACCCCACTAATATGTCATAATGATATTCATGTATTTCTATCATAGCTGATCAAGGCTTCCCTTCAACCGATAACACTTCAAAAAAAAAGAGACTCTCACACTGACAGAAAATACCAAGAATTTCAATCAACCTCAAGACCTCAAACAATGCAAAAAAATTCTTCAAAAATAATATGTACCCCAATTTCAAAGTGTTACCACTCCTAATAATACATAACTAACTAACTAACTAACTAAACTACATATACTCCCAATGGAATTCAAAAAAGAGGGAGAAGACAAGTTACATAGTCCCATGGAAAGAGTATACATATCTACATTTAAAAAAAAATGGTTTTTTTTCTGTGGTAGCTTGTGAATGAATAAGCTACAAGTGTGGGAAAAAATGTATAAAAAAAACGAGCTCAATGATCATATAATAGAGTAGAAATCAGTAGTATGAATAGTATAAAATGACTGTTCTATATAATATGCTCAATCTGAAATACCTAATTATATAATTAGATACTTTTGAAGGGAATGAATTGAATTGAAGAAAAGTGTAATTATGTATATATATATTCCGAATCCCAATGAATAACTGTATCATGTCACCACACTATGACCGTTGTAATATGTCAGCAGCCTTCATTTCATTATTTATACTTACATATATGTATGTACATCCAGATTCATTCATATGCATACCTCTTTCGCTAATAATAGGAGAGGTTTGATGCGGGGAATAAAAGTTATCATCATCGTATATAATATATATGTACATACATTGGCCACAAAAATGTAGACTTCTTTCGTTCTTTCTCTCTCTCTCTCTATCTATCTATCTGTCTCTGTACACACATATATATTTTTTTACATGCATACTTATTACGAACACATGAGTGTCCGAATATGAAGTGTAATATATAAATATAGATACTTATATGAAGTTCGAATTATTATTGAGTCGTTATTATTAAAGAGAGAGAGGGGGGGGGAAACTATAAAAGATTGACAAGGATCAAAAGGTTGACCAATACCTGTGTGATAGGGTCTTTCATGACTAGGACGTCGGTGACAGCTCCAAACTGTGAGAAGTAGTCTCGAAGCTTTTCTGGTGTAGTTTGCCAGCTGAGGCCGCCGACAAAGAGTTTGTTCTCGTAGCCCGACACGCTGCCGTTGGATCCAGAACCAGCTCCGACACTTGGAGACGATCTTGCCGAGTTGCTTTCGTCGCCAGTTCCATTGACGGTATTGATGCCGTTCTCGAGGGGCGCTGGTGCCATTCCGTTCACAGAGGTTCCTTCCATCCTACTCGTCACTTCCCAACCTGCGAACAACAAAGTCCCGCTTGATCAATCCACACTCCTTTTTTCTCCCCACCAACCAACCACTTCGATCCAACAATACGGGATCGTTTCTTCTTTCCCAAAAACCTCGACGACTTGGTTTTCCCCTTCCCCAACCCAATTATCAACTCCATTTCTCACGCATGTTGAACTTCTCTTCAAGTCAACACGACGATGAGAACGATGACGACGAAGACGACGACTTCACTCAGAGAAATAAAATATAACCATCCACCCCCCAAAAAAAACACCGATATTCCATTCAAAAATCAATCTTATACATGTAAATTAACCCTTGAAATATACCCAAATTATCATTCCTTTCATCATCAGGTCCCGCAGATGAACCATGTGCCAATACACACAGACACAGACCCACACAGAGACAAACACACACACACACACACACACACAGGGATAGGGATAGGGAGAGAAATCCACACAAATATGTGTACACGCATGAGTGTGTCTCCGTATTTATCAATGCATATCTTGTTCACACTTTTCCCTATTTACTTTATGTGCAAGTAAAGAGTAATAAAGTATCTAAGTACCTTTCGCATATGCATATTTCCATGAGAGCAAAGCAAAGTGTGCGTGCCTGCGTGTCTACAATCATAGAATGTGCAAACTTTTGAAAAAAGAACTGAAGATGTTAACAAGATACCATACACGCTCCATATTTTTCCCATATGATCCAACATCTAACCCATCTCTCTCTCTCTCTCTCTCTCTCTCTCTCTCTCCCTCACTCACTGTTTTTTTACAGTATTGTCTAACATAGGTTTTCTTACGCCAAGTCTCATGTTGATGGAGGTAGTACCACCACTACCTACCCACAACTATCTATCTACTCAAGTCATCACACACACAAACTTCTTCTCCAAGTTGACAGCACTCAAGACTTTCTATGAGTCTAGTGCTCTACATAATAATATGTACAAGCACAGCACAACCTTTGAGGACTGACTGTGAGGAGTACATAGATATTTATGTACATACACTACAACAGAAGTGATAGACAGGAAGGCATCTTCCTCCTCTTGAGTCCCTGCATATCAAGTAAGTCAGGTCTATCTATATTGCCAAGACATAAATATACATAATACTTACACCATCCATGGATGAGTTATGGTCTTGTAACTCAATGGCATGAGTCGTAGTCGTCGTCGTCGTCGACGTCGTCCTCAACTACGTGTACAGAGCTAAATGAGCATCCAGCCACAGACCATCCTATTTTATTCATAACTGTTTGTAAGGTCTATTGAATTTACAAATGGACCATAAGTTTTTTCCATTATTATTCAAAGTTGACTAACTCAAGTCACTACATAGACAGAGAGACACGAACACACAGCAGACACATACCCACCACCACTACCCACAAGTCACAGGAGTCTTTCTCTATCTGCCCTCTGCAGACCAACTTTCAAGAGCAGACTTAAAAACTAAAGTTTCAAAAAATAAAAACTCTTTACTCCTTTTACCTTGCTCCAAACATGCAAATTTTTATTACATATTCATATGTGGAAGTACGTACACTCACTCACTATACCCCCCCAATCATAACAACAACAATACTCCACAAAGGCAATACCTTCTTTTTAAGTATTTTCATGATTAATGCAGCCATGAAAAAATCTACAGAGATCATGCCTATTCATCCAAGTCCATAATAGTAGTAAGTGTACACACACATGTACATATAGGTATAGCTATACTCTTACAATGAGAGTCGTAGCACCTGTATAAAATGGTGACATAACCACAGTTTCATTTCATTCCTGCTATAAACATATACTTTAATATATATATGTATTAAACTTATAAATCCATGTATCTTCCAATCTACCTATACATCTAACCCCCAGTATTAGGACCCATCTAAATTTAACCACATCAAGTCAAGTCAACACAATAACTCTCCACTAAATTGCGCTCCTATTAGTGTTACATTGCCAATTAATAATTCCAATTTCCTTTTACCACAACACCACATACATAGATAGATATTCTCTTATTGTTCCGATAACCTCGGATATCACGGAGCTAGAAAGAAAAAACAAACCTCCCACAAATGCACATACATACATACATACATATTGCATTCGTGTGAACATTCTATTACGTTCTCTTTTGATTTCAACAATTTTACGACCCACCCAAAAAATCCAAGGGGGTAGTACAAAAAAAAATCTAAGATTTCTGACAAATACTACCCTTTACAGTAATCAATAAAAACAGTACTAACTCAAGAAAAATCCATGACATCATATATCTACTTCTACAACATTCATTCATTCATTCATTCATTCCTTCATACATGTATAAAATTGTACATATACATACATACCTACATAAGTATGTAAAGAGGGAGAGAGAGATACGTGCGACAACCGATTAAATCAGGGAAGAAATCTACATGGAAATGTACCAGCGCAAAAACCAGACTACAGGACCAGCGGAACTTGTTCGGAATCACCTTTTTAGCGTGAGTGAAACTACCATGAAGCCCTACTGTTACCCCACCGAAGAGATAGATACAGAGAGGATACATTAAATCCGACCATTAATAAGAGGAACATTCTTTCCGTGTCACCCCTTTACTTACATGAGTTTGTGTCGAAAAACTATTCTAATATTATCATTCTAGAAACTTTCCCTCCGCACCCGTCTTACCCAAGAAGACACATAAAGAGTCCGCACTGGATGGACAATAGAATTCTCATGTCAGTAGAAATGGAACTATGGGGGAAATTATTGCAGTTACAGATCATCCCAAGATACTCAAGTTGCTACAAACGACTCTGAAAGATGTCCGGACTTACGACATTTACAGAACCATAAGAACCAACCTCTAAGACCTTCATCGTTACTCGTTACTCACCAGGCAGGTAGATATTGAAAAAAAGTTCCACGGTGTCGTAGTTTCACAAGCTTGATCGTCTCTCTCTCTCTCTTTCTGTCTCTCTCTCTCTCTCTCTCTCTCTGCAGAAGTGTACTTATAACTGTACAGAAAAAAAACGTAGCAGAGCACTAGTAGATAGATATACGGAAGTCAACGTAGTGACTCGTTCCTTCACTTTAGATAGATAAAAAGGAGAGACAGACACAGAGGTAGGTAGGAAGGTAGATAGGTATAAAGAAGGAGGGCAAATAAGTAGCGCGAAAAAAATTCCTCAGAAAATTTCACTTGAATTTTGTCCTCCTGTATATATAATTAAATATATATACACACACACAAAACTCTACTGATGATGATCGTTTTTTTAGTAGAAATAGAACTTCACCGGAAAGAAATGTACTCCCAAATAAAACGAAAAAAAAAACCAATCTCTTTTCGTTACTTCGCCCTAGTTAAACATTACTGTCGTCACTTCACTATGCACTTTTATGTATCTCTATTTCTGTGTAGAAGCAAAAGAGGAGATACATACAGTTTTACAGGAACCACGTCTTTTTTAAATTCCACTGGTAGATAAATAGATGGATAGACAGGAGATAGATAGATAGATAGATAGACAGAGATACTATATAGAGATATTCCTTCAGCTGGGATATACGGAAGAGTAACTCTTTATATATCTACACCCATATATATATAATTATATAAATATAGTGTAGATATTTTGTATTCTGTGTGGCTAAGACTCCTTACACATGAAAATCTTAGAAGGGTTTTACAAGGGGAAAAAAAACCTCTTCTTTTACACAAGTCGATTCAATATATAGAGACTTAATCTTTCAAATAGTTTTTAGCTTTAGCCTTAGCTTTAGCTTGAGTAGTAGTAGTAGTAGTAGGAACAGCAGAGACTGTCAAGTAGTCCTGCCCAGTCAAAAAAAAAAACTCTTCTTCAAGAGGGAAGCACGGGAATCTCAATATGGAAAAAATTGATAAGTTATTTTTCTCACAATAATAAAAAAATGAAGTGACTGTTGTAGTATAATAGTAATAGTCGAGAAACGTTTCGTTTACTCTCGGAAATTCTGAGTTTGGCAATTACAATTATGACTTTTATACACTTTTCGAGACTCGACACTTCGTCTGGATATTATTTTCCTTGTTGTTTTCGTCGTCGTAGTTGTAGGAGCAGTAGTCGTGGTAGTAGTTGTAGTAGTAGTAGCAGCAGCACCAAGAACACCTGCATTCAAAATGAATGTTGCAAACTAGACACGACATCGTCTGTAACTTCAGGTATAAACTATTATGGAGTCAGCCTGGACGAGCTAACTTGCTCCTACTACTACTATATGAAGTAAAGCCTCGAAAGATTTTCGAATCCGGGCAAGTGCTACGACGATCAGGACCAACTCACCACTTTGAACACGAGCAACCTGCATTTGTACGGGTTCATAAAATTCTTTCTCTCTCCCTCTCTCTCTCTCTCTCATTTTCCCTACAAATATATATATATAGCATTCGTTCTATTCTCTTCTCCATCGTCGAGAGACCACCATCCATCCAACTAAAGCCTTTACTGTCATTCTTTGTAATACTTCGTCCACATGCAAACCAAATGCTATTTGGAAAAAAGAAAAAAACAATGAGAAAACTATGTCCATTATGCTACTACTCCCTCTTTTTTTTTTATTATATCTCCCTATTTGTTATACTATTTGAACCTTCACATAGTATCTTTCCTCTTTAACCATAGATAGATGTAAGTATATTATAAGTATAAATTAAATTCATCGTGAGCAGAAAACATACATGAACGTCTGCAGCTTGCTCAAGTTCCTTCCCATTTCTATTAAACATATACATACCTATATGTATCTATCTATAGATAGGTTATTATATGGATGCTCATATACATAATAGTAGTTATAGGTCTGTAAACACCTTCCAGGATGTATCTATCACATTACGTATGATTTCTTTCCCGTGTTACATACTTATTATTATTTTCCTGGGCTACACACAACGACGTTCATTACTATTATTACAAGTACTCTCCTCTATGACCCTAGATACATATATAGATAGATGTATATCTAAGTTTCCTCCATGTAGCACAAAATTGGTGACTTTACTACTTGACATGGATGGGAAAAAAAAGTAGGGTTAAAATGAGTAAATGTATATAAGTAGATACAGTCCCTGAATATATCGCCCACTACGGAATTATCGGATTCAATCCCAGAAGAAGAAAAAGAGAAAAAAACATCCACATGGGTTTTCCAATCACGTATGTAACGACGTTCCGTTTAATATATACATACATAGTCACTCGCATATAGTCCCCGGGATATGTACCTACACGTAATTATTATACTTATCCTCCCAAGCACTGGGAGCTCAGCGGAAAGAAAAAACAACATACTATATAGACTTTGATTAGTCAATAATATTCCTTAAGTCACCAATGCTACGTCAGTGCACACACACACACACTAGGATGTTTTTAAACACTGGAGAAATGAACGGCCAGGAAAGTAGGGAGTTATAATTACCAATAATAAAAACTTATAGGGAACACAAGACTACACATATAATAATTATTGTAGATATAATAACTACAAAACTGGGTCCCATGCTTAATACTGCTATACAAAATATTGAAGTAATTTATATAAGTAACTTTCCGGAAAAGTCTAACTTCACCAATAATTATTATACTAGGACTAATACCCCGAATTTCCCAATCCCTTCCCTTACCATCATCATCATTATCATCATCCCTAGGATCCAAATTGAATCCGACTCTATAAGTAATGTTCTCAAACTTTCAATAAATCTTGAACCGTACAATCACAGACTCTGAGTTAAATTACTACTAGTTATGAATAAGTATTTCATTTATATACGGGAGATAGAGAGAGAGAGAGAGAGCTATTCCGAACTCTAAAGATGACAAAATGAGTGTCACAAAAAAGTTTAGCATCATTTTTATATCCTATCTTAGACGAAGACAATTATTATTTTTATATATCCTCCACTTCAGATTAGATATTTAACCAGTTCTGGTTCGGGTTGCTAATGATTGTTATATTGAACACTAATGACAAGTAGAGTGATTTTCGGAAGGACGAACGCCCGTTACAAATAAAACCATCCGTACTGAATTCAATTATATGATACTTTTGCAATTCTAATGTGACTTCCAATTTGAGGATTCCAATAGAGCAGGACCTGGTCGACAGGCTCACAATAAGTAGTAGGATATGAGATAAGAAGTCCCTTATGAATGTTTGATGTATGTAAGTGCATACATATGTATATGCAGGAATCACAAAACCGTGATTTACTACACGAAGTATCTATGTATGTAATTATGTACATGCAATTAATTAAGATATTGTTCTTAACTACCAGTATTTATGTATTTCTGTATTTTCCCTACACATAGATATATTTTACCTAATACTGATTCCCATATATGACATAACAACTAACTGGACATAATTACTTATCAGAAATTCGGCCGGTTTTTTTTTCTTCTGTGCTGGTGCAGGTCAACTGGTCACTGATTTACACGCTCAAGTTGTACAATATAGGTACATACTATATAGGGAACTCTGAATTACAGTAGTAAGGAAATCACAACCCCGTCAGGTTCGGGTAGAGGACACTCAAAAAAAAAAGAGTTCAGTTAACAAGAAAGTTGTGTGAATGTGAGTGAGTACTATTTCTTTTTTAAATATGAACCTATGAATTTTTATTACACACACCACCACAATTGGTCCGAAACTAATATGTCCGCAGGTCCTTACATACGTATATATCTATATAATTATATAAGTATATAGGCACAACTGCAAACGTATCCCATAAGAAAATCCATCCACTCTTGGGTCTTTTTCCCTAGTCCCGAATTATATGTTTTACTTCCATGCACACAACTAGCCGTGTAATTAACTTTACGTGCTTACCTACTTCTGACTGGACCCACGCCTTAAATTAGATTATACTACACGGTAAGGAAGCAAAGATAATAGAGGATTTAGAGGAATCTTGTGAGTTCGATAACCTCAAACTCCGGAATATTTTAACGAATCAAATATTGACATCTCCTGGTATGAAATTCATTCATACATACATATACTGGTACTATACATGCAAACCCCCTTCAACCCCACAAAACGTATTTACATATATCAATAGCTTTATTTATTTTTATAAAACATATAGATAGATATAATACACATTTTTTCAACCACGATTTCATGTTAATATAATCCTTAAAAAGTCCTTTAACCTCATGCCACGAAGTAAAGGCCCTGGGGGCCTTCTTCTAAAATTTAACTCTGGATCTCAACACACAGACACAGACACACACACACACACACACACACACCCAATCACCCGAAATGACTTTGGGAAAAGGGATAATCACTTGAGAAAAGTAGGCCGTCCTTTATTCTTGATAATTCTGCAAATTCTCAGCAACTTTCACGTATTATTATAGATATGTAAATATATAACGTATCTAATCTCCACATATAATTGTGATACAAAAAGAAACAAAACAATACCACAAAAGTCAGATCAAGTAGAATCTCAAAATTCTACTCAAGAAACACAACAAATCATCTGAAAATCTTCCTATTATGTACTACCATTTTCATATCAAAGTATAAAAAAAATCTGCTGGTTCAACAACTTACTTGAAGCCTACTGTCCTATTTATTACAATATACACACGGATATTCAAATCATATATTCCATATATACTTATTTATAATATTTCCCTCCCTCGACCCCCCAAATACTCAGTAACCCATACTTATTTCTGGGATGTCTAACAACAATCCAAAAGTCCACCCAAAAGTAAGACGGACACAACAGGGGATAAATACTAAGAAGGAGGGGAAAAAATCCCCATGATGACCTTTAGCTCCACTCCACTGATGTAATTTTAAAATACACTTTTAGCAAATACACACATATATAAATACCTATATACAACTATCTAGGTACACGAATTGCATACAAATTTTTACAACGGGGAGAGTCACGGGGACAGAGTACTGTATCCCTTAGGAGGAGAACCATAAACTTCCTGATCAAAGAGGGCAAACAAAAAGCCCAGGTTATTTCATACAGATATTTTATCTGACCTTTCGTTCGCACAGTCGATGCACAGACACTGCACATGTTCCTCGCAAACAAATACATACATACATGCCAGAGACACCGGCATGGATTATACACCCATCCACACACTGACTACACATACTGTATGTAGACTTCCTGTATGTAGCTTCCTCTAGATACTATTCCAAAGGACTTTATTTAAATCAATATTTTCGTTAAATATCTTTCGTCTTCAGTAGTCTACAAGCTTCAAAGATCACAGGTCTTTGCTAGGATGTAGGCAGTACTATATAGGGTAGGGGGGGGCTATTAGAATATAAGTCCCTGTACGTATGCATACTCAGGTGCATTATACAGGCTTTACAGGAGTAGAAGAAAAGTCCCAAGGAAGCCCACCTTCAATCCCTTACACCTATACTTTTGTATGTACGTTATAATAATAAGTGCCACCATAATTCAGTAAGTATACATACATATATGCTACTACGTATGTAATATTATGTATGTGTGTTCATACACTTACTTATAAACCTTTTTAAAACTGTATTTGATTCCCACCTTTACGTATGTCCCTGTTGTAATTCAGATGACTGAGATAGAGTTCAACACTAACAATACAATTAGATCAAGAAGGAAATCTACAGGCAAAAGAACTACGTACATATATAATTACTTGTCTCTAGTGTACCATCTACTTTTTTAAGTGGAACTGGCTCACGTTCATTATTACTGTGTATCATTCATACCGACAGATGCATGAATGTACAGAGCTACATACAATCATATATCTAGAGTCCTTACTCAAGCAGCATATTTGTGAGAGAGAGAGAGAGAGAAAAAAAAACTACAAAATCCTGCGGCTTGGATGAAACGAATGACAGAAATCCGTATGTTTTCAAACGTATCAAATAAGATATCTCAAAACGAGCAAAAAAGGGTAAAGAAATATATATATGTTTGTATCTATCTATCTATGCCGAAGACGAAGAAGAAGAAGAAGACGAAGGAAAAAAAGGGAGGCAGGGGAGATGAAAACTTACCTACCAGTATTACACTATGACTTAAATTTTTCACAAAGAATACTACTCTAGGCAAAAGAACCTACGCAGGACTGACAATTCAATGACAAACTGAACACTTTCAGAAGCATAGGGAGGAACTTAAGTGACATAACAGAGGGAGGTAAAAGACAGAGCGCGACGAAAGAAACTTCTAAAGCTTTAAGCCTCAATGAAGAAGATATTTACGTGAAAACTATTTTTTATTCTCTTCCGCCACCGCCACAATTCCCATTACTAGTGCTTGTTCATCTTCCACTTCTTCCCTTTAGTCGTCATCGTCTTCATCTTCTTCTCCTTCTTTTTCTACATCACCGCCATCATCTCGAGGACAATCATACGTTTACTAGTTTACCGGTTTAATACCTTATGTATACGTATGCTCTGACAGGACAGGCAACGCACCCGAACATATTTTACAAGTTTACAACAACGGACTCTCTCTCTCTCTCTCTCTCTCTCTCAAATTATTAACCATCATACTGTACGAAGAGTGAGCTAATGGTGAAGTAACTTTACTTCACATTTCCCCTCCATCCATGCATCCACATCCATCCATCCATCCACTAAGCGTTGATGCATAGTAATTTTCCCTATTAATATTGCAGGGCTGCAAAACGTCAGGTATGCCTGCATCTATCCAGGTATACAGTACGCCCAAGTAATACTCACAAGCAGACAAGTTTAAGTCTGTCTTTGAAATCCCTTGTCATTAGCTCTCTACCCACCTACCTATACATCCATCCAACCACCTCATATACCTACATACAAGCTCACAGATATAATAGATATACCTTAACAAGATGAGCCAAGTTTTCCATTTATTCCTCCAACTTTTTTTTTAACTAATATAAAAATTTCATGAACCATTCTCTAAATACATTTATAAAGTGTCTATGGGAGTAGAACCTCACAAAAATAAAAGTTCACAGGATACATACATATATGAAGGTATATAATAATAATTATGTAATTACATATATGGCTCTCATCCCAATCAAAATTCCCACATCTTCTTTTAATAAGTCCAGAGCAAGAAGAAGAAGAGAAGGAACGCACAGGAAAGGAAAGCAGAGTTACACACAACCTTACTTACTTCTGACGGCCTTCCCCGTTCCTCTCATCGAAAGCTTTATTTAAAAATGATTCTATCTCACACGGCAATTACTCTCCTTACACTTCATAGTCAGAGATAATCCATCTCAATATGTACATATCCTATTTGTTCTCTGATTATTATTACACAACGACAAGTGCGGTCTCCACTGTGTGCAATATGTGTGTGTGTGTGTGTGTGTGTGTGTGTGTGCGGGGCATTATCTTCGTTTTGTTCATATATTGTTTCTCTCCATTCAAAAAATGTACGGAGCTGTAGTATGTGAGTAAGCATATAAGTATAGGCATTGCCTTCTTGTAGATTCCCTTCCTTCTTCTTTTCCTAGGTGTAGTACTGTAGTAGTGCTAGGTGCTCGAGTACCTAGTATGTAACTTTAACTACGGGCATGCAATGTATCTATACTTACACATACATACATACAAATAATCATCCATGTACACACCGACATAATTCTCCCTCTTTTCTCCTACAACACACTAAATAGCACGCCGATATTGTACACCTAGCACTACATAGTATATATGCAGAGTGTATGCATATGTTTATATCTAGCTATAACAAAATGTATTAACTACTAGATATATACACTGCACCTTTAAAACCTTGATCGCGTACGCTCACACAAGAAAGAGCAGCACGCAAAGCCATTCCTAAATCACGTATAATATCTGTGTGAGCACTGAGCACTCCCTCCCCTCTCTCTCACTCTCCATCTATCTATCTCCTTGTTATATTTGCTAAAACGCTACAATTCACAATTCTCGAGCATGTCAAATGCTAACCTTTCACAAATTTATATTTGACATTCTCTCACTCCTGTCCCATGATGATATGGCATGGTGTCTCTATGCTAAAGGAGCCATGGTTGGTCATAGCATGTGCTCACTTGCACAAAACTGTCTACAAATTCCTTGAGTATCACACTGTAAATGGTACTAGTGCTTTTCTCCACTCTGCTCTCCCTGCAACAGAGTGTCAGCATCAGTATCACATGGATAGTTGTAGCTGTAGGAGTAGTAGTAGTAGTAGTAGTAACAGTAGTAGTAGCATCCGATATATTAGTATACACACAATTCTCTGAATGCTTCAATATTGCTCCTCCAAATGGATACCCACAAAACTCACAATGAGAAGTTATTTTTCACCAAAGGCAGGCATGCCACTCTTGTAAATACCCCTGTCTAATTTTAGAGTAACAAACAATAGTACTTACAACCCTTCATTATATAGAACATCTATCAAGAGATAGATACTTCCATACAGAACTTATATATGCATGTATCTACACATATATTACGTATCTACTACAGGATCTATTTACAATACTCACTCTCACAATCCGTCCTCTCCTCAGTTCTGAATGGAAATATAAGTACAAGTATCTGTACATACATTATAATACATTATTTCCTCTCACTTCTTCTTTTCAATCTTTATTTTATTTTTTCATTATTTTTTGAATACAATCCCAATATCCTAACGCATTCTCCCTCAGGTAGTGTTTTTGATGACAGCCATGCAGAGGCACTATTAGTAGTACTAGCCTCAATTTTTAGTTGATAGTACACATACTACTACCTTTGGCACGGCAGTAATATAAGTACATAAATGGACACACGTATATGTATGTATATGTGCATACAAAAACATGGGGAGATTGCGGAAATTTTTATTTCAAGCACCAGCTTCTGAGCTTCCAGGAACTCCATGTGTTCCTCCTTCCTGCCGGCTATAGACCACTCTGTTGTCTACTTGAACATGGCATATACCTATATCTATAGATATAGATATATGAGAGCGAGAATCGACAACAGCATTACGGAAATAGTGCTTCTATTTAATAATGCAAGTTAATAACGCGTCAATTAATTAATTCTGCAGGCGTGCACACAGCCAGGGTTTGTTTCAAAGTATGCAGAGAGGGAACGACTCTCCCCTTACATACATGTAATTATTTATATGTAGGCACACATTGAGAGGAGTGAAAAGTGAGAGAGAGAGAGAGAGAGAGAGAGAGAGAGAGAGAGAGGAGGGAAAAATCCTCCAATGAGTAGAAATAAAATACACAACAATCTCCAGCCCAGATAAATAGATTTGACTTACAATTAGTACAACTTCAGATAAGGTACACTGCACCAACGTTAGATTGTGTAACTTCCAGTGAGAGCCCTACACTACCATTCTCTCCACAACCATTTCCAAGTTTAGTTAATCTAATGACTACACAGTCGTGATTCACATTACAGGGAATGTGTAATTTAAATAGAGATTATACTCGGTGCTTACATAGGGTTCAGGCTATAATACATTGCTATGCATAGGTAGGTACAAGTATAAGTACCTATATAAATATGTACATGTAATACCAGTCTAATAGTATGTATCTACATGTAATTATATATAGTATCCATCCTTGCTCTCCTCAAATATGTAGAGTTGTGATCCGTCCATTTCAAAAGGATGAACAATCGATTTTATTCTGGAGAGACAGACAGACCCATGGATACAGTAGTGCAAGGAGAAATGGAGAGAGAGAGAGAGAGAGAGAGAGAGAAGGAGAATAGAAATAGAGGAAACAGTATCTTTCTTTACCCCCGCCACTTGTGCCCAACAACATAAAACCCTCATCATGGTACATACCAAACTAGCTACATTCAGCGGACTGGCTTGACAGAGAATCCCAATAGATAATGTAGTAATTTTCTCCTCGCCTATATATGTACAATTATACTCTTTGTTCTCCCTGAGTCCTCGACAAACGCTACTCGCTTCCCCTGACAACTATACGAAAATAGTAGTGAGAAAAATATATAAAATTCTTTTTCTTTTTCTTCCAGTCATCCTCCTTCAGCCTTTATTTTTTTTCCTCTATACTTATATATACAGTTACAACATTATTACCTTTGCTAATTTTCATTTTCTTCCCAGGCCTTTCCATCCGATTCACAAGAGTTCACAGAACAGACATAACAAACCCTCTCTCTCTCTCTCTCTCTCTCTCCGAAGACGGGAAAAAGAGAAGAGAAAGTTAGAAAGAGAGCGAGAGTGCGTAGAGAGAAGTTCAAATTTGATTTTATTTTTTCATTTCATTACTTCAGCAGATACCTTCCCACCTCCCTCTCTTTTTGCTTAACATTCGGCCATTTTACTGCCAATGTGCAAATGCTTAACTTCCAACGTTCAGCCCACCCTTCACAAGCTGGTACCAGACTCTCTCTATATATATTCTGCTATCCAAAGGAATGACAAACATACACAAAATTTATACCATGGTGGACCCTACAAAAGCAACACACTGTACGCATATACACACACACACACACACATACACCATAACTATTTCCTGAAATACAAAAGTAAGTCCTATTTCTTGTCCTCTTACAAATCTACTATTCTACTCTGGCCCCCCTCCCCCTCCCTGAACAAGAAGAGATGCATATCTAGATAGATACATTCATATAAGGTTCAGCCGAGAATTTCTGGGAAGAAGAATGACTGTAAGGGAAGAGAAGAAAAGGCAAAAGAGAATGCAGGGTAGAAACAATCAAGTCTCACATGAAACCATACCCCTAATTTCTTCTTCTCTCTCGTCTGATACCTCACCATCGATTAATGCAACAAGACAATATACCCAAGAGTTTAGAGAGAGCGGGAGAGGGAGAGAGAGAGAGAGAGAGAGAGAGAGAGAGACAGAGGGAAGGAGGGACAGATAAAAAAACAAACCATACATGCAGTCACTCAAGCCTGCCCTTACTTATATATCCATGAGGGTTGAAAGGGGTGAATACTGAAAAATTTATTGAATATACATTGATTTCAAAGATTGCACTCGTATCTAGAGTCAAAAGTAGCTATGGCATATGTGGCTCTGGTCTTGTAGTAGATACTTTCAGCTCTCTATCTACAATTTATGTAGGTAGTTCGTACAGGCAGGAGAGCGAAGTAGAAGAGTGGATAGAGAAAGAAAGGGAGAGAGAGAGAGAGATACCACTTTATGCCATTTCACGTTCAATTTTAAATTGTGAGACGGCTAACGCAAAACGCATCGCAAAAATATATACATGCTCATATGTACATATATAAGTACACACAAGGAGAACTCCCACCTACGAGGAAAGTAGAAATAAAGAGAGGGAGAGAGAGAGAGAGAGAGAGAGAGAGAGAGAGAGAGAGAGAGAGAGGGAGAACGAGGAGAGGTGGGGAGAAAGAGAAGCAAAGTGAAAGCATAAAGAACTAACAGAGAGACAGACGGCAAAAGAAAGGGAGAGAGAGAGAGAGAGACAAGGGAGAGAGAGACGGAGAGACAGAGAGGGAGAGAGAGACACACACACAGAGAGAGAAGGAGAAACGCGCGCAGAAGGAAATAAAATCAGATGCCGGGTCGGTCGTGCTCGACGCCGGCGCTTGGACCATGTTCAGCGCCTCAAATCCGCTCCATCATGATCGATTAGGCTTCCTTCTTCCTTCTTCTGCTTTTTCCCTTGTACTGAAAACTGCCAGCCTTTTTAACTCTCCTTTCTTTACACACACAGCACACACTATCCGCACTTGACTAGAGTTGCACACTATCATTCCACCAGTGCACTTTCATCAACTTTTCTCCCTCACACTCTCTCTCTACTCCTTGCCTTACTCTCTCCGTCTCTCATTTTACTCTTTTTTCTTACACCTACTCAAAAATACACACACAGTTGTTACTCTCACTAAACCTTAGTAATACAGCAGTTAGAACCCAGTTACTTCTACTACAGCTACAGCTACTATAATAATTATTAATATTTATCGATATATCGTTAGTTTTCCAACTCCCTCAAAATCCTCTCAAGAGAGTATCTGTCCAGCCGAAGCATTCTGGGAGAGCAGACTACATCACTCTATATTTATACACATACTGTTCCAGTCAACCAACTGGAAGGTTCAAGAAGAAGACTGACTATCACAGTCCCGTCAAAACTTCAGATTATAATAATTATTATTACCATGCTCATAAGACGAAGAACAGAGTACATCTTCCAATTCAAAAGTGGAAAAGAAACCACTAGGAACGACTAGGAGGAGGAAGATTCCCTACGAAGAGCCAAGAAAAAAAAACTTATAACATAGCAACAGTTTGAGATAGTGAAGAAGAAGAAGACGAAGAAGACGAAGAAGAAGAAGAAGAGGAGAGCCATCAGCATCCGAAAAAGGGATGAGTTTGGTTTCTCTTTGACCAATATCTTCTCATCTTTGTACCACGTTATCTATCTCTCAGGTGCTAAAGCAGCAGTAGTAGTCATCATAAGATCAACAGTTTCAATGAATTTAATTTTCTCTACTTCTTCTAATACTGCAATATATACGACTATACATGGACAAGGGAAACAACATACGAGGAAGGGAAGGAGTATACATATATATATATATATATAGAGAGAGAGAAGCAGTAGTAGAAGCAGCAGCAGCAGAAGCAGCAGTAGTAGTAGTGGTAGTAGTAGCTGTAGTTGTAGTCGTTGTAGCAGTAGTAGCAGTAGCAGCAGCAGAAGTGGAACTTATCAGTAGTCTCTCTCACTCTCACTCGATTCCATCATCCTCCGGGTGTGTCAATGTGGAAGAAAACACGTCTCACGTCCTTCCGCCTTCTCCCGATTACAATTTTTGTAAGTTTTACATTCTACTACAGCTACTACTACTACTACTACTACAAACACCTAGGAAATTATTTAACCCTATAAATACTAAATATATATGTATATATATATATGTATATATACATACACCATAGATACACAAGTCCTTTTCCGAGTGCATTTCCCATACATAGAGACGAAAGAGAGAGAGAGAATGAAAGAGAGAGCGAGGGAGAAAGAGAAAGAGCTGGAGAGGCGAGGTCCTCCAACGTCCAGATTTTTTCTTCTCAACGGAAGAGGAACAGCAGCAGCAGCAGCAGCAGCAGTACTACTATTACAACCACTACTTTCTACATCATCGAAATCTTTCGAGCTTGGCTTGGATATTGTCCTGTCACAGCAGTACTGTATTTCAAGTTACTGATGTGTCGGGACATATCTCAAGCTTTGTTCACAAAATACATCAGCTTTTCCTTCAATTTTCAACTGCATCATCATCCACACCGCCTACATTTCATCGATTTTTCCTTCATGCTTCCCTCGACTCTGTTCCATTACAACAACTACTACTACTACAACTTCTATACAGAGAATTAAAACATCGCAATAGAGAATCTCTTTCAAGAAAAAAAACCATCCTGCCTTGTATATTTCTCAAGGTAATTATTATAAATAATAATAATTGTAAACTACTATCAAAAATATAATAAGCTCTCTCAGCTCCTTCTAGTCATTCTGTAATAATTATTAAGATGAGCACCACTACCTATGTATGTTTATATTAAGAGAATTTAGAGAACTATTACTAAACGTCTGCTCGAAATTACAATAATACTAATTGTTCCTAACTACAAATATATGTAATACTCAAGTAATGTTAATATTTCTGTCAATATTATCCTCAAATGTATTATGTTATAACTCGAGTTCGTGGTAGTAGTAGTAATAGTAGTAGTAGTAGTAGTAGTAAGAGCAGAGGAGTAATATTCTGTAGTAGGAGTAGTAGGAGTAGTGTTGTGATAAACCCACACATGTTATCTCAAAGAGACGGACCGAATCTCCTCCATTTTTATTCCCCTAAAAGGGTTTTGTTCCTCCACCCCAAGGAACCCTAGTACTATCCATCCTTGTACAAATATGCAAAATATTCCTACACATACTGGAATTTGACATCATGTAAGTATAAAAATTACTCTTCCAAGTTCTCCTTTTAGCTCCCTTTTAGATCCCTGATTTCTAAAAAGCCATATTCTAAATATTTTCCTGGAATTTATACATCAACTTTTATTCTTGAATGTAGGAGAGTGACGACGTTATAAGTCCCTCCGTATAATATACATGTATGCACGATCCATGGATCTATTCTGTTAAATTCCATATGATACGATACGACACGATACGATACAACACATCTTTGTCAGAAGTACATCAGCTTCCCCAGCCAATGTCTATGCTTCCCTTCTAATAATAATTATTATTACTGAAGTAACCCTAAAGAATCCTAGGAGAAACTATATATTTGTAGTAATACATTATATTTAACATTATTTAACTGACATTTTTCTACCTTTTCCAAAAACTCCGCTGAGATGCAAAATATTGTGACATGAGAACCAGCCCAAAAAAAAATTTTTTTCCTCTGTAGTCTTGGAGGGGAATATAGTATGCAGACTTGGGCCATGGCAAACACCTTGTAGAAAACCCGAGTGAACTGCGCATAAGTGAAGTGATCAAAACTAACTCCGTGCGGGTTATACACTATACTTAAAAGTATAGTACCTACTTCCCATCGTCGTGGTGCACTACTGTTGTGTGTGCAGGTTGCATCCATGGCCTCGTGGTCTTACTCACCGTAACTACTACTATATACCCACCAACCAAAAGGGATGTATATATATAGGTACATAGAAACCCTATATGTACCTATAGATATATACATTACATGCGGCTTCCCTTCATAAACTTTCCCCTCACTCGCTACGACAGCTACAACAACTACTACCTTCCACCATCCTCCTATAGTAGAAGTACAAGTCTCTCGTATGTATCTGTATCTAAGTATATCTAGAAAAAATCCTGTTTTTTTTTTGCTCACAACCAAACAATCTCATCCTGTCATCATCACCATCATCATCATCGCCATTGCCATTGAAGGAGCTTCACTGTCAACTACTACTACTACTACTACAACTACTACCAGATCATCAACATATTTCAGTGTCAATTATTTTCTAAATCATTCCACATTATTATTTGCGGAGACATTCAATAAAAACATTTTACTACTACGTGGTACTCTGAAACCTCCATAGGATTATATCAACCATTGAATCTACAAATGCTCAGATATTATATTTTTTTGATTAGAGAAATGTGCATGTGAATGAATGGCCTCATACATTTTTCATCATACAAGTATGTAAATGTCATTGGCCAGTCCACAAAGAGAATTACTGGACTATGTAATAATAATAATAACATTTCATAATAAAAAAATAATAATATTTCGTTTCATATTTTTTTTTTGCTTTTGCATACCCCCAACGAAATTTTCTTAATATCTCCAAGAAGAGCGAATTGCAATATCGGAAATAATGTGGTTTTATTTCATCCATTACCCAATACTAATGATTCATAGTGGTTGAAATAAGTGACCTGAAATCCCTGCTACTGTACTGTACCCTGTACCCAATCCAATATACATATCTATACCCAAGGATTTCATCCACCAAGCCAGCTACTATACTTTGTATAATAATTGTATCCATGTTACATAGTATGCTGATGGCTCAAATAATTTTCAGTTTGTATGAAAGTCAGAATTATTTTAAAATACTGAAGGTACACATTGGACAGACCATAGACACCAGACCATATCTATACCTCCACAAATACATAAAAAATCCAGAGATATAAGTATACGCGAGACAATAGAACGTTATCTGTTATCTCATGGATGTATGCACACCAATCGACTAGCAATTAACGATGAATAAATAATTCCGCACACACAAACACACACACATATATATACACAAAGTGGAATACAAACAGACTCACAAACCGTTCTTGCCACTACCACTGTGAAACCAAATATATTGAAAATGCAAGATCTTACCAAGGTATCTCTTGTGACACTAATCCCATGAAACCACTACCCCGTCTACAGTTTTATTACTCCAACGAACGGCGAGATTGGAAAAAAAACCATTTGCACTGCAAAAAAAAAGCTTTAGCGGATACTCACAGCTTGCGTGTATTTAGAAACCAAGTATTACATCGGAAGAGAGGAGCCAGTGCAGAAGAAAACTCACTCCATTCCATTGAACCGAAACAACAGGCTGTCTACTCCGTCGTAGGCGTAGAATATATAAAATTATAAGTATCTATACCAATATATATAAGTATGCCAATGACGGGGTACAGTATTAATAGTGTAACCATATGTAAGTATTCCAGTATTTGGGTGCTTATATACTTAAAGATACTTAAGTTCAGGATAACAGGGAAAGCTTGTTGTTTTACCATGCATAGCGGAGACATCCTACTCCACCACTACAAGTACTCTTAATAGTATAATACATACACTAGTAAATGTACTTCTTTATAGAATTCTACAGTTATACAATTTTTAGATATTCTTTAATCCAAGCTAATGAAATCGTACATGTATCTACATGGAGAACTGTATATATGTGTTTATAGTTCAAATAAGGTAAAATTGTGTCCTTATATAAGTTTAGTCAACTTAAGCCCTTTTTAGGCATACACACACACACACACACAAATAAAACAAGCGGAGCTACAACACACATGAGAGCATGTGTGTGTATGTGTCTCTGTGTGTGTGTGTCTGTGAAAAAATAAAGTCAGAGACAGAAGGGCAGGGAAAGGAAATGAAAAAGGAATTGAAAAAGTTGTTAGGATACGATAGAATATATGTATATCTATACGTAATTACATAAGCAAGAAGCAAAAAAAGGAGGTCGGAATAAAAGGAAAAAACTGACTTCAAATCCTTATTTATTTCCTTTCTCCTACCTTTCACAGTGTGATACTACTCCCTGAGCACTCTATAGAGAGCGATACCTGAGTATACCCTTGTATCTGTAGAGCCCTATTTATACCCCCTTGTTCATACTATGTATGTCATAAGGGGAAATGACCATCCACCTCCACATATCATACCGAACCTGAGATAGTGTCTGTGGCCATTAATTTTGATTGACAACCACAGAGAAAACAATATGGAATGTACACGGAGAAAAGGGCGAGTAAGCGAAATAGATAGGCACGGTTGAGTAAAAAAAAACAACGAAGAAAGTAAGAAGCAAACCGTGAAAGATAGAATACCAAGAAGGCCAAGACGCGATGTGCGGAAAGATTCGTGGCGGTAAAAACATATGGAGCACATGCCTCTTTCCACATTCTGGTAAATACAATGAAAGCAAGGATGCTAGAGAATAGAGACAGGACAGAAAAAGAGAGAGATTGAGATACGGAGAGGGAGAGAGAGAGAGAGGCAAAGAGGCACTACCAATAAAAATTTCCCATTTGACTGGCTTTTTTTGCACAAGTAAATAAAATGAGCAGTAATAAGGCTTATCATCTTAAGCTTTACGATTGCATCTTGCAAGTGTACTTAACCTGACTCATTCAACGCTTCATATCAACCCTGCCAACCCAAACTTCCTTCCAAAGTACAAGTATCTATCTCCATTTACATGTATCAAGTGAAACATCAAACAAAAACAAAAAAATAAATCAAAACTGAATCTTCTTTCACTGGCAATTAGAAAATTCACAAAGTCACATGAACATATGTACTTTCAGAGGGAAGGAGAAGATACAAATTAGATATAGACAAATTGTGCAGTGAATGCTCACAAAAATGTAAAATAAAACCTATTTGTTAGGCCTTCCCTGGTAGTAATTCGTAACCGCCATATGTATCCACACCAAAATCTATTGAGGCCATCTCTACCAATCTAACCATCTATCTCCAATGAATTTACACACAGACACACACACACACACACTACAAGGTAATTCTTTATGTGTAAGTACATAACCACTTTTGAAGTTCCACATTGCTACAAATTTCTTCATAGCGAATCAACCAACAAACACCCTTTCCAATCCAATTCTAAAACCATATTATACTGTATAAAAAGAAATCGCATCCCTTACTTAATTCATCTAGACATATACATAATTGCATGTATAGATCCTATAAGAAATCATAAAGAAAAAAAATCTGAGTTCAAAAAAATGAGTTCAAACAGCTAAATCCTATTCGTCAAAAGTTTCAAAGTAGTAGAGTAGAGTAGTAGCAGTAGTAGCAGTAGTAGTGCTTGTACACGCACAGTTAACTCCAAACTTTCACATACAACCTACACAAACCGCAAAATTAAAATATAGATAGATACTTATTTTAAAAAAATTAAAATCATACAACTGCAAGCATAAATTTGTGCATTAAAAAATACTTGAATCTCCCTCTCTTCTTATATACTTCCTCTCTGTAAGTTAATATTTATTATGTGAGACTGTATGAGTGTGTGTGTGTGTACGTGTGTGAATGTGTGTATGTGTAGAAAAATGGTCACAAACGTTCAGTTGTCAAATTTAAATGGATCGCAATGCTATTTCTACTTAAGCATTACCAGGCATCTATAAATACAACTTCAGATTAAACTATTTGGTTCAAGAGGAAACCTAATGCTCCACAACTTGTGTTCCTTTCCCTTCCATGGACTTCGTCATCATAATCATACTCATCATCATCATCATCATCATCTCCCTCTCATAGAGGAGATACTTGACTACGGGGAACAACGACAGCTACTAACTTCCAAAAAGAAAACATTCCTTCCTTGATTGTATATATGTATGTGTGCCTTCCCATGTAGTAGTAGTAGTAGGTAACATCAATTACATCCTCTCTCCTCCACTCTCTCTCTCTCTCTCTCTCTCTCTCTCTCTCTCTCTTTGGTGCTTCTACCCTAGGACACTTATAATTTCAATCCAAATTTTCCTACCCTTTTGGTAGGTATAACCATGTTCCCAAGTGGTTTCCTGCACGTTCGAAGCTCCTCCAAAAGTGAGTTCCATGTCATGTGATATCTTGTGTGTAATAAAGATTACAAATTTTATGCTCATAGACATACACATTCTTCCAATCTCAAATCCTTCTACTGCAAAACTCAAGATGAGCAAACCGCACACCCCGTAATATCCACGGAGAGCGTGAGAGGCACCCAAACTATACGACTACTAAGGACATATTCAAATGAGGAAATTTCACATACCAGCAGACCATATACATACATACATATCTACATAGCATGTAACACACCTACCTCTCTCTATTTCTCTCTCCCTCTCTCTCTCTCTCTCTCTCTCCACATCAAACTCATTTGTAATTTTAGTCTATATATACATACATACACCTCTTGAGGGATAGGAGCATGAATTATACTACAGATAGAGAGGTACTATTATGCATATATAATTATGCAAGCCATGCACTAACCTCAGCTAGGTTCTCCACTGTATCTGTATTTTTGCAATCATATTCGGCAGCCCTATCCTATCCATAGTAGTATAGAGGAGTGAGTAATGTCAATGTGCAAGTAATAAATACATACCAAAATAAATACCATAGAAAAGTCTACTTATACATTTACAGTTGCAAATATCTCTCTCTCTCTCCCTCTCTCTCTGTAAGTATGAGTAAACCACACAGTTGCACTTAAGCACAGCTGTGATTAACCCTACCTACATTCTACCACAGTCAGCGTGGAAGGGCGCTGAAAACATATGAAATCTATTTCTTTCGTTATATTTACAACCATGCATGCAATTATACCACGTCTATTACAACAATGATAAGTATTAATGAGAAGGAACAACTCGAAAATCTAAAACACTCTCCCATACAAAATCCAGAGTCAAAACAACATATAATAAGTATGGACAGATAAATACAAAAATACATCCCAACATACCTACAGAGCAAGAACAAGAATCTCACAATCAGTGTGCGAAAATGAGGAGAGAGAAAAAGCGAGAGAGAGAGAGACAGGGAATGAGAAAAAAACATTTTAAATCTTGTACCATTTTGCTCTGCTCATAGTTATGTCAAGATCCTCCTATAACTTACATATTTAGAGAGTTATCTACATATAATGACACTATAAGTACATACTTATGTATCTTTACTTCATACATCTATATGATATGTGTATTTTCAGTTCCGCTAAACCTTGGTATAATTATATGTGTGAGAGAGTGAGGGAGAGAGAGAGAGAGAGAGACCAATGTTTCTGTATAATGTGTAATGATACGTTCCTAGAAATTCTTCCACACTCCATGAACTCCCATTTCTGCTTCAAATATTTTTTATATTGTGCCAAAACTTCGGTGCTCAAACATCTGCACACAACTTAACAAATACACACACACACACACAGGGACACACACACAAAACACATGCATATAATAAAAAAACACACATAGCAGAGATTACCATTTTAGCAACACATACCCACTTAATTTAACCGCATCCTACAACATCAAATGACGTTCTCATGTGTAATTTACCTACAGCCGATACAAGTTCAACTCCTTCAATACCTTCAAATTATTCCAAATACTGCACATTATCCATGCATTCCTACCTAACTCTTCCCGTTTGTCCAAACCCGCCTCTCTTTCAACAGTCCCATTTATTTCCCATTTTACGTCCTCACCCCTATCAAACGCAACTCCTTTCTCTTCCTTTATGTATATATAAAGTCATATGCAATATACCTAAGTGTGTAATAGTACGACCTTCATTCAAACCTTTTATTCTCTGTTTTTTTCTCTATCTATCCTCAGAAGAAAAAAAAAACACAAGAAGAAACCAACAAAAAATAAACTACTGGAAGAGATGCACTTCGGAAGTACATCGTTAGGATCGTTACTCCTTCTACACACTACCACCACTACTCCAACTTAAAATCCCAACCTACTTTTGTAGTCAAATGTAGAAACTTAAAATTTAAACAATAAAAAAACCAAAAAAGTATTCATATTACTGCCGCGATAACTTTTACTACTACAAAACTACTACAACCATTTGTTCCAACACTTCCAGAAGAGATGTACCCAGAGATACACACATACACACACACATAGTTTATTAGCAAAAACTTTACAGTTGGTAAAAGAAAATGAAGCAGTTGAAGACGTTGTGGAAAGAAAAAAAAAAGGCTTCGCAAAAAGCACGACATGCCGGATCCATTCCATCAAATCACTGTTATTTTTAGTTTATTTGACTACTCCATAATAGCAGACACATAACTAACCTGTAATAAATTTTCCAAGCATCACAACATATCAATTTAAATGTCCTCACCAGAAACGAATCATTTCAATCTTATTTCCTATTTTAATCATACGGCAGAGGCAGGGCTTCGCTACATTAAACAACCAAGAAGAGTGTAACTATTTATGCTACTCCCTGTCTTATGTACTCGTGTACTCTACAACACTACTATTCCTACAAAAACGTCTATAAATACTTAAAAAAAGAAGAAGAAGTAGTAGATAGTAGTAGAAGACATGTGTGTATGCATACAAGCTTTTCCATACAATTTCATGTACCTTAATAAAACACATAAATATCAATCCTACTTCACTCATATGGATATATGATCCACATCTGTATCTATCCAGAGACGTTTGGTTCCGTGTGTCGTCTAGTAACATCACACTCACACAAACGTTCACCTTTACTGGCTTCCTTCCTTACTTACTTGCTCACTTACTTATTAGTTAGCATGTGGTGGTGTAATACACACTTGAATTCTTGTCGCATGTAAACATGTGTGTGTGTGTGTGTGTGTGTCTGTGTGTCTCTGTCTGTATTTGATATGCATAAAAAGTAGAGAAGTAGTAGTAAATTTATAACCGCCTCAAAATAAAATAAAAACCTAAGCATATTATTATCATTTTACCGAGGTGGTGGTGGTGGTGGTGGCAAAGGGGAAGTCAGAAGAACTGGCTGGAGCAGAGCTAAGAGGAAAACACGTTTCCATCTATCTCCAATATGTTCCATCTCCAAAATGTTCCGGGGATAATACAGAGTACTACAGAGTATCCCAGTCACACGGAGAGTAGTAATAAGGTTCTGAGGAGTGTTAAAAACTCTTCACAGGGAAGTAAATACACTGATCTACATATTATGACAACCAAGCATAGAATATAGAGATAGATACTAGACTAGATACATACATATATGTATATTATATGAAGACAGAAAAAAAAACCCTCTCATATATTCTCCTCTCGTCCATAAATATTCCATTATATCATTCCCGTTTACCTATAATCTACATCATGTGCATGCTCACAGTAGCTCACACACACACACACACACACACAGACACACACATACACAGACACTCACACACATTACATACAGAACGAACGAGAAATACATATTTCAGTACTATTTAGTTTCAACGCTGAACACGTTTTTGACCCGTTTTCTTTCCCCCTTGTGTAGATATATAGAAAACCTCGCTTTTTCCCTAATATACCAGTATAGGATTTGATTCTTTAATAACAGTAAATGCTATATAACCCATTTCCTCACATAGAAATCAAATACATACCTAAGTAGGTACATATACCTATACATACAACAAAGATGGATACTATATCATATACTACATGCACAAATATAACACTATTTCCTCTCTGAGGTGTTGGAATATATATATACTTATATAATTACCTAACCAGATACCAGACACACTTAAACTTACATGAGAGATCTCAACCCAACAGGAGTGTATGCATACTTATGTACATATATAATTATATGTATACACACACACACACACACACCAACCACCACTACCACCGCCACCGATGTAGAGAGTACTAGACAAAAGAGCAATATTAAAGGCGTTAGGGAGATGCTAGAGAGAAAAAGTAAGTATCAGAAAAGAGAAAGAACGTCATTCCCAAGTACTTATTCATGTATTAAAGGAAACTCTAACCTCTCGGTGGTGATAAAAAGTTGCTGGTTTTCTCCTTTGACTAACTAAGCACTTCCACTAATACCACGTTCAACTCATTCTCAGCCTTTGTACATAAACTATACATACAGGATAAAATAATGCTCCTTACAACACAACTTTTCATTAAAACTTACTTTCGCTCAAGCTATATATGTGTGTATGTATATGGAAGGAAAATACAGTTTGTATGTGTCTGCATCCACATACAAAACCGTTTGAGAACCTTCTCGTCATACCCCCGCTCATTCCCGAAAACTTAGAAGAGGGAGTTAAATAATATTAACTATTATATTAGTGCATACATACATACATACGTAACGTAAATACACACATACATATATTCATATATCCATATATAGGTAAACAAGGCCAGGACAAGTACTGTATCTCTTTACTATACTAAAAGTACACAGAGAGCAAGGAGAGAACAACAAGCAGGGAAAGGAACACCTAAAAGTTAAAGCCCTGCTCAACTTCTATAATAAGTACAGAGTCACACCAGAGCCTTACACTCACTATTACATCCCAAGCCCGAAGAAACCGGCGTGCATCATTAGTGTACTAGTATCCCATAGCTCAACGTCCTCTGTAACAACCAAAATGTGTCTATGCATGTACATGTTTATTTTATTGAATTTCAATTCACTTCCAAACACATTAACTTTCATGGGGCATGATCCCTTTGCTCTGTCCCTCTCTCTCTCTCTCTCGCTCTCTCTCTCTTTCGCTCTCTCTCCTCTCTTCTCTCTATTATCCACTATCACCTCCTTACAACAGTAGGCATTACTTTGTCCTGCACTAACGTAAATACTTCACATGTACGCATAGCATAACTATATGTAATTACATATTTATATATAAGTATATACGCATATTACAAATATATAGATAGATACTGAATAGTCACTGAAATAACATAACAGTAAATATACACTACAACCTCCCACTCCCACACACACAGTCAGTGCAGTTAAACTATTCACTATACCTATATACCATTCATTCATGGGGATTGAAAAAGTAGCGCGAAGTTCGCGCCGCGAAGCAGCAACAACAACAGCAGTTATTCACACAATAACATCTCAAACATATATTAAACTACACAGAAGGGGGAAAAAAGCAAACAAGCTTAAGTATAAGTCCACTGTCTATCTACCCATATAAATTCCCTTAACTCCTCTACCATACTCTTCAATCTTCAAAAAGGATAGAAGGAAAAAAGGAGAGAAAAGAGGAAGAAGACGAGGGCTCAGGGATATAGTATATCTATGTGTGTGTGTGTGTGTGTTGTGTACATGTGTGTGTGTTTGTGTGTGTGTGTACAGAGTAAATAACCTTACAACAGTCACTCACACAATAGACCATCCATTCCGCCACACTTTACCAGATCCCATTACCGTCAACAAGGGTGACCAAAAACTAAGAGAAAACTGCAAAAGTTGTAAACAATCTTCCGTATACAGTAAGGATATACAAATTGTAGCATATTACACACAAGCACACACACACACACACACACTCCATACATACTAAAAGTACATACACTCTCACACTCATATAATAGTCCCGCTACATATTGCATGCCTCGTTCTCCTTTACAGGTCTAAAAAAAAGATTGATTAAACAAATATAGATAACTCCATATCCATATAGCTAAGCATAAAAGACTTTTAAAGAGGGCTTTATTAGAGTTCAACTTCCAAAACAAATCCCTCCTTCCAAACAATCCTGAATTATACGTCAAAGTAATGCTTACCATTGTATATAACAAGAAATAAGGGAAAACATTATAAAAACATCCGTCAAAACTAATACTTTATGAAAGTTTTGGAGGTAAAAAAAAACTACAAAATATGATTGCGAATATGTACCAGCAGAAGAAGAAAAAAAAGGAAAAGAAAATTAATTAAATAGTAGCGACAAATAGAATAATAAACAAATGGCACTCCTTCTCTATACACACTTAATATCAACATCACACATGATGAAAGTTAAAAAAACTGGGTAGAATCAGGTCCCGAATCTCCATCTCCGTTACTCATTTTTAAATCATAGCAGTAGTTGTAATAGTGGAAGTAGTAGTAGTAGTAGTAGTTCTTGTAGTAATAGTATGTACTCAGGATACATGTATAATAGTGAAGCGATTTAATTTATTCCCTCAAAAGATTAAAGTTTCAAAAGGAAATACCAATGTCTCCAGCAATATAATTTATTACGTAGTAACACTTGATGTTTACTACATTTGAAATTTAATATTTTACTCCTAGTTTTTTTTCCTTCCTCATCTCGCTACTACTGCTTTTTGTGTTCAAAGTTCTCTTGTACCGTCGTCTTTCCTCAAATACTCTCACAAACAGTAAACACATACCAAGATCTGGTAGATATTGCTTGTGTAAATAAGGGAGAGTGTAAAGAAAGGCATGCCTCCATTATAGTAGTAGGAGTTGTAGTAGTTAAGTTGCAATTATAATTTCCCCATCCGTCTTTCCTCTCTCCCAACAAAACATTTTGATAACATTTAGCTTAGCAATCCTGCTCAGGAATAAGGAGAGAAGGAGGGAGAGAGAGGGAGAGAGGGAGAGAAAAAAAAAACATTAAAGTTAGGCACAAACTAAAAAAACTAAGTAAGTATATAATAAGTACTTTACAAAAACAAAGTTATTATTCGACACATGATGATAGGATTGTAGAACTGAGGATCGTGTTCACAAGTTGAAGCTTCTCAATTCGGGCAAAGTGGGACTCTCTCAACTCTGCAAACCTTTAACTTGAGCTGATAGTACATATGGTTAAACATATGATGATACATACATGGAGATCTACATCCATGTACATAAATTATTAGAGGTAGAAGATATTTTCCCTAAGAAAAAATCATCCAGGATCCTGTGCGTGTATGTATATCTCTATGTATACAGATAAACATGCCAAAACAGCCGTAGTGATGCAATTCCATTGAAAATACCGGTAGACAAATGTATTAAAGATTAAGTACTTAAAAATATCGTGCCAGTTTTCACTTGATATAGCACGAACCAACAGAGTTGCATTTTGTAAGTATACTTTTACAAAACACTCTTTTCTACTCACAACTAACTCTCTCTCTCTCTCTCCCTCCCTCCCTCTCTTATTTTCGTCTGCCGGCTATGCCGAAGAAAACTAAAAAAGCATGCATGAAAAGTATGAAGGACCACTTCTACTTCCATTCTATAGAATAGAATCTCCTGATAACACAATGACTTATGTAACTCGAGCCTGCCTGGAAAACTTATGTGTGTGTGTGTGTATGAGTCATATTAGATGGGCGTCGTTAGACTAAAAAAGAGAAGTGAGAGTCTACCGAAAACTTTTTATTTTTCATCCAAAAGTCCGAAGAAGAACCAAGGAGAACCATTTAAACAAGAAAGTGTGAAACCTTTGCGCTTGAACAGAGAAAAATGCAGCGGCAAGCGCGAGATATGAGATAGGAACTGAGAGTAACTTCAGTTCAAGAAGAGATGTAGTTGTAGAGGTAGAAGTAAAAAAGAAGTAGAAGAAGAAGCGTAGACTAAGAAGGAGAAGGAGAAGAAGAAGAAGGAGAGAGAGAGAGAGAGAGAGAGAGAGAGGGAGAGAGAGAGACAGAGAGAGAGAGAGAGGGAGAGAGAGAGACAGAGAAGACCCATATAAAAATCTTCGCCTCAGTTTATGGGGGAAAAAATCTGTCAGTGAATATGTAAAAGACGGAAACGACTACTTAAAATCTACTAGAGGATTTACACAGACTCAAGATGAGTCTCTGCGTACGAACAAATGTACACATACACAAGTACAAACACATTCATCCTGACTCCATCTGCTCGCTTGTCTCTTCCCACATTCGTTCATAAAAGCGTCACATATTACATACCCCACGCCTACTATGTAACACACACACACGTACATACAATGTATTTCCCCTGGTATGGAAATAACCTCATACACTATCTATAAGCCCCGTACATGTAAGTACAACGGGGTTATAGCTACTTACATATGTAGATAAATACTTATATAATACACATCATCAGTAAACTGCCGACCAAACTGCAACGCAAGCCACAGACGAGATACATTACACACACGCTAAAAGAAAATAATATATGTAGATATAAGTACACATAATATCCACGTACTATGCATAACTACATTACTAGAACTGGAACGAAGAGAACCGCATCATTCAAAAGAAGGGAAGGCGGCGAGAAAAAAAAATTTCCTCCATATAGATATACATAAGTGTCTTTCCATATAAATATTATAATACTATATATAAGTATATATAATTATATATATATGTAGACTACTTGCATACAAATTGCTTCCATATCCACGAGCCAGAGATAGATGATATACCTTCAAATATGACTATATGTGTATGCATGTTTCCTTCCTTCCTATTCCTACCACACTACACTTCAATATAAGTACGCTTCAATTCCATGCTAGCAATAGTAGTGGTGGTAGTGGTAATAATAATAATAATAATATATAATACCCACAAAATATAAATATGCCTCCCATATCTTTTTCTTCTACACTTACACTATGTGTCTTGTGTGTTTGCTGCACACAGTGTACACACAATCTGTACCACAGGATGGCTGCTCTTTATAACTTTCGGTCGAATTTTTTTTTCTCTCATTGGCTCTTATGTTATGTGAAGCCGCGCGCACTAAACACAGAAATAAGATGAGTTTGAATCAAGAGCAATCCTTCTTTCCGACAAAATTCAATGGGGCATTTCTTTTTTCGGAGGCTTCCTTCTCCGACAGCTCTTCTTGATAAACCGTACAATAATAGGAGTAGTACGACTACCACTACACTTTTCCTTTTTGCTTTTACTTATCCTAGCTGCGCTGATGCAGAGCAAAAAGGAAATTACTCACTACTACTACTAGATACATAAATATGTACATACTCACACCTACACCTTACATTTATCTACACTTAGACTAACAGTTTCTTAACTCAAAAACAATTCCCTCTAATACTTGCATACAAATATAGCATAAACACGCATAACATTTCATGGTTGTTCATGTTCCCTCTCTCTCCTTCTCTCACTCGCTCCGAACAGAAAGTCATGACTTATGGTAAATTTATATATCATCAAATAACTCTCTCATTCTAAATAAACTTAGGATGTCTACAAAAAATGTGTGTACCTATTATGTATACTTGGATATCTGTGTATGTATTCAAGGGAGAATGAAAGAGAGAGAGAGAGAGAGAGAGAGAGAGAGAAACCGAGAGGAGAGGACAAGATATCTATTCCTGCCTACGACGGCTGGTCGGTCGGTCCGTACGTTTCACTGGATTCACTCACAATATATTAAAAACATCATGTGTAGAAAAACCTCTTCTTCTGAATGTTCATATGTTACTCTTGCTCCTGCTACTGCTGCTGCACATGGGCACGTTTTTAAGCCTCCCTGGTAAAAATCTAGTGGCTACAGTCATAAAATATATTAAACTCATGCCAACCAGTTCAATCCACCTCATTTCTTTTTCACTACATTGCACTTCCAAAATTCCCTTCTATTTATTATTGCATTTATATCATTTTCATACAACTTTACACGACTATTACATGGACATGTACAAACCAAAATACTCTCAAATCTTTTTACCTCTCTCTCTCTCTTTTTCTCTCCCTCTCTCTCACTCACTCTTCCTATCTATATGGGAGCGATTCGGGGCAGGAAATACGAACGTTTATATAATAGTAATATAGCACTAGTAGCGCTGCGTGCGTCCTTCCAGAACGTGTCCTCGGTCTTCCGCCTTTGATTCACCTACATTATTCCCACAAGCAACAACCCCAACATGTGTGCGAGTGTGTGTGTATATCTATTCTACGTACTTATTTAAAAGTGGATGTGTAATCGGACGAAGAAGAATTATGACCAGTTCTTCTAAATCTTAAGGATTATTTATATACTCTAATATAGATATACATACATTACATACGTATGTCGTCTCTTATACGAGCTCCAAATTACCCATCACAAATGTCAAAAATCAAATACATTATTATACCTAATGACTATAGATGAAATGCTTAAAAATTGGAAGTACAAATGAAGATTTTCAACAACCTTCATTTATGAGGATCCTGGGACAGTTTCTCCACTTTACTGTCTCAAAATTTCCCAGAGATATGTTCAGGTTTTTTTTCCTGTTTCTGACAAAATTCGTAGCAGACGGACGTACAATACTGCATCGAAGCCGACAGTTACATATCGTGTAGTTCCATAAGCTGGCTGTCTGGAACATTCCGAACCCAAAGAATAAGCCGATTTGTGTAGTGTGTATGCGTGTGTGTGTGTGTACAGTCAAAGACAGTTTAAATCTTCCCTCTTTTAAACTCAAGCGACAGCTACGGCTTCCAAGTATTTAGTATACACACACAAACATCCACACACACACACACACATGCTAGGGCTACATTGAGAAAACCCAGTAGGGTATAATAGTAACTAGGGTTGGAAAACCTTGTACTTTTCAACTCTTACCTCTGTGAGCATGTATGGAAAAATACTGACCCTAGCACCAAGTTTTAGACAGCTTTCAGCAGCAGAAGAAAGAAGTTTAGCAGTACCGACCACGGTACCAGCTACCTCACAAGCTAATAATAACGAAGTTCTACAGAGTATTACAAAAACATTAGTAGCCTTGTTTACTTCTTATGGTGGTGCTCTACTACTACTACTACTACATCTACTTCTAGTATTCTAGTAGGACTAGTAGTGTTCCTAGAAAAAGTGTACCCATTGGATTTTAACAATTTTACATTGATGATAAAGGAAAAAAGGAAGGAAACCTACACATAGATATACGTAAAATATATATCTATATAAAGATATCTATTCATATACATAATTACTTATCGTATAGGAAACTTTTAGTAATCTATATTCATCAGTCATTGAAATTGTACTCTCTTGTTTAGCAAATGACATGGAAAACAACGGGAATACCGGTCCTGGGTTTAGCTCCCTTTATTTGTCTGTATTTAGTTCCATTTTAAGTGCATATATCGGTACCACCAAGGGAACCACACCAGTGCCTCAACAAACTATACAGAGCCAAATATGAAAGTTTTTGTAACATTCATCTCATACATACACATCCACACATTCCTGCACATATGTTACCCTGGTCGGTTCAGGAAGCACATTTTTCCCCTCTCTCTCTCTCCCTCTCACACAGGCTGCCTTTACTCTACCTTTAAGGTAGTAAAGGTATTACTCGTGCGCATCATATACCCTAAGTAAAAATTCATACACATACATATACATAGATACGTAGATACATACATATAGAGACAACTTCCCAGCCTTATGCCTCCAGAATGAATATCCTGCCTGTATACAAATAACCAACTACGTGCCTCTCGATGAACAACATGATGGAATTCTGCTTCGGTCTTTTTTGGAAAGTGCGAGTGTAGCATTTTCTACTTGATTGGCTAAAACTTGCTCCTTGTCTGCTTGAATATTGCTTACCACTAAAAAGAGGGAGACGAGAGGAGCAATAAGAGAGCAAAATTTACTTACTACTAATGCTACTACTACTACTACTTCTACTCTTAATAATAATAATAACGCTGCTCAAGGTATGAAGCATGAACACTTACTCCGACTGCTCTCGTAAATACAAAAGTGAGAGAGAGAGAGAGAGGAGAGAGAGAGAGAGAGAGAGAGAAGGGAGTCAAGCTCTCTTTGTGCTAAGGTATCTAAAAATCTAGCTATTCATCCATAAGTTGATGGCCGACGTGGTTCAGCTAAATAGCACACAGAGTTTTCGTTCCTTGGTCGTGTACTAGTGGTGATGGTGGTACAAAAGAATGGGTTCCTACCTTCCTTCCATCCTTATATACATATGCATGACTAACAAAAAAGAACAGTTGAATGTACACGAAAAATCCCTCAGGCTTAAATCTCCAGTAATAGAACGTCTCTGGGCAAAGGAATAAGCTTGCAACAAGAGGAGCAGAGAGAGGGAGAGAGAGAGAGAGAGAGAGAGAGAGAGAGAGAGAAGTGCAATGAGTAGAAAAAGAAGACAAAATAAAATACAAAGCTCAGTACATGCACGTACATATCTAGAGGAAATACACAGAAAAGATGAGAGAAACCTTTCCTATTAGTGTGCATGCACAGGCAGGCAGCAGCCTTGGAATGCAAGCAATGAAGTAACTCACGTAAAGTTGATGGCCGCCGCACATACACAAAATAATGTTTCACAGCCCGTCCATAAACATATCGTGTGTGCTTCAAAACAGTTGAGTCGACCAGAAGGAGTAAATTGACTTAAGTCTCATAGGGGAAAAAAGCAGCGGCAATGGATGTGACGAACAAAAAAAAATCGTCGTCCACAATGTATCCCCATAATATGTACGCATACAGCTATACTTACTATGAACCCTGTTGACGACAACCGCGGTCAAATGACAAATGGTCGATTACCCGACCGGAGTATCTGCAGTTAATTGAGAGAAAAATTGAATTCAGCCACTGGAGCAGTAAAACTAAACTTGTGGAAACTATTTAACTTTGCCAGTGTGAACATCTCTTCTTTGCAAGAACAAGAAGAAGAAGAAGAAGAGAGAGCGGGAAGTGGGAGCAAAAAAACTGAGCAAGCAAGATCAGAGTGAGGTAGATGAAGAGGGAGAGAGAGAGGGAGAGAGAGAGAGAGAGAGACGGACGAAAATATATTTCCACTTGATTAAAGATTACTCTAATCTGTATCTGACTTTGGTTAGAAACCTTACTCGAGTTTTACCTTCATTCTCTTGTTTTTCTGATAAGTAATGGTTTTCAATAAGCAACCTTTCATCATCTACATCTAGTCAATTCTGCACGGATACGTGGGCAACATTGTGAGCCCAGTAACAACGAAACAAACCAACCATTTTTGCACGTTTTTTTCCACAGAGAGCACACTACTACTACTACTACTCCTCTCTACTCATACAGTCCCTGTAGCTGTCCTTTTAAACCATATGTATTTTTGTGCATACATTCCAATTTCCAAGTTCACATTCATCTTCACATATACATCAGGAGGACATGAATGTGATTCTCACGACATGACAAAATACCTAGGGAGGAATAGACTTATGTGAAAAGTAGTTGTTTACTACATATATAATATATATATATATATATATATATATATCTATAGCTTACATGCAAAGTCAACACATTACAGATATCTACATACAGACAAAGATGGTCGGAGCTACAATTCCAAAAGGATCTCACTCACTCCCAAGCTGTATGAGTGTAGTATGTCTCGTCTCTACTTGTAACAAAATGAATTTACTATATCGCTTATCACAGCTAAAATTGTACAGTCACTTACGCAGAGCTTTACCTAGAAATGGTAGCAATGTTACACATAGATAACTATAAGTATATATACATACTTTGTATACACCTACAAAAAAGATACAAAGCGTTTTTTACAACTTTTTTTGAGATTTTCCATCTCACTCTGCCTGTCTGACTGTCCGTGTGACTGTGAACAGCAGCATCAGCCAGAAGGGACTACAGGAAGACCCGAAGTTGGTAAATATTTCGAAGGGAGAAGAATTTTGCCGTAATAGACGACATCCATGTTCACTTGACATTTTCCGCACTCATGCATGTAGGATGAGACAGAAATTTTCGCGGCAGTATGACGGTATCACGTAGTCAGTTCAAAAAATATGCATGAGTAAATTCGCACTCCATACTCACTCACTCAATCTCTGCAAGACTCCCAAATAGTAACGAATGTACAGCACTGATTTTTGAGGCCATTCACCGTACCACTATTTGAAAACATCTTCCCTTTATTACATAATTCAACAATGGCACATGAACAAACGAACGAACGAACTAGCGAGCGAGCGAGAGAGAGAGAGAGAGAGAGAGAGAGAGAGAGGGAGAGAGAGAGACGGATAAAAATAAAACGAAGCCTTCTAATCTTCTGACTTCAGTTTCTATGGTTACCACTACCATGTACTACGCAAAGTAAGTAACAATGAGCACATCTAGACCTGCATAGACAGATCTACGTCCTACCAGCGGAGTAGTGAGATGACATAATAATAATTTGAGCTTTTACTTTACATCCCTCCCTGCAACAATAATTTACCAGCCGATTCACAGTGTACAAATTACAAACACGCACAACAATATCCACATCATTCTCCTCCTGCCTGACTTCATCACAAAATAAATCATTATTATACTACCTCTTACAGCTGCTCATAAACAATTTCAACCTACCAGAATGGTTGGTATCATGTAGCAGTAGTGGTGGTAGTAGTGCTTTTAACAAACTGATTATACCTATACAGGATTTTACTCACTGCCAGGGAGGGACAACACTTCGCGCTCATTCTCACAATGCATTTATTATAAGTATATTCCTTTCATTTTAAATTACTACATTGAATATTAGTTTGCATAATATCCCGATAACGTAATAATTATTATTATTCCCCCAAAAAAATAATCAATTTTGGTCTTAAATGTAAGTACTAAAGAAAGAGGGTATACTTATACTGTGATAACAAGAAAGCAGCACCTCTGAGGCTTAACCAAAAAATAACATGAAGGAATATCTTTAGCACCGAGAACATGGGCAGCAAGAAGGGTTGAATAGACATACGAGTAAATTCTTGAAATAAACCATGTATGTGAAACGACAGCGTTTCATGGTTACTTTACATGATATTTTTTTTGTAAAAAAAAGGGAATCACAACAAACGGTGGAAACCATAATAGTAGATGCGCTTTAATTGAAGTGTATATGCAACCAATACATACTGTAAAAGATATGTCCCTCTCATATTATATGAATTCATCTGTACCTACATACATATATATTCGTTTTTCCATGAGTAGTGAGAGAGAAACTCCCATCAAGTCGTGCAGAATCATTTTTACCTAACAGAGTGTCTATGGTGTATATAGCCAGGAGGCGAACAATACCATTGGATATGGGGAGACCTCAATGCTTTTTAGCTTTCAAACTTGGCTTTTCATAGTTGGGATATAGAGAGGAGAGAGGAGTTAAACTTTTGGTCTTCTATGCAAGAGAAGGAGAGAGAGAGAGAGACATAGAGAGAGAGAGAGAGAGAGAGAGGGAGAGAGAGAGAGAACGAGAGAAGCATCTTTGTTTCGTATGTACGGTCGTTGTTCAACCAGAAGTCTTTCTTGTTGTAGTAAGTCATCGTGTATAAAAGGGAGCGTTTCGTATGGGTTAAGGTTTTCCTATGCTTTTCAACCTCATTCGTTGTTGTGAGTTAAGTATTTTTCCCTTTGATTTAAGGAGGTTTCTGTTAACCATTGACTGTAGCTATGCTCTCTGGAGTCTGTTGTTGGCCATGCTAGAATGAATTGTACCTTTACAGACAGCTAAACACTATATGACAGAGTATAACTTTCCTTAGCATTTTTTCCTCTTCTACTTCTTCGTTTAAAGCTATGTGAATGCACGAGAGGAGCTCCTTCTCTCCCTACTCTCTGATATATACCAAGTCTTACAGGTAAAGAAAGATACAAGGGCTGAGCAATCAAGCTCAAGGCTGCAATCTACCATGTTCCAACAATTTTTTCTACTCCTCGTCGTCGACGACTCACACTTGCTACACATCTCTCTCCGCTCTTCATATTCTGTTTATGTCAGAGAAAATTTTAAATTATTTGTCTTTAAAGGTAGACCTTCTTGGGTACGGACCTCTGGTCCAATCCTTACTGTGGATAATATCGAGTAGAAACCTTTCTTTTCTTCTGTGCTTCAAATTCAACTTAACCTCATTTTATTTACGAAAGAGAGAGAGAGAGAGAGAGAGAGGGGAGAGCGAGAGAGAGAGAGAGAGAGAGAGAGAGAGGACGGGATAATTCTGAAGACCCAAAAAATTACTTTGCAACCTAACCCGAGCTCGGATTGGTACAAGGGAGAAATAATGTAAAAGGATCGTATGCAAAGAGATATCATACAGCACACGGAATCATGTAAATAGGGAGTATACTTAACTTTCCTACTTTTACGAAAAACCTCCGCACATACTTAATATCACCAGCGAGTCAAGTCAAATAGAAAACACGCGGCAGTTTACATTGACTTCCACAGAGAGTCCATGGTGAATGGTATTGGGAGGAGAGATTGATACGTACAGAGCCAGGGAGAGAGACCGAGTGAGAGGTAATAAAAGACAATAGGTGAATTGCACCTTAAAATTTTCTAGTGCAATAGTTAACCCAAAGTTTCCAACACAGAGACGTACATAGGGACGTGTGTGCCACTATGACTACAGTTGTAGCTGGGTTTATATTTACATAAATACATGTGAGGAAAATGGTATAGAAGCATGACTTTAAGCACTACATGAATGACTTTTAGATGAAATATTTTTCCCAAGGTTCTTTTCTGTGCACATTGAGTTTAATAGCCGGCACTTAAATAGATATACATTCGGCATATACCCTCCTGTATATGTGTGTGCTTGATGACTTAAAGAGCGTCATGATTATGATCATCATCATCGTATAAGTTTTTCTCTGTGCACTTCGCAATAGCATGCATGCATGTCGCAAACAAAGACGTGAACTCCACTCATTTGTCAATGGAGTTTTACTTTGTTGCAAAGCTTAAAGGGACCCTCACGTTTTTATCCCCATTCTGTAAACTATTAGCACAAGATGAGTTGGCCTACGTGTGTGTTTAAGAGTGAGTGAGTGAGTGAGCGAGCGTGTGTATGTGAGAGAGAATTTTGTGAGTAAGCAAACAGTTTGTCTTGCTCACATCCCATCACATCTTTCTCTTGCTGGGAATACACACACACACACACACTGGTTGGAAGAAATCGTTGGCTTTTGCTTTCTACTATTATGTATCTATATATAAAACTTATGACGAGACTAATTACTTAGAAATTAGTTGCAATATTAGTGACATAGAGTACGTTGAAAGGTACAGGAAAAAATGTTGACATTCATTAGCAAGATACATACCATGAAATTAGCTGAACCGCCACAAGAGCCATTAAAATACGAGACTTGGTACTGTTTCTCTGAGAGAAAAACAGGTAATTATTCCTGTGTGTGTGTTTAAGTGCAAAAGAAATATCCCTGTGTATAAGTATAAGTAGATACTTACAGGTATGAGCCAGACAACTATCCTAAGGAAAAGTGAGGCTACACATGTAAGAACACACACACAGCACGCTACTAGGACTCTTACATTTGCAAAATACTGGACTCAAGTATACATATACCCCTCCTAGACTTCAAGACTCCCACATAGGATTTCTTCTACAAAGTATTACAAATTGCAAACCGATGATAAGGAATCGATGTGTTTGTGCAAGTTATACAGACGAAGTAACAGTCAAGACCCGAGTGCTGGTAGTACTTAAAATTCCGATGCTTCCGTAAAGTTGCTGGAACGAACAACTTCGGAAGCAGTTAGCACCTTGTAGCCTTTGTTCTCTCCCACCAACCCCAATTTGTAGTAAATACTTGGCATTTTATAAACTCTCACTAAGATCCCGAATTGGTCCCATAAATCCCTTATCACAAACACATCCTTGACTGTACAACAAGCCCAGAAATTAATGTCAAATCCATCCAGAGGAAATTGTCGATGTGCCCTCATCACACATGGATCTCAGCTCTATGACTCCTCTCACACACACACACAACTTATTTCAAATATGAGTCCCATAAAATTACGTTATCCTCAAAAGGATTCCACCTGACTCCTCTCCCGAAGGAGAACCCAAATGATCTACAAAATCAAAAATAATTTTTACTTACGTTTTTTCGTAGTACGTGAATGTCTGTCAACCCAAGTCACAGACACAATGAGCAATACTGATTCTTGTCACTAGTGTATATATATATCTATATATTTCCAATATATATATATATCGATATTAGTTGCCTGTAGATCCAACTTGACTGTTCCAACGCACAATAAGATTAGATGTCTCCTCGCCTTTATATATATCTCTCCCTTGTCAAAATACTCAAGACTGATGCTCTTCTTCACAAACTGTCAATCCGCTCGAACAAATCAACAAATCATGAAAAAATGTAACAAGTAGATATATAAACGATCCAGGTATGTAACTAGTCAAAAATTTCACCGGAAACTAATGGTAAGTTATCATGTGGAACTTGATTTGTTTTCCCTTGTGTGGTAGACAAACAACTCAGTATAGCCAGGGAGCTCTGGAAGAGTGATTACAGGATAGTCTCTAGTTATGATGATTATTGCAAATAGATATATAGAGAGAGATACGACCAGAACATAAAATATTTTCCAGACACGCGAACTACAACAAGCAAATCGTAAATGAATGGAAATTTCTTTCTTTTTTTTTTCACGTTCCGAGTACGTACAGATATATAAGTACCGTATACTTATATATTTCTTTCTCCTCCAATCAGACGTCTACTCTTTCCTCTTTTTCCAAATACATACGTAACTTTCAGATTTCCTGACCGTTGTATTTTTGACTGTCATCAGAACCTTACACGGAGTAAAACCAGAGAGAAGGTAGTACCAACGGAATATAATGTAGACAAGACGAGTCCTGGTTATGGTAAGTACGTGGAGCGTGATATAAGTTTTACACACAAAAGACAGAACACCGAGAGAATCGGGATGAGGACGTCAAAACTGAGATGTGACACGGTGCTAGAGCACGAAACAAATTTTCGCACAAATATCTCAGTAAGTTTGTCAAAGCTAGAAGATGATTATTTTTCTTTTCCTGATTGGATGAAATTTTCCTTTAAAATTGCCACAAAGCAAACAAAGATGAACAGAGAACGCACGTCGTTGTGGATGATCCGACCGAATACAACTAGCAACTAAAGGGGTTTCAAGGGCTCTCGCCAAGCTTCCAATCCATGACATCTGAAATGGTTCCTGCCTTTCCCACCCCACTCCGCTCGTAGTCTGTCCCAAGCCCACTCACTCTGTCTCTCTCTGCCATCCATTGATTACTCTGTATACTTAAGCGGGAGCCCCCTGCTCAACTCAATCTTTTATATTTCGTTTGTCATCCAATCTTTAAAAACTTGTCCAGTCACTCTTGAGAGTATACATCAACCTGAGACTGAGAGAGGCTCCAAGAGCGGAAAATCTGACAAGGTATATAATACAAGTATAAATTATACATATACACATTTATTACTAGATTCTATTCTGCCGGTGACTCTGCCGAAATCCCTCACATCTCTTCAAAAACCGGGTAGTGATCATTTAGCAATTCCGAAACGGATCTCGGACTTGAACACTTGTGTTGTTGAGCCATGGCATCAGCGTCGGAACGTTACAGTTTCTCCCTCACCACCTTCAGGTCAGTTGATATAATAAGATGAGATTTTATATTAAATACAATTGGGAATTTTATGGGAATTTATACTTTTGGGAGTCGGACGGAGTGTGAGTGTTCGACGAAGAGTTATAGGCAGGGTTGTGTATTTTGTTATCGAGTTATTATTGTAAGAGTTTTTAGCTGTAGAGTTGAAAAGTTGAAGTAAGTAGACTGTGATTGGGTTTAGTAGGAATGGAAGTAGGTGTAATGCTTAAATTTTGTGGACTTTTGACATGACAAGTAGAAAAGATTGAGGATTTTATTTGGCAGGTTTGTGGAGTAAGGTGAGTGGGAGTGGGATAGATGAAGGATGATGTTTTTGGGTTGTTATGGCGGATTTTGATTTGGAAGTCAATTGTTGTACATTGGAGGGAATTAGACTTTGTCTGGGGTTATGCTTGTGTGGATTTAGGCAGGAAGGTATTTAGGTGGTGGATTGGAATGTTGATGGATTTTGATTTGTCATTGCAGCCCTTCGGGAAAGTTGGTGCAAATTGAGTATGCTTTGGCGGCGGTCGCATCCGGAGCCCCTACGATTGGAATCAAGGGTAAGGATTGGCAGTGTGGATTTAATTGTTGATGAGTGGGGATGTACTGTGTAATTAATTTTAAGATGGAAAATGTTGGTTGAAATAATTACTGTTGTTGATGAATGTTGAGATGGTGTTCGTTTGAGGACACGTTTTGGAGAGGATTAGCTCTTGTCAAATGGTTGGTTGATGTTGGGAAAGGTAGTAGTGTTTTTAATGTGAAGTTGATTGAGATTTGTTTTTATTTAGCTACAAATGGAGTGGTTCTCGCGAGTGAAAAGAAACATAAATCGTTACTGTATGATGGAACCAGTGTGTGGAAGATAGAATCCATCAACCCTTACATTGGGATGTGCTACAGCGGTAATTGTTCCATTTCCAGTTCTAGTACTCCTTTGACAGAGAGAGATGAAATGGGCTTTAATTTTGGGATTTGGTTGCAGGAATGGGACCGGATTATAGGCTACTGGTAAAGACTGCTAGGAAAGCGGCTCAGAGTTACGAGCTCATGTATGGAGAACGAATCCCGACCGTCCAGTTGGTTCAGCGTGTTGCGTCTGTTATGCAGGAATACACTCAATCTGGGTAGGGTATTTTCTTTCACGTTGTGTCTACCTGCGGTGGATATTTGTGGTAGTACTGATAGTTAACAGTGGCAACTATATTTTATACAGCGGTGTTCGCCCCTTTGGTGTCTCACTCTTGATCTGTGGATGGGATGATGATAAACCGTATTTACTTCAATGTGATCCATCTGGCGCATACTTTCCATGGAAAGCGACGGCGATGGGAAAGAATTTTATCAGTGGGAAGACTTTCCTGGAAAAGCGGTATGTGGTTTTAGTATTGTATTTTATAGTCAGTCATGAACGTTTTGGCAGCCTGTAACTTTACTTTTACTCCTATGTAGGTATAAGGATGATATTGAACTGGAAGACGCTATCCACACAGCTATACTCGCGCTCAAAGAAAGCTTCGAGGGTCAGATGACCCCTGAAAATATTGAGTTGGGTATTGTGACCAAAGACGGCTTCCGTCGACTTAACGTCGGGGAGGTCAAGGATTATTTGGCTAACGTCCTGTAGTGACCTTAATTAATAATCCGGTGTTGCATTGTGGACTCCAAGAAATTACGTTTGTAAACATTTGAATTACTATGTGATTGGCTGTGTTTATTGTTCACGAAAATTCTTTTAATAAAAGCCGTTTCTATATTTCAATGGCTCTAGTTTCTATTTATTTTTACGTTGTGAAGAAACCATCCGTTATTATAATAACTACTCCAATGTCATGCGCTCCATAGTTCTATAATCCATAATCCTGACCAAAACGCGAAAGCGGTTAATAACCTTATAATTGTAGAAAGCGCACCTTGAAGCCAGGGAAGAAATGTTAATAGATGTTCGGTGTTGATAAAATTGATTAATCCCTTAATTTAAAACGGGAATACTCCGAGAAAATAAGAATTGATGTGTGGCCGGCATCTACTGCTTTCTCCTTTCACCATATGGAGAAAGCAAAAATTGCGCGACTATTTAAATCTACATGTGCATATCTATAATCTACCTCTGTAGTTCAGTAGTTCTTGTTCTTTCACTCCCTCGTCGAAGCAAGGTAACTCACAAGATCAGATTAAATGCAATATTACTGTCGACTTCAGTGTTTTCAATCGTTCCACATTACAGAGTTTCGGGATATTATCGGATACTATTTAATTTTTATCAATAATCTTTGACCGGAAACAAAATGTCTCTGGCAATTTGTCTTAATAAATGCTTTGACAAATTACTCGTTGGTACGTTTTTTCAACTACAAAGTATTGTTTTTAACATTGCAATAATTATAATTATGTAAATACCGTAACTTTGTTATGTCTGTTAAAAATAAGGACGATTTGTTTCTATATAACAGTTCAACCTTCGCTGGACATTCGTCGAAGTATATGTCTATCGTCAGCAACATGTGGAAAAAGGAACTTTCGGAAATTTTCTTTGGGGAATAAACGAGGAACTCGGGATTTCAAACTTCGTAGAGCCGCTGGACAATTTCCGGACATGCCTGTACACAGTACGTCGGTTCCTACTTTAATGAAGATTAAAATAATTTCTGAGTCACTTGGTGTTGAAGCAGTAAACTCCCCTTAATTGTTTTAAAGACGACGGACTGAAATTCTGAAGGGAATTTATTCTTTCAACTTCAAGCTTTACTTTCCAAATTCAATTTAATAATTTGTCTTATATTTGGTCTACTTTCGATTTAAAGCGGACGTTAAACCAGTTGGTTATTTTTACGGGAAGAAATTTGTCGTAGTCCCGGAAATGATACCGGAGCTAGTAGTTCCAGATCTCAAAGACTTTAAAGTAAGACTCAATTAAGCGGAAGTACATTTGTTGTTGCATTGGAAAATAATAATTATATTTGTGTACTACTGATTGCTCATAGTTGAAACCTTACGTTTCATACCGAACACCAGCAATTGCTGAAGATCCATTCACACCACAGGCATTGTTTGATGCTGTTTACATGCCAAAAATTATTGATGATTACAAGTGAGTTTCCATAGGCTCAAATTTCTCAGTAAACTGTAATGCATGCATACTGCAGAAAGTAAATGTTTTTTTCGAAGTAGCCTTTAAAACTCGTTTTGCATTCTTCTCCCATTTAGGAAAGGGAAGATATTAGAAGATGGTTCGTCCGAAGTAGGAGACCTGTTGGAAAAACTTACACCAGAGGAGGCGATTAAAAAAGCTAGAATGACAGGAAGTGACATTCGCAGCGAGAGGGTCCCGAAGCACTGGGAATGCCTTGATATCAAACTAGAGTAGACTCGCTTTCAAAGCCTTAGTTTCGTTTATAATTTTAATGAATAAACGTGTATTACATATTGTAACTTTGTTTTGTTTATAGTAAAGAATTCAGTAAAATGTATTCCATAGTAATATTTTCCCCACAATCATTCCATATCACATATCGCATCACAAAGATCCCCAATCGGTGGATTTTTTCATTGAAATTATGATTTCCCCAAAAATCTCAATAAAGTCATTGAGCACATGATGGCATCAAAACAGTAAGCAAAGGAATAGTTTCCTGAGATTTGATGATGGAGATTTGAATGATTTTAATCTCAACGAGTTAAAACTGTTACGGAATAGACTCGAGTAATCGACGGGACAGTACGAAATTCAATAAGTCACAGGGGTAACAGGTCACGTTATACAGATAACACGAGCAGTTTCGACGGTTTGCTGACAACCTTGTGGTGATAAGTTCATTGCGGGAAATCCTTTATTTGTATTTTGCACACAGAAGTTGCATACATGCCTTATGTATACGTATGTATGGATCTGTCTGCGAGCCCGGTGAGCCGTGGTCTAAACAAGAAGTGGCTGCTGGCGGAGCGTTTACACATGGTAGGGTAAATAGTTGTTTAATTCCAAATAATTGCTAACCCTATCAATGTGAACTACCGAAACTGATACATTTATTTTTATTAGGAACTGAATAAAATATTAAGCGGTTAAAATGGCAACCAAAGCAGAGAAAGATAAATTCAGAGTATTGGAGCTATACGCTGGAATCGGTGGAATGCATGCTGCGTTGAAAGGTATCGTATGTTAACTGTTGACAAATTGTATTTACATGACATTCATACTGATATTTGTTTGGTTAATTTTGTGTTGAATATTTGTCGCAAAAGCTAGTGGAGTGAGTTTTGAAGTGATCCAAGCCATGGAAATAAATCCGACTGTACTGTCAACCTACATGCATAACTTCCCTGACACATTTGCGGCTCCAAGGAATATTGAAAGTATTACAGCTGAAGAAATTAATGAGTTGAACATAAACGTAATCGTAATGAGTCCACCATGTCAGCCGTTTTGCAGGTTGTTTATTTTGTTATACACCAGGTTGCGGGGATGAAAGTTTCCGTAGAAATTGTATTATTCACTTTTCGAGTTAGGTGTACTGTTTTATTCGTTTGTTTGTGCGTATAATTCATTTGTATACCTTTGTTTAGAACCGGACGTAAGCTTGATATCCAGGATGCCAGGAGCTCATCGTTAGCACATTTGCTGAGTATTTTGCCAGATGTCAATTTTCAGTATCTTCTGGTTGAAAATGTGAAAGGGTTTGAAGAGTCTGACGCCAGGGATGCACTAATTGATGCTGTAACCAAGTGTAATATGCATTGGCAGGAATTTTTATTAACTCCAGTTACAGTAGGAGTACCTAATAGTCGCTTGCGATACTATTTATTGGCAAAGAGAGTGGATCTGAAATGGTGTTTTGAACCATCGAAGACAATAATGACAGGAGTGCCAATGTGGGGTTCATTGGAAATGCCGTATGGACCTATTGTTACTGATCATAAGGAAATCTGGAGGGAATACCGCACCCAGGCAGAGAAGTCAGGAAATATCAATACGGAACTGGGACCTGATGAATGGTGTGTGGGAGATATTTTAGAAAATGGGGATATGGATACATACGCTATTCCAACGAAACTAATCTCTAAGTATGGAATTGCAATGGATATTGTGAGTTATGACTCTGTGAAAACAAACTGCTTTACGAAAGGATATGGAAATTTTATCAAAGGAACTGGGTCTTACATTGCCCAAGTGAAAGTCGACGATGACACTGTTCTCGGAAATCCAGATGGTGATATATTTGATAAACTAGTGACCATGAAATTAAGGTATTTCACTCCTAGAGAAGTAGCCCGACTGATGTGTTACACTGATGATTTCACATTTCCACCAAAACTTTCAATGAAACAGAAATATCGGGCTTTAGGAAATAGTATTAACGTTTATGTAGTGGCTATTTTGTTATCGATCTTGCTTTCAGATTAGATTTTACAAATTAAATAAATTCGGAATACTTGGAATTATTATTGCTCCAATTAACCAGTTCTATCTTCTTAAACGGCTCTGAGCGTAACAATTTTCTTGTAATAATAATATGATGCGCATAAACAGAAAAAGGTACGCTGTTTAGACAAAGGTTCGTACTTATACTGTACTACAATTACTGTACCTTTGCGCAACAGGTATGGTAAATTAAAACGGAACTAATACAGTGGCAACTTTGTTCATTGTTTCTTGTCTTCCTTAGATATAACGATACAGGTACTTTTTGATGTCCATATCCACAGAACTAAATCACAGAGTACAAGAAAATCAATAAAATAGGAAAATTTAAAAAAGGGGGCTCGACAAATGTTTCATAAACTTAATTACCTGCCGACGTCTTCGATAAATTCCAGCGACGTCAGGCATTTAAATTTAGGTTCATCTAGCGGTGCAGCTGGGTTGATAACTTTTTCAAGTAGTTGCAATTGGCAGAGATTCGTTAGCTACCCGGAAAAATAGGAAACCCTTAGATTAAAAGAAGTCTAATACTGCAAAGCATTGCGTATTAATAATTTTAAAAGCCATTTATTTACAACTGGCACACTAGTGATCCACGTACAGCAGAGTACTTTGAAACGTCACATGGAAACTTTATATTTTGTTTTGTAATAGGTCGTATAGATGCTTTTAAATGAATATAACATATCACCTACCTGGCTCAGCATCAGCTGATTCTTCGGACCGTTGTTGTCAGTAAGGAATTCGTAAATTGCAAACAGCCTTGGCAAAGTAAAGTACTGAAGTTCATATGATTTCCCTGTACACGGGTTGGCTACTTTTCTCCTCTTCCTGCCAAGTTGAGCTTTCACGAAGAATCTGCAAAAATTGACACCCCAATGAGCAGGCTTTTGTTTATTCGAAATTTTAGAATTACTAGACGCCATTTAATGAGGTCATAAGTTATCAGGCATTGAATATAAAAGTTAATTTCTTTCCTAACAAAGGGAAATTATTGGTTGGGACCAGACACCAAAATTTTGTCGTAATTGTTATACGCACTGATAACCACAATTGCAAGTTTTTATAAAATGCATGTTTTTTACTTGTCGGGAAATACAATACATCTTACGACCCGGAAATATCAAATATCTAGGACATTTTCTTGATTTTATTGCCTTTTAAACTCAGTAACAAGTCACCATTCTTTCCACTAATCCGTATTTTAGCAACCAAATTTTCGTCCCTACTTAAAACATTATTTACACTTACACGGTGACTCCTGTTTATTTTAAAGCGTACCTTCTATCGGACGATGCTGGATTATGAGTAGCCAGATATGCTGACACGAGTAAATATTTAACATATTTCGGAAATTGGTGTACGTTTTTATGCTTATGTTCTTCACACTTCCCATCACTTTCTTCAACATCATGGTCCGGAATGACATTTGCCTTCAAAGTTTTGAAGTCTTTCATTAGCTGAGGTTGCATAAGTTTCCATAATTCTTGCATTTTCTTCAGTGATATGCGAGTATCTGTTTCATTTACTTCATTTGCAAATTTCTCAAAATTAAGAATTGCCTAAAAATCAATAAGAAACTTTAAATGATAAGAAACGAAGTTAGACACAATAGATGATATAAAGAAACATTTTAATACTATATGCCTACCAATCTATGAAGTTTCCGAAGGTCACGACATGCCATATAAAATATACTTAAAGTCATTTTTATGTGGAATTCGTACAATTCTCGATTCAAGGTTGGTGGCGCCTCTTTAATTAAAATAGCGGTGACTTCATCTATAATTCATAGATAAATAGGTACTTGCAGTTCGGAATGGATCGGGAGGATTAGAAAATATTCACGATGCAATAATTTTTCACAAAAAAACAAATTCATTTATCAACATACCTTTGTTATACTGTGGGAAATCTATTATCACCATTTGCTTCAGGTCAACAAAGCATGAAAACGAACTGAAAGGAAGACTACTTAAAAATATGACACATATGTTGAACTGGACCATATCCTGCATTCGAGACAGTACTTCAATCAAATCCCCATGCTCATCTCTAAGAGTCTCAGCCTTTTCAATCACCTAGACAATTAACAAATCATTCATCAACCATCATATCGGTAACATTACAATCGCATTCAATCGTCCATACTCCACATGTGATCTTACAACAACAAATGGATCCGAACCGAAATTGACTTTAGTTCTAAGCTGACACAACTCGTTTATGAATGCACCCGTGGAGTCGCACTTTAAATTTTTCAAATCCAAATTATCTGAAAACAAATACAATCATTTTAATACTTTCCTCACACCTCTTTCAAATCCCAGCTCACAATTTCCGCCAAAGACCAAAAATCAGTAGGTTTTTTAAAACCAAATAGACATCGAGTCCCTAGTAACAAACATGTACCTTATTTTGTGTACGCGCGTTCCGAACCACACTGACTATTGTAAGCGTTACTGAACAGCGCTCATTGTTAGTGGGAAAAATATGAAACCAGCATTCTAATAAAGACCATTAAATTTGACCCCCCACAACCCCGAATTATTTTTGCCTTGATTTTGTATTAATATTTCCTGAACAACTAGAAAAAGTTTTACACAATAACTGTCTATCCTCTGCTTCTACCAAATCCTCAGAAAAAAAGTAACGATTCCAGCAATCATAATATAGGTTCCTACGGTCTTTCATGAGTTTCATGTCTTACATCCTTTCCAGTTAGAATGAATCCCAAATGCGAATCTGTGAAACTCCTCTACAAAGCTGTTTCATTTCCTGCTCATATCAAGCAACCAAGAATTTTTGATACCTATAATCACCATCATTTATAAATTCCAAACTTATAATTATTCAGTACTTACCCATGTGTTGAAATAATTGATGGATTATAGCAACCAGAAACTGTCCCTGTCCACACAGTAGCTCTCGAGCGTTGACAGTTGCCACATTCCGGATCTTTGAATCCGCAAGAGCCTTTTCCACGACTGTCGACTTCCCACTAGAATTCGGTCCCCATGCCAGTACAGCAGACGGTATCACTATACTCTAAAAATAGACCCCAATGACAATCTCATTAAACTACACATTACCACAAATCTCTCACTTTTCAATATAAAAATCAATATAAAAACCAACAAATTAAAGATTTTAACTTCATACAGCATCTTACATTTTTAATTTTTAATACTTTTACCCATTCAAATAAATTTACCTTCTGGAGGATGCTTATTAAGTAATGATACTGTTTCTCTCTTGCCACAACGGGATCCAACATTATCACCAGTACACAATGGCTTTCTGTAATTCTTTTTCTCACTGTATTTGGAAACAATCCTGAACCTTGACAATAGCTCCAATCTACTAAACTACTCAAATTACGAAATCACAAGACATTTCAATACAATAGGACACTAATTTACTTAAAATAACACTAATAATGGTTTTGGGCAGGGGTGGATTAATAAAATAATTTTTACCCTGGCCCTAACCCCCAAAATAGATTTGTGGGCCTTTGCATGTGCATGTATGTAATCTGAGGGCCTTAGTCAAAATTTTTTTACCCTGGCCCTATTTTTTTTTACCCTGGCCGGGCCAGGGTGGGCCACCCCGTAAATCCACCCCTGGTTTTGGGTGAAATACGTACCCGGCGGGAAGAATGAAGCCGATTCGCGGGCTTCTTGGGGAATATACAATGCGGGATTTCTACAGGAAAGCGGGATGGTGGGATGAGGCAGTCAATTATGCCCACAATATTCCCCACATGTACTTAAGTAATTCACAAGTCACTAACAATTTGTGGCTACAAGAATCCGAAATATTTTATAAACCAAATTAACGACGACTTTCCATGAATACAACTTGTGGATCTCTGCACCAAAGGTGGGCACAATCTCATGCAGCACTCGCACTCTCAGTCACGACTTCTCAAGCACGGACCAAAAATATAACCCACGGTAAAAACAGCCCAAAAAAGATCCAAATTTGACTTGGAAGGAGTTAAATTAAAATTGCTTTAACAGTGAGTGAGTCCAAATATTTTGGTTTTCAGACGGAACATGCTTTCATAAAAGGAGTGCGTTACAAAGCCCATTATGAGGAAAGACAATGCTAGAATATTTGCTTGCCGTTATTTCATCAATGCAACAATATTTTCATACCTCTAAAAAATTTTTAATATATAAAGTAGCTTTTAGTTTTGCTTAAAGGTTTATGCAGCAGCTTTCGCAATTAGTTACATGAATCGAATTTTATGCGGAAAATGTTTCCACTCAACGATTTTTTTTAAAATTTGCCCGACAGATGTAGAGTTTAAAAAAATAAACACCTGAGATCGGCATTACGTGTACTTCGCAAAGTCACTAACAATAAGGCACTAGTAACTGTAATACCCCGAAAGTTTTGTATGAACGCACCTGTGAGCGTTATTTATTTCGCATTAAAACGTTTATACATACGTACGAGGGAGCATTTATTACAACGTTTGAGCGTAATTTATAATACCGTACTCATTTCAACCGTCTGATAAATCAGCTTTTCATTTTAACCAAGTCTAGGAAATTAAATGCAACAAGGAATCTTAATCTTGAGTGATGAATGAAAATTATTTCGATAGGTTTGAACGGTTGTTATGTAAAAATTATGAGATGAATGTACTGATTCCCCATTATACTTCCCCAAGTAAAAAGTATTTTTAAGGTGTTTGAATTAACTGCATAATTATTCTATACAAAATAATTTAGTTCAGTTCATTAAATTTGGTTAACTAATTTGGTCAAAGAGCTTAAAGGCAGTCAGGGTACTTTTACACAATCAACCATGTTGTACTGTGAGGGTGAAGGAATAACAAAAGGGTCGACGCTACTCTCTGTCAAAAAGTTATGGAAATGGTCTCCTAAAGGGATTATTACTTACTTTCAGCAGTGCCTGCTCCTACTAAAATGAGAATAATATATCTGTAAAGTGGAGGTTGGAGGGCTACTTATTGTCAGTGAGAATTCAGAATGTTATGCAAAATGCAATCTGAAAGGGAATAGTGTCTACACTGTAGACTCTACAGTGTGTATACTGTATAAAGAATCACTAATGTCCAGGTATGCAAGTATATGTCCTTACATGCAAATTAAATCTCTCCATTTCATTTACCACCGGAGAATATTTTGAGAATTGAAGTTGAATGAAGCCAGAGTGTAATTTCTAATTGTGTTCTGTTCACCTTCAGAGCATCTATAGAAGCCGTTGCTGGAATTTTAATTAAAGAATTTTATTACATGTTAAACGTCCGGGTTCACAAAAGAGTAGATGTGCTCCGTTTCTCTACATGCACTTACATAGAGTTGGAAGTAATTTATTTTTTAGAGTGAAAGTAAAACTGAGTAGACTCAGGTCTCAGGCATGAATGCATGTTGGAGTAAATATCTAGTGAATTTAATCCTCTGAGAAATCTCAAATTCACATTACTCATGAGTTGCAAAAGGGTTGATGCAAGGCTGAAGAATGGAACTATGTGCAGAAGTAAAAACATGAAGAGTTCGATGGCATATTAGCAAGATGAGATGGGATGAAGCTGGAGTAGTGGAGAATGATATGTAACATAATGCATAGTTTACATTGGAAAAAATGGTAAGTTAAGCATAAATGATGTGTATTAAATCCACGCTTATTTATTCAATTTAAATGGATCATTGTTTTAAAATCAACTAGGTTAAAAAATGTGAGATATTCTGGATTGCGAGACTGCTTACAGTAAGCATGTCGTAAAAACGTGTCTTAAACGCGTCCTCACTTTACCACCTGAAAGGCCTTCTTAAAATTTGTATAAATTATTTCCTTCGTTACTAAAATTCGTTACTAAAATTCGTTACTAAAATTTATCTCATCTAAAAGTCTACACTATGAGTCTATATAGCTTACGTTATCACAGGAAGCAAAATTTAAATAAATTATTAGTTATAGTTTCCTACAGAATTAGGTTGTGATAAATTCATTAGAATTTTTTGTTAACAGCCTCATCAACATTTTTACTCAAGGAGGCAGACGCGGCTGCTGATGCTGATGCTGAAGCTGACCCACCAGGTCCTGAAACGCTTACGCTACCGGCATTTGAACCCGCGAAGCTTTTTCCTAAATTGTTCAAATATCCGCCTTTTCCCATGGATACTCCGACACATGCGAACCCCAATAGAATCAGAATGCCACCACCGACCACAACTATAGCCTGCAAAGACAAATCATTACAATTTTACTTGAAATCATGACAGCACCGTTCTCATCATCGTGCGTAAGTGCCGGAATTGGAGCCATGCTTTGCAAACAAAAAGGTAAAATGAAAAACATTTTTTAGGGAGGCAAAAATTAATATGTATTTTCTAACCTTTTCAATTAATCCTCCGCCGATCCCTACGTCAAGACCAACGTTTCCGCCGGCTCCAAATCCAGGGAAACCTGGAAATCCTCCGAATGGACCACCAAAGCCCCCTCCTAAAGGTGCAGCTGGACCTGGATTTCCATACCGCGATCCAAAAGACCCATACGGAGATCGAGATGCCGGAGGTGGAGCAGCATTTGAGCTGGTAGTTGTAACAGTGTTACCCGTAAAGGACGGTGGATCACCTTTGTTATTCGAAGTGCCCGTCAAAGTTGAAATGGAATTTACGTTATCACTAGACGCTGACAAAGGCTCAAATTGACGGAGTAATTCCGAAAGATTGATAGGGACTGTACTGTTTAGCAGTTCAGATGTATCGTTACTTTTTTTCGTTCCTGATACTATTCCTGCACGGGTATAACCGAGGAGAAATAATAATCCCACAGCTACACATGTCATTGACTTCATTTTCCTGTTAAGAAAACAAAAAACACTTAAAACTCTTAATCTATTTTCTTAGCTTCAAAATTACGAAAGCATATTTATATTACACCTTTTTCTTCGGGAATATCGAATAGAATAGGTCTTGGGGATAGAAAATCCTTTCCCTTAAATGTTTTTGTTTAAAAATAAATAAAAAATACGGCAAAACTGGGAGAAACTTGAAAAGTATTACCCAGTAGCTGTATTTTAAATTGCCTCAATATTTTGTCACGTAATGTTGTCGTTATCAAATAATAAGGTCGAGAAAACAAACTCTGCAGCAGAACACTTACAAAAGGAAAATGACTAGAATTAACAAGGTTACTTCACACTTATATACCTTCCGGTAATTTGAATATCAGTAATGACAGACAAAGACCATCGTATGCTTCGAACTGTAGGTTAACAAAAATAATGTATACTACGAACACTTAAACTGTGTAGCATTTTTTTCGTGTTCTTAGTCAATTTATGGTACAGCTTTGTTGTCAGATTCAGCCATATACAAATGAAATAACAATTTACCATTTTGTACTTCATTTAAATTTTTTATCGATAATCCTGTGGGTATTTACGTCGAGAGACACTGTCGACATTCAATGTAGCAACAAATATTAGCGGATTCCGGCTGTTCTTATCTACAAAACAGAACAGTAGAATGTATAAAATTGCACTCATCATATTGGATCAAACCTACACATTTAAAACGGTTTTATGTCATTACCCTGAAAGGTGCAGTCCGCTCCGCAGGTAAGCATGTAAAATGCTTATGTAAAACTGCTAGCCTCTGGTCCTTATTTTTTTGTAGCTGCAGTCTTATTTGCGGAATGTAAGGCCACGCAGGCCCTAGGAAGGGAACCTCAAATCGTTCTCCATCTTCAAATCGTGTCGTCATGTTGTTCGTGACAACAACCTGAAATTCAAATTTTATGATTACAGTACTTCTCAATCCTTGTTTGTATTTCTCGTGTTTTTTTTTCATTCTGACGGCATTCAAACAGTCGTAAGTAGTATATCATGTTACTACAAACTTCCCTACATTTCAATGTATAGAACAACACAATAAAAAGGTAAAAATTTGATGCTCAAAATATTTTCGTAGGAAAATAAGCAAACAGAAAGTTATAAATAACTTACAGCTACACCATATTTATCAATCAAGCGGTTGAATTCTTGAGCAAAATAGTACAGATTCTTATTTCGAGCCATCCAAGATTTAGCCTTCAGCAATATTGGATCCGAGTAATACAGGAACGCTAGGCTATCCAAGACAATAAGTTTGACCTTAAGATAAAAAGGAGAAAAAGAAGTATCTACAGATAATCAGTCCGTTATCTCCAGAATTGATTTTCTTGTGGTAGAACGTAGTCGCTAGCATGTAACATACTTTTGGGTGCATCAGAAGGTAGTAGTCGAGTTCCAGTACAATATTTCTCAATTGTTCAAGACTGCCACATGGGATACAATGAACTCCTGCTAGCAACGCATCCGACCTGAGTACTGAATCAAACCCTCTAATATGTCTGCAATGCTGGATACAACCATGAATCATTTCATTCAATCTTTGAACAGTGAAGGTTTGTTCAGTATCAATGAAAATAGCCTCAGCCTCAAGTCCTTGAATTTTTCTTGGCAACTGTACGGTGATGCACAATTGCATACTGAAACCAACAGAAATAACCAAATCAGTCAAATCACAAGTTGGGAACAAAATACCAAGCCGTTAAAATGCTTCAACTGTAATTTACCACAGCGTTGTCTTTCCTGCCCCTTTTTCGCCAAAAATTTCTGTCATACGGCCAGGCATGATTCCTCCCCCCAAAAGCTTGTCAATATGCTGATTAAAGGTAATAATAACATTCGAAGGTTTCAGCGATGCCACCTGTAACAAACAACGTAGTATCACACCCTTTGCACATACTAGGATTTCTGTATCTTACACTGCTCACACTCAATACTCAATACTCTCCTTTAAACATATAGCCAGTAATACTACCAGCACTACGGTCAGAAATTGTAAATAAGTGAATGATTATATTATATTACTTACTTTAATCCATTGCGTCAAAGGAATATATGAAATGACATCCTCACTTCTATCTGGTTCTGGTCCAGCTTCTGGATCCATGAGTATAATTTATTATATTACGGTTCTAGTATTCAATGCATTTACATACGCAAAAACCACCTGTTGGCTGTTGTTTTTAGGAACCTAAAAAGAAAAGCAAATATAAAAATACATATAGACTAAACATATTTGTATATGTCAACCAAAAATCCAATTTGTACAAAACTGGGGCCAGCTTATATATAAAGTTACAATTAAAAAAATTTGCCAACTTAATTAATTTGACTAGTATCAACTTTAACCTAACTATACTATTCTGGTACATCTTATTCACACCAAATATAGCCACAATAGTATAATTTAAATTAGCCTAACTTCAGTAATTATTATAAGTATATTCTTAACTGCTGAAATCTTCATAATATAAATATAGTTACGCTTACCAATTACGATTAAATGGACGAGAATTTACTTGAACGTTGAACACGGCAGAGAGGACACAGCTTATCACGTCACACTAAAAGATAATGAAAAATACTTAATACCGGTATCTTTGAACTTTAAATTAAAGAATAAACGTTCTTAAATATAATAAAAACATAAACCATGACCCAGACTTACCTCACCCAAGTCCTTGTAATCCAAATGAATTTCATTTTTCCAGGAATTCATTTATGGCTGATGCAGATGGACTGTATAGGCCGGTTTGTTTACAAGGGAAGAAAGCTACTTGTCCCCCGTCATTCATCCCTGAGCCACGAATAATAAAGTAACGAGTGCTTCCCTTTGACGGATTTAACCACTAATGTAAATAATTACTTACCGACGTATCCTTTAAGGGCTGATAATGAAATATGTTTGTACCAGTGATCTTCAGTACTTACGATGACGAGTACTGAATATTTGAAGTACTTACTGAAGGAATTTTGACAAACCAACCAGAACAACGTTTAGACCACTAAATATGCCAGTGGGGTAAACTCTAGACTTGGGGTACTGTGAGACTCTGTTTCCATAAAATTCGTATTCTGTTTATTATGGGAACTTGATGTTGGAAATGCCACTAAAAGAACAAGCGATGCAGTTTTGATGAACCATAAAAATAAGATATTTTAGCTGGATCAACAGAAGTGTGGAAAATACATTACATTTATATTAGAACACAAAATACAAATGCATTTCCAGAAACCTTAAAATACAAATATAAAATACAAATACCGGGAGTAACTTAGTTAAGATACAAAATAAAATACAAATATCCGGATTAATTTCGACAAGATACAAAATAAAATACTTTGCTTGCAGCAAGAACCGAAAATACCGTATTTTAAATACAAAAACATACTGAAAATACTCTCGAATTTATCTCAAAATATATATTTCTGGGGTGTATTAATTTGTATCTCAAGTTTATTCTCTCAAAGTATCTTTGATTTAATATTGAGTTTGGTCAAATAATTCGAGGTCCAAAAATTATTCAGGAAACGTAAGATAAGATGCACTTGATTAGAGTTTAGAATTGTGCATTTGTGTAGATCAAAGCAGACATGTCTAGCCTTCGAAGGCTAGCCTTCAATGAAGGCTTCATTGAAGGCGGAATATCAATTTTCCAGAGAGTTGAGAAGGGAAGGCGGCATGACTGAATTAATTCGGGAAGGCTAAAGAAAGCCTTCCTACACTTCCTAGTATTAACAGAAAAGGGAAGACGAAGGAAGGAAGTATATGAAGTAGCCCTCTGATACTTAGAAGGCTTCGCGCATGCAATGAGCTACAATAGATAGTTACAAATACAACAATGAGAGTGTACTAAAAACAATACAAATGTACAGTTATATGCACAATGAGACTTACTTCATTTGCTTCTGATTTTAATAAACGAACTCAATTGAGTAAATTGTATCGCTGATTTTCAGGTGTTTTACCTGCAAAAGGGTTGTTTAAATGCATTATTACGGTATTTCGTGTTATGAAGGCTGAATAGGAAGGAAGGCTGATTTTTTTTTTGAAGGCTGAAGGCTGGAGGAATTAAATTAATTAGTAAAATAGGGCTGAAGGAAGGCAAAATATTTTGAAGGCTTCCTTTAATAGAAGGATGAAGGAATGCGTTTTTTCAAAAAATTGCATTCGAAGGTTTGAAGGAAGGCAATTTCATTGTGACATCTCTGGATCAAAGTAAATTAACATGACCCTAGATACAGAATATTTTTCCTTAAAACCAATGACCTTATAACTTCTATGTAATTTATTTACGGATTTTATATTCACGTCGACGTTTCTAATTGAGATTTTATAGCCCTCATATGAATTGAATTTAATGTATTTATGCAGTAAGGAAGTACTTCAAACCTGTCAAAAAAGTTAAAGAATTGGATTCAAAATGTTTCAAATTAGTGCTTTTACCTATAAAATATTTATTTGAACATGTGTTACAGACGACCTTGACAGCTACCATTGCTATGTATTTTGAAATTATATTTTGTATTTGAAATACGGGTGGGCAAACGTTACAAGATAGATAAATACAAAATACCGTCACTTTCGTGGATTTTCAAAATACGAAGTACAAAATACAATAGGAATTTTGGTGCTGACAAAATACGAAATATTTAGGGCGAGAAAACTGACAAATATAAAATACGGAATGTATTTCAAATACAATATGTCAAAATATTCCATACCTATTCACTAATTCCATAGTTAATAAAAATTGTGTGAATTGGGGACATAAAAGTTTAAATTAACTTCAAAGCTGGAATTGAGAAACGCTATTTAACAGTTATATCAGTATCAGTAGAGGTTTCCAAAAATACAGTACATACAACTCATACAACCAAAAATTATGTACATGAGTGAGGTTTTAACCATGTATGTATGTCTTACGTTCTCTACTAGAGCACACACCACACTTGACCACACCAAATTGCAACTGAATGGAATCTTATGACAATGTAATTTTATACGGAGAAAATTATCAGTGTGGTAGACAGGATATAAATAGAAACTTTTAGCTCCCGTGAGCTGATAAAAGAATGGGTGGTAACAAAAAAATGTACAAATCTCTCATGTTTTAGCAAATATTTTTAAAAAATTTGAAAATTTACTTCATTCTTCTAGAACAAAAACTCTGGGTAAATCGGTTAAGAAAGTGGACCAAAATAAGTACATTTTTGGAAAAGCTGAATTTTTGGAAGTTCAACTCAAATTTAAGAATACTCAATTCGAGCAACTGCAAAAGGTTTCCAACATTCATATTACATAAATGTTATATACTTTGCACTGGAGGAAAAGTGTGAAGCAATATTCCTGTCATTTCCTGAACCCTTATTTCGGTTATAAATATTAGAGTAACTGCAGAATTCATTAAAATTCAGCGACGTCAGCTCACTGGCTGCAATGACAGAAATAACTTCTCCAGGGATTTCTCATACACATACATACATGCTCAAAAGTGTGAATTCTTATATTTCCTCACGTTGCAAACGTTACGATTGCTCTTTGTATTGAAAGTAACATTTTCTGAACAGGAATATGTAAAAAATGTACACTCTGCTGTGTAGACATTCGTTACAAAATTAACATTGTGCTGAGAATACGATTAGAATTAAAAATTGATTATTTGAATACTGTTACTATTTTCTCTCAGGTGTGTGGCCGCTGCGGTCCCAAAATCACAAATATAATATTAACGAAGTAAATTTTAGAAAATCTGGAAAGAAACAAACTAAAGGAATTGAAAAGTAGGCGAGCTCCTCGCGGTTATGCGGGTATGTTATGTGCTACCCTTTACGTTTTGTATGAAAGTAAATCATCTTAAAATATAAACTGTGAAAGGTCTGGAGAAGTAATTATACAATCGTTCTAATGAAGCTGAAGTGTCGACACAATTGCGAACGATACATAGAATGATGAGCATCATCAGAATTTTGTATTCATGAACCTTAGAGACGCACGCTTTAAAGATTTCTGTTAATCAGTGGTATTTATTCTTATTGGGTTCAACATTACACTCAATAATAATAATAATAATTGTTTCGTAACAAGGTTAACGACTTAAAACTTACATAGCACTTATGGAAATAATTCAAATAAGCGGGTTACTTATTACGGACTCGTATTTAAACACGTAATTAAATATAAGCAATATTAGTCTTATTTCCGCTAATGAAATATTTTAGTAGAGTTATAGCTATAGGGACACTATACTTGAGTTCCACAACTCCTCAGGTATGAACATTGAAAAATCAGCAAATATTTTTATAAAAGTAAACAAAAAGTTTGGAAAAATTAAATTAATTAAAGCATCTTGTACATAGATTTGCTAAACTTGAGGAGTAATACCATCAAAGGTAGGACGATTCACCTGTGCTAACTACTACGAATGATTACATGTACACTGAGGATGGCAGGTAAATATTCTTGATTTCAATAAATAAGTTTCTGATCTCCTCGTCGTCTTGAGAGAGTTGGTTGGCTCTCATTAGAAATTCCTTCAGTCCTGCGTGCAAAAATAGTTTAGATCCCAATTTTAGAAACAAACAAGCTATAGATAGAAGTCATAAGATACTAGATCAAGGGATGGGACAGATCAAGTTTTAACGGAACCAATTTTTAATGAGACCGGACGGGTCAATTTTTGAAGAGATAGGACTGGACTCAATTTGACGGGTCAATCCCATTTTGTTCCATCCAACTTACAGAGATGATACGAGACAAATATTTAATGGGATAGGTCAAGTTTCGATCAGATGAGACGGGATAAATTTTTGGTGGGAAGGGTCAAGTTTTGACGAGATGGGACAGAACAAGTTTTGTCGCTCCTGGACGAATCTCAATGATTACTGAATGTGTCAAGATTTTTGACAAAAAGTTATAAATCTTACAACTAGGATAAGTCCCTTCGTTTCGTACTTGGTTTTAGTGTCCCGTCCCTTAGTTGAGGATCACCCTAAATCTTCCTCAAAAATAACTTTTCATACTTTAATGTAACAAGGCACTCTTACCATCCTTAGTTGAAGACAAACCAATTGAGCCAACAATCTGAGTTTGAATTTCCACCACCATTGGGAATAATACTCTCATCAGATATACCATATCATTATTTGACTCCGTTTTGATTTGACCGACTTTCCGAATGAATTCTGGTGACTGTAATGTTGCTAGCATAGTTTGAAGGCACTCTGTAGTTGTCAAAATAAATGTAATTATGCATAATCATGAGCACAAACCTAAGTTTACATGTTATTTGTACAATCGTCAAACCAGTGACACATACACGTGTGTAAGTATAGGCCGACTCCCGTAATTATTCCCCCTCACCTTTTATTTGTTCTCCGTTAATTTCCTTCCGAACATTCTCGTACACATTCTCCATTGCCCTGAAATGAATGAAAGTATATGAAAGTAGGAAGTTCGTTGAATGGTCTACATCTACCTTAATTTGTGTAAGAAATTTGTTCAAACGTTCAATTCAAATAGGAATGTGTGCAATTATTCGTGGACTTCCTTACTTCGAAACACAAAACAAAACAGACAATCCTTTATGTTATTCCATGCGTAATGGGATTCCAGTGTTTGTATTTGCACACGATATCCTTATTATAACAAGCGTAACCTAGATACGTGAATGCTTGGAATTTCCCTTCACATTTGCTGAAGCTTTCGTTCAGTTCAGCTTCAATTTCATATGATTAATTTATTTAAATTCTAAAAAATTAATGCGCATATATACAAGTATGAGATCTACATTAGACTGTCATGTATCTATAAATATTTATAAAATATGAAAATGTTTGATCTTGTGAGGGGCCGTTTCGCTAGTGGTTCTATCTTAGACTAACTAGGGATGACATATGATGGAGAGTACATACATGGGCACCCTCACGAGGGATTGAGGGATGCCTCGCCCTCTCCCTCGTCCTCGCCCTCACAAACTGCGAGGGGGATGGCGAGTACACGTTGATTTTAGGCGCCCTCATTAACATGAGGGAGAGGACCTATGAATAGGGTGTGAACGAAAGAGGGGGAGGCAGAGTACACATGTAAGCCCTCATGACCTTCTCTTACCTTAATCGTTATGCGAAAATCATGCATATATTGTTGTGTAGCAAGACCAACTTCATAACGTCTTAGGTACATGGTTTATGGCCCCCCAGTTAAATCCCAGTTTTAATTTTTAAAAGTAAAAGGTCCTCTTGTTTAGGTTAAAATTTCTCATATTAAACTCCAGAAAAAAATTTGATTTTAGGATGTCGGGGAGACATGGTCATTTGTAAACATAGCACATGGGCTTTATATTTGATTAATGCTGTTTTCAGACCCCACTATTGAATATTACTGGTCTGTTATGTAACCTATTTGCGACTAATCTTTATTAATCGGAGACGTAGAAAACAGCTTTGATCAATATTAGTCATTTTCTGAGCTACTGAATCGATTATAATGAAGAATTATTGTCAAAGACCAACAAAAATGTCTGTTATAACAAAGTATTGTAGTTTGACTACTGAATGTTTTCCATTTTGCCGACAATTAAAATATAAGGAAGATATGCACTTTTTACCGATGAATTATAATTTTAAACTTGTTTTTTACGTTATTTTCAGGACAAAATCGAAAAAACATTGTAATTTTTTTTATAATTTTTACAATTATGTCAACCACGAAATATAATATGTACCTGTACCCAAATACCTATGTAAAACCTGCACCAATAAAAGGCACTATTTTGAATACAGTAGTTTATTTCAACAACAATTTAAAAAAAAATTGTTTTGAACGCTATGTTCTAGGAAATATAAACTTTCTAAGCTACCCAAAAGTTCCGTACTAGAACTGGGGGAATGTCGACACATATTGAAGTTATCATATTTTAACCAAGTGTCCGCGAAAAAGTTGTTTGAAGGCACAGGTATTGCAGGAAATTGTAGGGGGTTATTGACGTGTAATTAAAATAACGAGAGCCCTCATGAGTGCGAGGGAGAGGGGTGAATTTTAAAAGTAGCCCCTCACGAGGGTGGGGACGAGGACAAACCGAAACGTGTCGCTCGAGTGATGACGAGGGAGAGTGCGAGCAGGCTATATTCCATCCCTCGCACAAAGAGGCAGAGGGGAAGAAAAACGCCCATCTATGGGAGAGTAGCATTGTATTTTCAAACCTTCGCGGTCATAACTGTCTCACATTGTTTATGTAAAATCCTACACCGGTCATTATTTTATTCATATTTTATAGAACTGCTGGCAAAAATGATCTTGCCTTTTAAATAAAAATATGTAAGTACTGAAATGTTAAAAAAATTAATAAAATCTAGTGGGACGCTCAAGTTTCTGTTTAGAGCTGGTTTTTTCATTTATGACAACAGGTGTATTCAGGGAACAACATCCGATGCCCGATTCATACTCCAGCTCCGATATTCCTTCAAAAGTAGGATCACCATCCCCTCCGCCAAGACTCGCAGCACTTGATTTGAACATGTCACTTTGACCGCAGCAGTGAAGATCCACGGGCTTCTTAAGCAACTCCCGGATCTCTTCCATACTGGCAACATTAAATTCCTGACTGGAGTGCCCAGGAGATCGGTGCTCATTTTTCTTGGTGTACTTCAACCGAGACTCTTCCAAATAGCAGCGGTTAGCTTCCAGTTCACACTGAACAAATTCAGGTCAATATTAAAGGCAGAGTAAACATTTTAGGAGGAGATTATTGTGGGATATACCGCACGAACTTTGAGGGCTGTAAGGTTATTAATTATTAAAGTAAGAAATGGGATGTTAGGAACCTTACCAAAATATTTTCGTAGAAATATCCTTGGAACTGTTTCCATTCATATTGTTGCATCCCTAGTGTTTCCGTGAAGTCTTGACGCATTTGTCGGTAGTCTTCCTCCCAGGCTTTCAATTTGACAGCAGTTTCTTTCTTCTGAGAACGGGCATTAGGTCTCCAGGGGCTGCCTCGGATAGAGCTGAGGATTTGCTTATCTATGCAGGGTAGTGTCTTTGGGTCTTTAATTCCACACTTTTGAAGATCCGGGCCGAGTAAAATGTACGTGGGAGGTTTGAGGGGTGGGCAAGTGGTTTTTTCTGATTTTTCTGGCCAAGGCGCCTCTTTGGTATGACAAGTTAGAGGAATTTCCTCCTCTCCCTGGAGTTCCTCTTCTTCACCGTACATTTCTAGATCTATCAGGTGAGCAATAAAGGTATAAATGAAAAGAAGCTAAATAAAACTGAAAAGATTATTTGTTTGGGCACAGCATTTTTATACCAAATATTTTGTCGTCCATTTCATCGATTTCGGACTTCAACAGCGGTTCTTCAGTGTCATTTGGACTGAATACTAGGTCCACGTTCTTTGCAAGTTTAGAGCGTTTTTTTCTGGGCTTGGATCCAGAAGATCCGGCGGTAGTATTTTCATCACTGAATTCTTTACTTGTAATTTTGTATTTCCTGGATTTGGACGACTTCACCCGTTTTACGGACTTTTTCTTTGAAGCATGTTTCTTAGATGTGGATTTGGGCCTACGCAAGCGATTCAAATTTGAGTTGCTCAAATCATCAGATTCTGAAGGGAGGAATGACTTTTTGGAGGGTTCCCCGGAAGACTCACTTGCAAAGTTGTCATCAATTGATATCAGGCCCTCTGAGGATAATGAAACTGGTTCTGGAGGCGGGAGCCAATCAGACGAGATTAGTCCATCCAGGTGGCTCTTTTCTAAGTCTATGTTAATAATGATATATTAATATACCTTAAGAGCTGGCGTACAATCTATGTTGTAGGTGTCTCCAAATTGAAAAATTCTTACACAAACAGGAATAAAACTTGGGCATCTGCTGAGTAACAGAAGCAGCCTCGGGATTTGCACCAACGGAAATTAAATTTTTCGCAAGGAATTTATGACGCTCTCTTCGACCTCGAATGTATCGGCCTTCCTGACTTTTTTCCCATTCTAACTTCGTAGCGATTAGCTTCTCTCGGAATTGTCTTCGATTGCTGAGGAAGTTTATGCTCTAAAATAAGACAACTTAAGAAGAGAGAAAGAATTTTCGTAGTCAGTAGTTAGTATACAAACAGGAATTTTTTAAAACTCACAGTTCCCGTATCAGTTAAAATTTCTAAAGTCCAATGAGCTTTGGTCACATCGGAAATTCTCTGGGAATCTGGCCCACCTTCAATTACGGACAGATTTTCGTACGAATTTTGCTCAGGCTCATAATCCTCCTCATCCGAAACTAAATCTGGTTCGCTTGGACATTTGGGGGACACCGATTGGGTATTTAATTTCAATAATTTATCATCTAAGAGCTTCGCTAGAAGGTCTCCGCCTGTTTCCTCAGCTTCATCATCTGCATCCGCCTCAGCACTGCGCGGAACCAGGTCGCTGCTGTATTTTTCTTTTCTTCCACTAGATGGTGCAGTGACAGACTGCTTTTCCGAAGATATCTTCTTTAATCTGGAACTGTTTCTCTTACTTAACCCCTGGGATTTATTTCTCGACTGATTTCCAGCACTTTGACTTCTGACCCTACTTGCCCTACCTTTACTGGCTGTGGATGATATTGATACTCTCAAACCTTTTTTAGAATCTATGGAGCTTTTCTTAATGTTCGCAATTCTTCTTTTCTCCCTTTCAATTTCCAGAAGTTTGTCAAACTCTGATGCTGTTTCTCTAAATACCATCATCTTCTGCCAGAACTTTTTCGTTTGATGCTGTACAAAATTCCACTCAGTCTCTGACAATGCCCAGCTTCCTCGTTCAACAAAGACCCCGACAGCATATTTTTGCAAGGGTTTCTCGTAATAGTCTTCGGGCATATCCATCTCTCCAGCCTCTTCCATACTTCCTCCTAAATGGCAATCTCGGTGTGCTCGCCAGCTATTACTTGGGTCAGGTTTGGGTTGGGATGGTAAAAGTTTGAAAGACGGAATTATCAAGTTCCCGACCCCCTTCTTCATAAATAATAACTCCGAACTTGTTAAATCCCAGATCTGAAGTGCGAACTTGACTTCATCGGAAGAGGCTTGAAATCTGATAGAAATGTAAGCAGGTGGTTCCGGAAGCTCCAGGGTATACCTTTATCAATGATGCGTCACAAGTCACAGTGATTGCTTAACTCTTTAGCTTAGAATTTTAGCTTATTACGAATAAAAAAATGATTAGTGATCATGTTTACCGACAAATACATAAGTCATCGTTAGGTATGTAATAGCCAGTAAAGCGATACAACGATAAAGGTGTGGGTTCCTTGTCTTCTTTCGTCTCTTCATTAAAAATCATTTGAGAATTTTCGAAGGATTCATCATCTGGTGTCAGAACTCTCAATTTCCAATTTTTTAAATGCTCTCTCCCTTTCTGCAGGTTAGTCTCAGCAGACATGAGCTTGTAGCAGAGAATTGTGTATCCATTCTGAAATAGTTGGGAAAAAATAAGTAATCGCATTTGAAACTTCGAATCTCATTATTGATCCCTTCTCAAAACCTTTATAAATAGATTCGACAGTAAGAGACTTACTTTTGTCGTCGGAAGCTTCCCAAGAAACAAACGATGACAGACATTTGAAATTTCCATGTTTGTGTCGTTGTCCACCACCGCGATGACAATCCCTTCGTTTGGATACGTTTGTAAATCGAACTGAATGTATTTCCACTAGAATTAAATATTCTTCATTATTGATCCAAAGCAAAAACAGAGATGAAATAGCCCACATATAAAGTGTACTATATTACAGCCACATTCTCCTCGTAGCACTGAAAATAGTGGCGATAGAATGGAATCCATTCTCCAACCTGCTGCAAAGGCATGGTTCCAAAAATGTCTCTGATTCGGATTTTTAAGGGGAAGGAGGTTGCGTGAGGAAATAGTGTTAAAAGCCATTGATTATCCTGAATCAAATATCTGTGAGCAATAATACGTAAAAATAAGTATTAAATAAATATGATCAATCATACATGTAGCTCAATAGCTTGGTTTAGGACATTCATACAGAAATATATCTAAAAGCAATTAATTATTATAATTACTTTAACATGCTGGAAGCCCAAGCAGTGTCTTTGGGAATCAGGTGCGAAGGAGCGTTTCTGAGCTGTTCTATTTCCACTGGGTCGGAAACGGGCATGAAGTTGAAGTTCGGACTTAAATTCCGAGCCAAGTACAGGGCTATTTTGTCCAGTTCATACTGAACTTTTCCAAAATTCTTGTTCTTCTTGTTACGGATCTGAAATAGATTCCGGGTGTACCAACCCCGAAAGTACCTTTGGATGACTACAGCTACACATTCCCAAGTTGCGAGACTGTGTCTGCATTGCATTAAGCATCTGAAATACAAAAAAATGTACAGTACAATAGCCTGCAACACTTTACTGACGCCAATAAAAGACGAATGTTGGCTTGTTATATGTAAGTAAATGTGCTCACGAAATATTATCTCTATCTATCACATCTTGTCTCCATTTCCTTAATTTCTCCGCGTCAACAAAAGCTTCAATTGGGAGCTCGCATCCTAGCTGATAAAAATTACGAAAGGTTCGATAATAATTCCATTAGGTTTTACGTAATATTGCGTAAAACGTATTACGTAACACCGAAAGTGTTACCAATATTTATTACTACTTCAAAATTATAATCAATTGTTTACCTCAGGGTTCAAAAAGAGAGCCCTCACAGTCCTCAAAGTCCATTGATTTAATTTCCCCCCATTTGCCTCAATGACGTGATGCAAGAAGAGATTTTCAAAATTTTGGTGGGTGTCTTTTGTCATTTTGTTAACGAAATTCCTGTATGAGTATGCTGGGCAGTAAGATTGTCTCAAAGCCCTTAAAGATTTACCTAAAAGGTAGCGACTTTGACCAAACGCTAATAAAAGTGCCCAGACACTTCTGGCGAAAAGGTCTTGAGGATGGAAAATCACATGGGGGGGGGGGGTCAAAAGTCATTTAATTTAAGTACATCATGTTATTTTTATCGATCGAATATATTTTTTTTAACATTCACCTGCCTGTCTCCGGAAAAGCATCGTTTCACTGGTCATTAGATTTTGAATCTCTTCTCGACCACCGATTACAATGGGAGTCTGCGAGATGACTTTTAATGAGAAATGTGGTTGTTTTGTTGGATCCACACATCCACCTTGATGAATTTGTTCCACCAACAAAATTCGAAATAAATTTCGGCTACAAAGTCCCGAAACTTGTGAGCATTAGTATACGTAATTGAAATCGAAACATAGAACAAATTGCATTCTTACAAAGTTAATTTTTAATTTTCTCAGCTTACCCCGGAGGTAAAGGAAGATGAACTACTTTGGAAGTATTTGTGGATATAGCATAGACTTTCCCTTCCAAGCAGCAATCTTGACGCCAGTCCCACTGCTTCACAACAACTGTAATCGGAGTAGTGGGTTGAGGTAACTCCTGAAGGACATCATCCTTTTCCGTTCTTGCTGTTTGCATCAATTTACTCACGTCATTTTCTTGGAGAACATCCAGCGAGAACATTAGGTCTTGACTTATCCAGGCGTCACTAACTGAAATTAATTACTTAGATTATTTTTAAAGTTAATAGAACATTTTCCGCTCTGTCCTTGTGGATAACAGGTTGATCTACGCCTATTGTACTAGATTTTGCTATTATTCGTACATAAATAGAAACCAGAATCCAGATCATCGACGTGATTCATTTGCCACTGTTGAACGTTGAGTGTTATTCTCCGGGTGGGGGGAACTTCCTTAACTTTGTTCGGCGGCCCTTGCGATGATGGATGCTCTTGAACTGGATCTTTCTGTTCTTCTGCAAAATTAACTGCATGTTTTGTTTGAGTAGCAGATGTAGCTCCAACTGGATCTCTTCGAAGAATGTAATTATTTCCGTAGGCATTCCGTGTTGGGTAGTACTTGTGGAGCGTTCTATTCATACAAGGTGCATATTTATTATAATATACTTGCCCTTTTGCTTTAAATATTTCATTGTTAAATAAAGCGTACTCAGTTCACACTTAATTATTAAATTACATGAGTTGCTCTGACACGCTGTTCACATCAATCCAAATATCCCCACATGCCTGATCAGGAACGACACCAGGAGAAGTTGACTCATCCCCTGAAGTCCCAGATTTCTGACCTTTCTTCTTCTTCTTTGATTTCTTACCCTTTCCTCTCTCCGAATCTGAACCAGACTTAGACTTCGACTTGGATTTTGATTTGGATTTAGACTTTTTAACCTTCGTTTTAGACTCTCCCTTCTTGGCTTTATTCCCCACAGTTGTTTTTGAACCTTGTTTTTTTCCTTTTCCTTTTTTCTTACCCTTGCTTCCAGAGGCGGATGTGTCACTAGCGGATTTACTTTTCCCCTTCCCCTTCTTCTTCTTCTTTCCTTTCAAGGACTTAACAGACTCCCCGTCGGAAACTGCAGCTGAGGGCGCTTGCGAAGTTCTGACGATCTTTTCCAAATCCCGGAAAGTAGAACCAGATGGAATTTTGAATCGAAGAGGAACTTCCACTGGCCCGACGGGAAGTAGTATAGAATTTTCTTTTTCATCTGGTTTCTCGGGATCATCTTTGAGTTTTAATGGTTTTAGCCAATTCCATGAAATCGGTGTTTTATGTAGGATAGTTTTAATGGTTTCCTTGTCTGCAGTCTCGTCTTTCGGGATCAATCCCTTATTCATTGCCCATTTCTTCCACCGAAATGTCTTCCACAGAGGTATAGGAGGTTGACAGACATCAGCTTCGAGGCGGCAGTCCCGAACCATATATAGTTGCACGGGATGCAGAAGACAATGAGGGATCTCGAGGGAAACTCCGTTTTCATCGGAAGGGAAATCTTTGTACATTACTGATACTGTGTGAGGAGAATCTTTTCCCAGTTTAGCTTCCAATGACGTCATTGCAGAATGGTATAAGGGTCCGAAAAATTTTTGAACCCCTGCGATGGTCTCAGCAATCGGCGGTACAATTTCTGGGATGCACGTCTTTGGAACATCATCTGGATCGGCTTTTGGCTCTGCTAAAGCTTCTTTGGGACACTCTGGAACAACCTCGGAAGCGCTTTCTGACGTGGTTTTTTTCTTGCCTTTTTCTTTGAAAAATCATGACATTAAAGAATAACGATCAATAAATGAGATGATCCGAATAAATAAATTCTTCATCAAGGTGTTACTTTTCTTATCCTTTGAAGATTTCCCTTTCTTGCCCTTTTTGGATTTCTTGTCTTTACTTCCTTTGCCTTTCTTTTTCTTCTTCTTCGAAGTGTCTGTTTCACTCGCAGTAGTACTCCCGGTGGGAGTTTTGGCTTTCTCTTTCTTGGCTTTTGATTTTTTAGATTCTCCGTCCTAATTTATGTGAGACAAGTAATTGAAGTAACATTACATCCCATTTCTACATCATACATAGACAGGTTCTTTTGTGAGTCATAAATGAGTTATTTCCGTACAGTTTCACTACCACTCGTGGTTTTGCTCCCGGCCTTGTTCTTTTTGTTTTTCTTCTTTTTTCCTCCGCTGTCAGATCCAGAAGAACCACCCTTCTTCCCTTTCCCTTTCTTGCCTTTCTTCTTTGATAGCCCTTTTTTACTCTTGGTTGGTTCGGGAGTTTTGTTTAATCTACAGAATCAGTAATTTAGGGATGAGATTTGGAAGATTTAAATTTAATTGGATGTAATATTAACTTTAAATTACAGAAATAAAGAATCAGTGGGATATTCAAAATCGCTTGGGAGCTTTCGACGAGGTAAATGTGGAAGCCGGTACTTGGGCAGAACCTCGTTCAAATAAGTCCATAGTGCGTCTGCACTGACAGGTTTTCTAAAATTAAGTTACCAATTTTGTATTTATTTTAAAAGCACTTCTGTTCTGAATCAGTTTTGCTTATCTACTTAGAATATATAACCTCAAATACTTATTACTTGATTTCATTCGTATCGACAATCCAGCCCGTCAAACATGAAATAGTACTAAAATGACTGTCTGTAGTGGGAGTTAAGAACCCTCCAGTCAAAAAAGCAATTTTAAGTAACGCTTTGGTCAAGAGCATTGGCCATAGTTCCAAAGTCTCAGTCACGGGCAAACCGAACAACCCATATTGTAAAATTGGAATCCGGTCGTCCACAACGATCTTTCGCCAACAGCCCTATATAAATCACCAGTAGGTAAAAAAAGAAAAAATACTGATTATAAATTTGTTTTAAAAATATAATAAATTATATTTGTACAAATTATACTCATTCATTCTTACCATATAATATAATCTGACAATATAACGACCGCGTGGATTATACAATGCCTTAGAACCCTTCACTCCAGCTGGATTTAGACCATACACATGATCCCAGGGCTTCCACGGGAGGTCGGAATTCGGAGCATACACGGAATACTCTCCCTCACACAAAAAATCCTTTTTCAGTCCTAACTCATACAGCTGGGATATTTCGACCAAAGTTTTCCTGTAAAAGTTTGATAACTCACACAGATAAAAATTGGGACTAATCAGATCCATCTTCGTTAACTCTGGCTTGACAACTGTCGGGTTGACGAATATATCGGATGGCCTGACCCAATCCAAAACTTGTACTCCTGGTGGCAGGAGTTTGCCAAAGGGGTCAACAAAGTGGCCGTTCTCCATATATTCCTACAAAAAACTTGAAGTTAAAATTTTTAATTGAACAAAGGAGGCATAATAACCGCTCAACTGTTTTTTAATAACTATTAAAATAACAATTTGGGACTGAACTATTATTATACTTGATGAGGTAATGAATGAATATATCCATTAAGTTTTAGAGCAGCATAATTTTTAGCTTAATTATTTTTTAGCCGACAATGAGCAAAGAGTAATAAAGCGGCAAATACAGTGCACTCTTGCTATCAAATCTTTTAATTGCACAGTCTTGTAAGTAAAAAATACCATTGTAGCAAATAGGAATTTGACAAAATATTTTTGCCCGTATAGAGAAAGTACCCTAACAAGGGCAGGACACATTATAGCCTTCTGTGGTAGTCTTGTTTTTAGAAAATTGTAATAGTTCATCCTCATACCGTATCTTGCCACTTATCTTGATTTATTTCTTCGTCGGACCATTCAGGCCATGGTGGGATCATGAAAGATGGGATCGCAATTTCGACTTCAGGCTTGTTGATGTCACCTTGCGCCTCCTTATTTAAGGTTTCGTCCGCCATTTTTAATTTTCAAATTTATGTAATTCTGTAAATCAGCGACGGGATAAATTACATCCGCAAATGCGGATCCACCAGGCATTTACTTTCCTATTTGCAATTAACTGCCATTACAAGTTAAGGCAAGATATGTGATGTGTACTGCGTGAAATGCACACGCGAAAAATATATGTAACAAAACTACGCTGACAATAATAATAATTTTAGTAATCAAATATTATATGTACATGTAATGCTGATTCAGTCTTTCAGTTTTCGAAAGTAACCGTCCCGTCATCCCGTCACAAAACTTATAAATCACAAGCGACCTGATTGACACGAAACGCTACCGATTCTTTTCTGTTTGATGCTAAAAATAATTTTAACAATAATTTCTCTCTAATAACATATATTAAAACAAAACTGAAGGCTAAATTGAATTTTTGAAATTTCATACCTAACCACAATTCGTAACCTAGAACACAAAAAAAAAATAAGAGATTTATCTTGAAGTTCCATATTATCCCCCTGTTTGGTGAGAATTTTCCACATCTATCTGATCTAAATAATTTTAAGGTAAATTGATACAAATTTCTTTCAAATATCACACCGAATTTTGAAAAATATCAAAATAATCGGCTGAGCTCTAGATTTTAATATCTACAATTTACTGTCTTTTTTTTCGGGGTGGGCATTGTAAACTTAATTTTAGTACATGATTCATCTCATTCTATTATAGCGTCCTCTCGCTATAAGATACCCCCTTTAAACCTGAAGAACGTTTCCTCCAAAGGAGCAGACATTTTAAAACATACGTCTGTACGTGAAATAATGAAAATTCCGCATCTGTGGAAACGTCATGGATGTATTCTTATTGACATGGGATCGAACCAAGTTGAAAAAAAAAATAAGTTTTTAAGGAAAACTGGCCCATTTTTTAAAATTGTAAAACAATTATTATAAAATAATGGTTTTTTAATATACTTATCGATTTTTCGTATGATGATGGGCCAAAAATAATAAAGCGTAGTATAAATTATACTGATACTGAGCTCTCCTATTTGTAAGAGGATAAATGACTTTTTCGACTGAGATTATTCATAAAATATATAGCGTGAAATCATAAATCATCTTCAGCAGCAACATTTCTTCCTCCCTGTTAATTTTTCGATCTACAAATCTACCCATACTATTGATATGTATTTATTTCGTGTGTTTATTTCTAGCATTCGATTGCAATTTATTGCATTTTGTCCTTAGTATTTAATTATATTTTTGTCTAACCCTTTGGATTGCTGTTAATACAAAAGACCAAATTTTTCGACTGCAAACAAATCCGCTCCACCAGGAACGGAACGGACGCACCTACCAAGAAATCTTTCTAATGGTGTTTGCCCCAAACAAACAAGATGTTAGAAATGGACGATTGGTAAGATTTCTTTAAGTTAATTACGTCGGGCGTTTTTGTGGCTACTTGTCTACTTATTGTTAGTATCAAGTAATAATTGACGTTTACCGTTTATATATTTTGGCCAAGTTTTACTTTTCCGGCTCCAAAATTTCCTACCACCATTACTACCTGAATTATAATGAGCTAGTGCCACCTGGTCCTAGTTCAGGTAAAGATTCTTGGTTCAACCCCCAACATGAGAAATTTGTATTGCTGACTTTACTAAAATGCAACGATTGACCTATACGCGAACCAGTAAAATCACAGCAATCAAATTAGTCAGTCATGGTATATATTGGCCAAACTACATTTTTATTTCCACTATTTATTTTAAATTGTTTTGATGCCTATTTGATGCAAATATATACTTCAAAATTGGATAAATGTATTTATTGTAATCACAAATATAAATTATTGCATCCACACCAATAAAACAACGTAGTTTACAACAACAGCAAATATTAAAACTTTATAAGTTTGCATACATATGCACATACAACATATACTATGGTGGTAGATAATTTTCAGATTGGGAACGTAAAACTCAGGCAATGAACCAATGTAATTTATTACTCTTGTACCATGCACATGTATGTGGTTATTGTTGGAAATTAGCGAACCTTACCAAACATGTCATAGCCAACGTTCTCCCAAAAAACCAGACTCTCCATATTCCGTGAATTATGATAATGAAGAGTTTTATCCGGAAACGGAAGATGAACACCATTGCAGTTCAAATCGATTCGCTGCTAATGAGCATTTATTAGATGGGGTGTACGACGATGATAACCAAATTGAGCCAGATGAGCAGCAGAGATTGGAGAAGACGATATTCCATAAAGCAATGATAGGGATTGGTCCATATCTCGTAGAGAAGGCGGCATCAGTCCTGGAAGCCAGTCGATCCTACTCTGGAGACTTGTCCTACCTTCCAAGTCGCCCTCCGAATGGTGAAAATAGAAACGTAACAAGGAGCATAAAAACACTGGGGAAAAATACAACTACCAATAGTCGCTCTCAATCGATGACAAAAGGGTTTCAAAAGCTTCGAATCGCGTCCAGTCTCAACAACAAATCCCGACCAGTTCCGTCCCGTGGGGTCAACAATTCACATTTCAGATTTCAACGAGGTTATGGTGCTCGGAAAGTGAATACAAAATCGTCCTCTACCTCCTCAATAGGTAGGAAACCCCCGCCGAAATATCCAGAAAATTCAGTAAATCAAAGATTACTGTCAGCGCGGCGGGGCATGATCAAGGAGCTCAAATGTAGAATTACTGAATTGGAAAATCATCTGAGGGTATCGCTTCATAATTTCTCAAGCTAGTTTTTTGATTTTATCCCTAAATTTATGAACCGATGATTTGTTTAAAAGGAGATGCAAAAGGAGAATCAGCTTTTGCAACGTCTGCAACACAGACACGAGGTGGCGCTGAGTAAGTACGAAGGAGCTGAGGCCGAGCTCCCACGTATGATACGATCACATGTGAATGAAGTTAAAAGTCTCCAAGAAAATTTGCGGAAGGTATTTACGAAAATTCATAATCGGTTTTACTCTGTAGTAAATTCCTTGGTTTGAAAACATTGTACATAGGCGCAATCACAAAACCGAAATATTGACGAGAAAATGAAGAATAGAGACCAGAAGATTTTCCGCCTTGAGGAAGAAAACAAAGCTTTGGTATCGTTAGTCAAGCAGAATAATTTGGAAGAGCGAAGCAAACTAGCGGAACAACTAGAGCAATCTCGACATGACCAGAACATCGCTGAAGCTAGAGTTGCAGATTTACAACGTCACGTTGAGATTCTGGAAAAGAATCATCGATTTCAGATCAGTGTTGAGAAAAAGAAGCTTCGAACAACGAATAATAAACTGTTTGAAGCGCACCAGGAGATTGATAAGCTGTATGCGGCTTTGAAGGTTAAAGCCAGCAATGTGTACACCTGTTTTACTTAATGTTTCAATTGAGTAAAATGGTTTGAATTGTGGTTAAAATCTCTGTTAGGAAAAAGATCGCATCATAACTTGTATTCGTATTCGTCAAGGCCAAGGACAAATCCCAATGATAGGAAAAGTTGAAGGGAGAGTGCAGATCTTTGCGGATGATTCCAGCCTTCGATCTGCTAGGACGTTGCCTGCGAAGTACGCATTTTAAGATTTTCAATGGGGAATTAATATTTGTGTAAAATAAAGTGCAATTTTCTTTTTAATGAAGGAAGCCTCCGCCACATTACCCGAAAGACCAAATGTCCTGCCACGAAGAGCAGTTGCGTCGACAGCGGTCTGAAACTTTAGGTCCAACCACTCGGAAATCATACCCGAGGCAAAGTTACAATCGTACGTACGGCAATCATGAAGACCAAGGCTACCCTGGTCGACATGTCTCGCAGAATGTGATGCATTCGAGGCACATGTTGAATGAAACTCCGCCTTCCCGCACACCTAATCAGCCAGTGTCACCCCCTTCTGGTCACTCGGATCATTCAAAATGCGCATCGGAGATTCAAAATGAGTACGAGAGTCCTTTGCAGTCCCGCAGTAGCATGTCCATGAGTCATAGTCGTGTGGAGTCTGCGTCTATTGTAATCGCTGGAACGGACCGAACGGATCGTACAATAAATTCTGATCACATTGACGAAACTGTACAAGATGACGAATACTACAATTTCGAAAATGTCTCGGTTGAAGATGATAACTACCACCCTCACAAAAGTCTGTTCGTCGACGCAATTGATAGTAGCTGCAACGTGAGTTCAGGCCAATCTCCACTGGATTCGATGAGGTCACATTTTAATAAAAGTCTCCGTCCATCTTCTGCAGGACCGAAATTTCGCATCGAAAACTTGAAATCCCAAGTTTCTTCTCGTCCTGATTCCAAGGAATATCACGACGAAACTTTCAATACTCCACCTAAAACTGAAGAAACGTCGCCAATTTACGAAGAGAACAAGACGCAAGAGTCATTAATATACAGGGAAGGGACAGAGAGGAGTACTAAAGCATGCACTCCAGGGAATCTAAGTATGGGTGGGGGTGGGGATGCTCCCGAACTTATTTCAGATCGAAGGTCCCGGCCAATGACCTCTGATGACCCTTGTGACTTCATTTCTCAACGTTCCTCCTCTGTAAATTCTGAATCTAGCAAAATATCGAAGCCTCCAACAGCCACAACTGCCACGTCAGAGTCAGATGATGACTTCGAGTCATCCTGTGAAGTGAGTGCCAGGTCCGGTGATTGCCCACAGCTTAAATCTCTATCCGAAATCCAAGTGTCAGCTCGGAAATCAGATGTTAACTCCGCAGTCATAGAATCCATTTTCAACAAATGGAAGCACCGTCAAGCGTCTTTGGATATTCAGGAAGATTTATCGAAAGAAGAAACCACTCCAAGAAGGAAAGAGCTGTTGATTCAAAAACTCAAAGAAATAGATGCGAATCATAAAAAAGTTGAGGACATCGTTCCACTTACAAACCCTGCATACTTCCCTGTCGAATCAGATCCGTCCGTTGCAGTGGTTAGTAATAACATTGAATCTTTAAAACAAGGGCCGCCTTTCAAATCTGCTTATCAACCATTTTTTAACAATTCTTCTGACACTCCAGAAGACGTACAAATCGAAATGACATCTTCAGGTCGAAAAATGAAAGCTGGTATTCCCTGGTTAAATAGTTCCGAGAAAACAGAACCAGTTGAAATTCCGAAGAAGATGGTTATGAAAAGTCAGCACTCTAGTATCCTTGAACCAAGACATTCACTTCCTCCAACGGTTTCTAATTCCGTTGAGGCCGGTAAATTCAAGGAAACGGAGGCCCAAGAAGATTTGCCAAGAAAGAAATTCACTATCGGAACAATTTCTTCGTCATCTCAGTCTGGCACTGTTCAGCCTACTTCTATCCATAAGAAACCCACAAGTACCAAAAGTAAACCTGGTCGAGGAGGCTGGAAGTAAACGAATGCCTGCATTGAAATGGGCTTTCATCGAAATTCGCATGCAATATTGAATCTAATCATAAGTGTATGTGCAAGTATATACCTAATAAAAATATTATTCAGTAATTAATAATTACTAATTGTATGCATACTATCCAATCCGGATTGACACTGCGTTAGTAAATCTTAAATGTTAAAACTATCTGAATTTACATAAATTCTGAATTTTATTTCAATCACGTCTCAAAATTTTCAGGTAAAAACGTATGTACCTACACATATCTCAAATCCAAGTTTAAAGCCGCTTCACGTACCATTAAAACTGTTTCAATTCTCGGTGCAGGAATCTAACCTTTAAACTCTTACGGTCACAGGTTTAAATTTTAAACTAAATTTTGCACATCATTTTACCCTCTAGACGAAATAAACAGGCTTTCCTCAAATTGTTTGATACCGTATTTTTGGGAAAAATGTTATTTAAAATTTATGGAACTCGTCATTGAATTTTTTATATGCCATTAGCATATTAATAATTGTGTCCCTGGGTGGTTGCTTGATGGCTTCGGGTGGTTCGATAGCTTCAGCGGGGTCCCACTTCTAACCATTCCATTGCTTTGGTAGGGTCAACTAAAAGGTTCAAACATAGCACTGACACACGTAGTATTTAACAGGAACGATAGACGATCGTTCAGGTGCATATTGGATCACCATGAAAAAGCAATCTGAGACGACAAGGTTCAGGTTAATACCGTAACGTCGAGAGGAAAAGGTGAAAGAGTATTTAATGTTTTGGGGCACTTTGGAATCGTCCATACATTGTACTTACACATACCAACAGCAACCTTCACATTGGAACTTAGAGTTTTTCAGAAGCAGCAGGGACTGACATATATTTATCTAGAGTACACTCCATCCATTAGGGATCCCTTATGAGAATTTTTTTATAGGGGTGAAAAGTTGTTACGTTATTCCCGTTAGCACAACCCTTCCTGTAAGTTTAGTTAAAAAATAAAACGAGCTAGGAAAGATTTATGACTGAATTATTTTAAATATTGCATACATAAGTAACTGCACGCGTACACGTAATTTGATTATGAACATAATGATGCTTGTTGACAGGATTATTAATCGAATTTGATCTAATCAAATATTTTTCAGGACAATAATATGCCCTTCCGGTCCTAACCTTGTCACCCGGAGAAGGTTCCACAAAAGATACAAACGATTTGAAGCTTGCAGGATTTGGACTTGGATCTGCACACTCATCAGAACATTCATATACATACATTTTTGGATGACCCACGTTGTCCTGGAAGCCAAAACTATTTTCAGTCTAGTTTCAAAAGTCTATCCTTTATATTGTTGACCTAGAGTAAAAGACTTGCAAAATCAAATAACAGCCTGAAACACCCACTTTATTCGAAGGATTCAGGTTTTCTGAAAATGAAAAATTTAGCTGCTTGGTGATTTCGGACTCTTTTGAGAAAAACCCTGCAGGAGCTATAAGCAACAGGTATTATGGGTGAGACACCCCCCCCCCCCAAATTTTCCCGGGGAAACCCGATTTTGTACCTGATAGAGGTCTATTATTTCTGCGATGACGACTTTTATCTTCATGATGTCTGTGATCTTTGTTATCATATCGCTTGCCCCCTACTTCTTCCAAGGGAATTACCCATCTATATTCAGCTTTTCCAATTAGTAGCAGATATTTTTGCAGGTTGAATTATCTCATTTCTATATTTGAGGGTCAATATTTGCATTCACAATGGTAGAGAATTTGAAGTAGAATTGGGATTTACTAGTATTGCATTAGATTATCAACATGTTTTTGTAACAATTTGATGCTAATTTTTAGAACATTTTATGGCTTTTCAGAAAGCCATATACATATGTATGGCCCTAACTTTGAGAATTACGATCATAACCGGTAAAAAATAGGAAGCAAGGTCGAGAGAAATCCAGGTTCAGGAGCGACGGTGACGAAGTTGTGGAAGAAAATATTGAGATGTTGTCATTTTATCCGATCTGTCCGTTATAAAAATAAATTTTAAAACAGTATTTGTATCAAATATCATGTGGAATCTGTCTTAATTTTTTGGATAATTCAAAAATGTCACATTTCTGAATCTTGCAGGCATATTCCAATGTTAAATCCCATAAGGAAACTTCATTTTCAAATTTCACGAAAATAATAAAAATTTCTAAAGCAATTCGGTTTCAACCTGAAACGAGGGCGAGATGGTCCAAACCAAGTTTGCAAACATGCTTATATTGTGTTGTAAGGGATATTAATGAGCTTTTAGGCATTTTTTATTAGTTTCGTGAAATTTGAAAATGAAGTTTCCTTATGGGATTTAACATTGGAAAATTTAGGTTGGACGGGGGGAACCCTTTGCTCACGAATTGGAATTTAACATTTCTGCGCGATTTCCCGCGCAAACCAGGGCGAGATGGCCCAAACTTTTGGTCTCGCTGGGACATTGGGCCAGGTACCTAAGCTCCCACAAAATTTTATTTCAATCACGAGTGGGCATGGGGCGAGGGTTACTTGAAAGCAATGTATTCAGAAACACTAAAAATACGGACAGAAGTTTCCAACGTACGGGAATGATGGCATAAAATTCATCAAAATGTCTCAATTCTCAATCCAAATACTCGGGCACAATGGTCGTAGATACGAGTAAATGACCCCATTATACCCGTACCAGGTGGGTATATACCCATTTTGAAATCCTTGTACCCGTATACCCATACCCGTATCCGTACCCGAAATTTTGAGCCGACCAAAGTATACCCGGGTAGTACCCGAATTGATCGGGTACACAAAATCAGTGAGTACCCATACCCGTACCCGTTTACACGAGTATTACCCATACCCGTGCCAAGCACTGATTGAACCTAAACTTGAACCTAAACTTGAACCCAAACTTGAACCCAAACTTGACCCCAAACTTGACCCCAAACTTGAACCTAAACTTGAACCCAAACTTGAACCTAAACTTGAACCTAAACTTGAACCCAAACTTGAACCCAAACTTGAACCTAAACTTGAACCTAAACTTGAACCTAAACTTGAATCAAACCTAATCCTCAAACTAAACTTGAATCGAACCTAATCCTCAAACTAAACTTGAACTTAAACCTGAACTCGAACTTGAATCGAACCTAATCCTCAAACTAAACTTGAACTTAAACCTGAACTTGAACTTGAATCGAACCTAATCCTCAAACTAAACTCGAACTTGAGTTAAATTCTGAACATAAATTTGAACGTTTACTTGAACTGAGACAATAAGTGGTCGAATAATTATGCTCAGTTACTGGCATAGATATTCAACAGAAAACACGATCTTACAGGATGATTTGCTCTTAGATTTAAAATCTTGACCTCTGTGACCCCCGCAGGTCATGTGTCATTTTCGATCATGGAAACACCTCAAACTGACAGTTTTCGATCATTTGCGACCATAGGAGAACGCCAAAATTAAAATAATATTTCTCCCCTACTATGTACATACGTATACGGCCCCAGTGTATTAGTAAAGGCCTATGATTTTGCATTGGAAATGGCGGAGAAACTGCAAACTTGGTACAGTCAAAATTTTCTGTGTTGGTACTGGCTTGACCTAGAAGTTTGAAATTTGGAACATTTATTGCCAAAATAGTAGGGAACAAATAGCAAAATTACTAAAATTCTACGTTTCATAGTTTTGTTTAAATAAAAATAATATTCTGAAAACTTTGATTTGTAGCCACGCTGTCCACACCTTGGGAAACACAGGGTTGGGGGGGGGGGGCTATAGAAGGGTAAGGCCAATGAATTGACACACCCTGTAAACATACATGTATAAATTTTTGCGACTTTGTTCCCTTCGCTTTATCGTACATTATTTATAGCCCTGTTCAGAACGTAATAATATAATTTTTGAGATTCGTATTCCACGTGGTATGTTAACATGGAAGGAATATTTTGTATTTTTCAGCCGTACCTAAAATGTCACAAGCATTTTTCGTGCATACGTATGTGTGAAGCCAGCAGTAAAATAAGTATCACATTCTCTCACCAAGCAGTTGAATCGCAGTGCCCTCCCCCAACCCCCAATTTTAAAAGGCAACTCAAATACTTACGTCCCGCAGTATCTCAATACTCTAGCGTACGATCAACCTAGACATCCAGCACTTAGTATGTACTTGAATAATAATTTACGGTGATGCACTTAATTATAAATACAATTATTTTTGTCGAGAAGCCATGCTTATATGCTCGTCAACCTAATGATAGTGTCTAAATAATAATTAAGTATCAAAATATGATACCACATTTATTTCCAGATATACTAAACGTTTATTCATTGACAAAGGGTATTATATGCCCAAAACGTGCAGTAAATCCGAGAAGTTTAGGTATTTTGAAATTATTAACAATGTTGATCACTCCACACATTTTTTAATTAAAAAATTCATTGGCTTTTCAAAAACTATGTGGGAGGTCATTATGGGCATGACCGCCAAAAATATGAAGGAAGGTAAGGAAAAATTGAGCCTTAGGAACCAAAAGTGAGGATGATGAGAAAAATGTTGCAATTTTTTCCCATGCAAGATTTAGCATGTATAAAAAATGGGAATTCTGGATTAGTAGTACTTTTTTGAGAAACTGTTCAAACTTTATTTCATCAGTCCAAGTTAAAAATTATGGTCAAAGGAGCCACTATTGTGACGCAAAGGGATTATCTGTATAGAAGACAATGTTTGTGCTTGAATAATTTATAGCGTTGATTTCACATAAATGTTAATGTTCCTGACTCCTTTGACCCCAAATAATGGCCTAGGTTAATGACCCTTGTATGAGCATAAGGGGTTGGAAAAGGGTTCATGGCACCCTATAAATTCTTTCTAGCCCTATTGATGGGATATTCCGCCTAACAACTACCTATGTATCTTTTTAACAAAAATGTTACTTTTGGCTCAGAACTTTGAATGAAGTTCAACACACAAATTAATCAAAATTCATCTACACTGACATTGAGCTTTAAAAAATCAAGACATTTAAATTTGAGACAATCTATACATATATATAGTTATATATAATGCGTTATCAAGAATTTATTAATTGATATTATGCGGGAGTATCTCGTTTTTCCAAATTTACAGTCAACGGACGGTCCGGAAGCAGCAGAGTTTTCATCACGGGCTGAACCTCTTCACTGTGAAGTCGGAATTGTTGGACGGTCTGAAAATTTGAAAAAGTGAAATGAGACCATGCACATATGTACATATATACGGAGCGACTGAAATGTAGTATATTTAAAATAAAGGTTAACATTCTTACACGTGCGATGATGAGTTGCATAGTCGCTTCAGCGAAGATCTTCCCTACACAAGATCTCTTTCCAAATCCAAACGGCCGGAAAGCTGACGGCTCCATAACACCAGCCAATTTGTGGTTATTAGGTGAGCTTGAGTTGTCATCCGCTTTTCTTGACCACCTCTCTGGCCAGAAGAGTAACGGATCTCGGAAGTATTTTGCATCTCGATGAGACGTGTACAGAGAGAGAGCTACGATTTGCTATTTTGTTACATTCGAGGGAAAATCAATGGTTATTATTTTGTTCTTGATAGACTATATAACTATTTCTAATTTTTACTCTCTGTATTTACTGAATACAAAAATTATTCTATTAGCGAAACAAAATTAGTTAATCTCATCATTAAGTTGTCAAAATTTTTTATATTCGCTAATTATTTGCAGGATCAATTTCATAAGCCACAATAATTATTACTGAACGTAAATTATTTCCTAACCGGAAGAGCTTATTTCCAAAAACTCTATCAATGTATCGTACCTTTGCGGGGATTTTGTAGCCCCCGATGATGCTTTCTTCTTGAAGATTTCTAGCTAGGAACGGTGCACTTGGGTATAAGCGCATTACTTCTTTCAAGGTCATCTTGACGAATTTCAAATCTTCTAAGTGGAAGCTAGTAACAGGGGTTTTGGGACCACATACTTGTTGAATTTCTTGGTAAATTTGTTCCTGTACTTTTGGATGTCTTCCCAAACAGAAAAATATCCACTTCAGGGTTGTAGAAATCTGATGGATAATAATTTAATTAAAGCACGATTCGCATAGACTATTGCTGTCCTACTTGTTTTCCACATAAGCGAACTCATAAAATATTTGTTCCCCCCCCCCCCACCCCGTCCACTTGTACAAAATTCTTCCTCACATTCTCTAAAATTTGTTCAATTTGTAAAATAGACCCCAAAAATTGATCCATGTCAATGAAACAAAATTTAGAATTTGTGAATTTGAATAAATAATTTTTAATAAACTTAGGGAGTAAAATATTTTATGAGCTCTCTCTTATGTGGGATACAAGGGGCACAGCCGTTTAAGGCACGGACGTACAGTAAAAGCTTCCTTATTTCGTTATTTCTCACATTGTATTTTTCTTTTGAACTCCATTACCCTTTAACATTCCTTTAACTTCATTATTTTAGATATTTCAGTCGTTCTCTAGTCTAATAATTGAGCGTTAAAATATTTTCCTTCGATAAACAGTTACATCTGGATTTAATCATTTGAGGAAGTTTCCTGTCATTCATGTCAATAGTATAGAAATTTCTCTACTGAACGCAAACTCCTATATTATGTATCAGTTAAGGATAATAGATATCTCAGTTGTGCATAGTCCGCTAAATTCTTTTCCCCATGTAAATAGGGTCCGAAGTGTACAAGAAATCTCACTGACAGTGTGATTAAGTATGAGTCTCACATACGAATCACATGCAAGGCTGTGTGAGACTGATTTTGCTAACTTATTTCAAAGAATTGGGATTTACTAGTAATATGTTATGTGTTGTCTCAAAGTCTCAAAGATTTGAAGTTACTGCAAATAACTTAACCCCTAAAACCTTGTCACTCGTGTTTCGTGGTAAATGTTGTTTTTACTTGTTAAGTTCGTATTAATACAATTGATTTCAACTCACTGGATCTGGTGTTGCCAGAAATCCACAAGCTGCATCCGTCATGGACTTTACGGGTAAATTGGCTTCTGTATGCAATCTGTACAAGATTCCACCTTCATGGTAGCCGAAATCCGGGTTGGAAGAATTTTTAACCACATCGATAGCACAGAGCTCGGAGATGTCCTTGCCTGTAAAAGGTTAAAATCATTAAATGTATTTTACTTTTGATTCAAATTAATCCGAATTTTATTTTATATTGGGGTCTGAGGTTATGCAAAGCTTAATGGAAGAGTCTTACATGTTTGGACCAGTTCAGCCATAGACTTTTCAAAATTTTTCCAAGTTTTTGTTCTAAACTTTTTGGCCACACTGGCAGGGAAGGCCAGCATCTTGCAGTTCTCTTTTGTAACATTCTCAGCTGCGTGCAAAACGAAGCTCAGGTCTTTATTCAACCTCCCCCAATTGGTAACAAATTGGTTTCCTAGGACGACTCTTGCAGCTCCTTTTATAGTACATAGAATTTTTAAAAAATGTGCATTTTAGTTTCAGACATCAAAATTTAATATTTCAATATACGGAGCTTTGTCTTACAGATACAGAGTAAGGTGTGGTAAGAAAATCAAATCACCTGCAAAACCCAATTCAAAAAGCTCAGTTTCCACATTCGGCAGGTTTCCAGATCGACTTTTGACAATTCCTTCCCACTTTTGTAGAACTTCCGTTAGATATTGTTCAAACGATGACATTACCAGTGGTAGTGTTTTGTTGCAATTCAATCTTTTAAGCATGGTATCATTCAACGGCTTTCTCAGTGCCCACCAATCCTCATCCTCTCTAAAAACAATAGAAATTAAAACAAGACATGATAAATATTATTAAATGGAAATAAAAAATGAGACCTCCCCAAAGTCCAATTACTATTTTTACATACCGCGTTTCGGAAAATATAAGCCTTGCAAGCTTTCTCAGTCAATTAAAGAAAACAAATATTAAAAAATATCGATTACGTGCATGTGACTTATTCATTTGCTCCTTAAATTTCAGTAAATATAAAGTCGTACATATAGGTTATGGTATGAGATACAGAATAGTAGTGACCTTTATGAACAGCGAGTGCATTTTGCCCCGTAAGAGATGAAAAATAAGTTCTTGCGAAACATTGAAATTAATGTTTGTAAACCTTTTGCTTCAACAACAAGCAAGCAGGAAACATTCCTTCGAATCTATATTGTCTTGTATTCAAGCATCAGAGCGGAATTTAATCCTATTGTAATATAAATTATATTTTATAATTATTTTCATGACGTGTCTATAACTATTTATAATACAGATCGACCATAATCATTAGCCACCCCCCTCAGGAAATGACTAGTAAATAATAAATACTTAATTCTTAAATTTTGTAGTAAATTAGTAAAAGTTTCTCTAGATTTTCTAAAATTTACTTCATTTACATGTGCCTATTATTGAAATCACAGAGTTCAAAAACGTGAATCAAAGTAGATAACACTTTTGGAATGTCAGTTCTTATTTTTTTTTATTCTCACACTGTTTGGAATTGCGGATATGACCGAAAGAGACGGAGCAAGGTTGAAGTAATTATGCTTGAGGAGTGCAAGTGAAGATGGAGAGAAGGAGAAATTTCGGATGTTGAAATTTTCAATGGAAGCCGTGGCCGTTATAAAAATATTCCAATGCATGTAGAAAATTTCATTGATATTCATTTTCATCAAAAATCAGCAGACCGTCAAAATGGAATCCAAAAATGTGAGGAAAAATAAAACCTTTTGTTCCCGAAGACGATTTTTTAAATAATTCGCAATTTTTCCTCACATTTTTCGATGCTGTGACCCCAAAATTAATGAAATAGACTGCTGGTATTTCTCAACCTCCATTTCTCCGACCTTACTCCGTCTCTTCTGTTCATATCGGGAATTCACAGCGTAGAATTTCAAGAAATTGACATTCGAAAAATTCCTACTGCGATTCACGTTTTTGAACCTTGTGACTTCAAATATTGACCCAGGTCAAAGGTGTAAATTTTTAAAAATCTGAAAATAAATAAATGGGAGAATCAAATATTTTATGAGACATTTCTTTGTGTGGTGTACGGGCGTACGGGGGTTGGCAAATGACTATGGTCATTGTGTACAGTAAATGTTATTGCATTGTTGGCTTGCATCATCCTCTTGAAATAGTAATTATGGAGGGTTCTAGGAATTCCTTAATTTGTTTTTATTTCATATTAGAATTGTTTCAGGTTTAACAAAGATTCTGGTTCACAAACTAGCAGCTTTTCGTTTTATAAAAAAAAATCGTACTGTGTGAAAACCAGTTTATGCCTCGTGAGCGCTTTAGCTGTAAAGTTTGTTTATACCCTTACCAAACACACCGAGTACTTGACCCTGTGAACCAGGGCTTTCTACTAGCTGTTTTACTCCGTTTTTTCTTATTAGTAATAATTACTGCTTACCAATAACAAATAAGTATATGGAATCCGGATGCCCCTGACAGTGACAATTTAAGAGCAGTGCTCGGCACGGTATATGTACATTACATGTACCACTTGGGTACAACAGGATGAATGTAAGCGCTTGGGCTCGACCCAAGTTCTAAAATTTTAGACAGTTTTTCAAAAAATCCGGTTTTTGATACCCCAAACCCATAATTTGTTTAACACAAGAGAAACGAATAAATTCCTGATTCGATACACAATCCAGCGATCCAACAGAAATCGGACCCCTAAATCAGTACCACTGTATGTTCATCCGTCTCTGTGCACAGTCAGTCCAATTAAAACCTGCACGAGGAAAATTTATGCACGGAACCGGAGGATATTGACATTGGGTTCACAAGGGTATTGAAACATGCAACAAACCCTCTTCTATATACCCGTGCCGAACACTATGTGTACAGGAATTACAGGGTTTCGTCAGTTGTGTACATATGTGCATAAATGTGACCTTCATGAGGATGATACGATAAGTACGACTTTCACAATAAATCATTAGTGTTGTGCACTGACACTGACTCAGGAGTAACTTCATTGCTGCCCTTTACAAGTATGATCTCAGATAGCACGTAATGACTCGACTCTATCTCTATTGCTGCAGAATATAAATCACCCGATTAAAAACAACATTGTATGAAAATATTTTCGTACAAAAAAAAATCATAACTCTAGCGTATCTTTCACTACCAACAATCGTCATGTCAAATCCATAAGTAAACCATACCACTGCACAGTTAAGTTGAGACTACTGGTTAAGTTATCTACTTCTAGGATTTTTCTTCATGAAAGCCAAAGTGACCTCAAATGTTAAAGGAACCTGAGTTTATTAGAATCCCCTTATACACTTATAAAACCATGGAAGACTCAATTAGAACTGATTTTTTAAAAAGCTTTATGTTCCATTTAATTACCTTGCCCTGCATTATTGGCTGTGCTTTCTACTGCCATAAAATTTTCTCATGTGCGGTTATTTCAGCCTGAGTTACATTATATTTAATATTCCCAGTATGAAAATAATTAAATGCTGTCACATCATTATAATCATATCTCAGTCAACACTGTGTAGCTGCGTATTGAAAATTTGCACCAATAAAACATTAAAAATTAAAGAGCTATTTATTAGTTTTTAAATAGTATGTAATATACTTATTGCTCTAATCAATAATACTGGATATTTAATTTAATACATTCGAGCGAAATAAAAAAATGAAGGACCCTAAGACAATTAATATTTTTTTGCAGTTTTTGTGCAAGTACTCTGGTAGGATCAAATCAAAGCTAGATATTACAATAGGACGCATTGACGCGTATCCACCTTCTACTTATGGTGTCAATTTTATCTGAGGATTCAAGTCAGAGCAAAGGCACGTTTGCCAAAGAAAAGATTAAAACATTTGGAATGACTTAACCTAAGTGCATAAATTAAATGAAGCAACTCCAAAAATAATAATATACTTGTCTGCGAAGACAGTCTAGACAGCATTTCAGATAAATTCTTTTCGGCCGTTTGGATTCTAGTTACGTGTTACGACGCCCTAGACTCCAACATAAAAATGACAAGAGTATGGATATAAAGGTCGTACTGTAGTATAATGTAAATCCCATGTAGTAAATTCATCTATGAATACTGGCTAGAAATGCACTACCAGCAGACTTGCTTGTTAACCAACTATACATGTATTAACTGATGTATCTATGCTATTTTTTTTTGTGACATTTGGTTGATCAGTGGAATGGTTTTTTGGTGACGAAGCTGCTCAGGCATAAAAAATCGAGTAATTTCCAGAAAAATATTGCTCGCAAATCACTGCTAGTATGTGAGGACACATGTTCACTCTGATGTTGATCCAGAGGTCGTGTCTGAGTATGTACGTATGAGTTGTTGACGTCACCTGGTTACAAATCCTATTGCTGAGGGATTTCAAATCCTTTTACATAGTTAGTAACTTGATAATGACAGTGACCATATATAAATCCTGACTCAAATACAGTAACTTTAGAAGACGACAAAATAGGGTCGCAACATTTTTAACGTGCGATAGCTTAGCGTGTAATTCTCGTTCATTTGACACAATTAAATTCATCAGGAAAAAAAAACATTATTAACACGTAAAAGTCATTGGTGCTTAGTACGAAGGTGTTAATTCAGAAAGGGGCGAAGTGGTATCATGGAAAGTAATAGCGAGGGTGAGTGGCTGTATTGGGATACATTGCTGTATTGTGCTTGTATAGGCGTCTGGTTGTCCGTTTGCAGATAACTGCTGAACCAATCACACCCGCGAATTATTTTTTATAGGGATATGTTGACAACTTGTACAAAGTTTCTTGTTTTTAGAGGATATGGGGTCATCCTTTTGACAATAGAAAATTAAGGGTCATATGTAACATGGTCATGCGTACAGGAACTGATAGGCACTACAAGCGCCACCTCTGATTTTTAGTCAGGTTTTTATTTAAATTTACTACCATGAACATCATTTGAGTACTGGGACTGGGGTTTGTCAATTAGAAAATGCAAGCGGATTTTAGTTTCCGAGTAATAACGTAGCATTAAGGAAATTGGGCAGGGACATTTTGAGAATTATAATTCTAGGGTAGATTGAGCATTTTCAGCGTACTGCAATCCCTTGTCCTCCCACGTAGCCAATGGAAGGGTCGATGATATTCGATTCCCCATATAAGAGCAAATTCTTTTACCGAAAAAAATACTTCATTGGGCTAAGTTAATATTTAGGACCCCAAGGGGTCAAAAGAGTTAAGTGTGTTTTTTAACCCTAAAAATCCGAACATACATTCAAACAATTCGTTCTTTGCTTCAGATTCTGGCTTCTACAGGCGCAATGTTTGAATTATGATGATTAAATAAAGTAAGAACACGAAAATCTATCACGAATCTATACACGAAATTTGATACAAGCGCCGAATTCTGATTTTCCTCTACAACTACCAGATGTTGCATTAAAAATTGGCAAGAACAAAAGTACGTCTTCCTCTACTCCTGATGCTGAATTTTCCCCAAGTTTACCTATTATTTTTGCCTTTCATGCCCTAAATTCAAAACGTATAAACTAAGCGGACTCTGATAACTTGATAAAATCTCCAGCATACGTAAAAAATTCTCGTAATTTTTTGTTAATTTCGACATTTCTAAAAAATACCTACGTTACTCGTTTCGTTACTCTTGTGTCAACAAATATTGAACCAGGTAAATGACGTGAAAATTGGTGTCTATATTCGTTTACGGCTTTCACCGTGAGATATGCATATTTTACATCTCTTTATTTAAATCATCTCCACTAGTTCATTAATTATGAGAATTTCGGCTTTCTCGGACCGTCGTTGCCTTAGCAGCGGTATTTATATCTGGGCGGGGGGCCAGTGGGAAACCCCCTCTCCCAATTGAGCACTCTGTAGTAATGCTGGATTAGTATCGGACCCCGCTGGGAATTGAATCCGGCACTCAGACGTTAGTGCAAGCCTTAGCTGCTCACGCTAAAGTGGCATTCCTCATTGTCCTGTCATTTTTAAAAATTTGAACTGTCTGTTATCATGTCTGCTGTTATTTTATGATTAGAGACAAGCAGAATACCAGACATACACAGTTGGGAATTTTGTCTCGCTCCACCCCTATATACTTCAGGAAATTTGTTAGTGGCAAATACTCCGGGGTATTTTCAATTGACAAAACCAAGCTAGGACAGCATAACCCATTACTATGGAAAGTGGAATTCGATGCACAAACTTTATTGCCTCCTGTATTGAGTGTCTATTCTTATTCCTAAAATTCTTAATAAATGTCGTACTTTATTCCCCTACGAGACTCAATTGTAAACAACCACTGAATTCATGGAAAAGGCTGGCTGTGAGTTATTTTCAACAGAAAATTCAAGTTCACTCCCCTATATAATTATAAACCAAATGGGGAAACTTTCCGCGTCTCCATACAAATCCGTGTTTTGAGACATGAATAAGTAAATTCATTCACAGCAGTGTGGCAGGGCGAAGTCACAGTGTTATTGGAAGATTTTGTGAGCACGATTGGACTTAAATGACATCCAAGTAGAATACTGAAGTACTGAGGAGTATAAATGCAAAATAGCTTGAACCATTTTGCAAATTTTTACAGGAGTAACAAAATTATTCTTATTAAGTACTACAAGATACTAATATTTTTACTTTAAAGGGCAACAATATCTTGTATTATCCTATTATTGCGACGAATCTCCAGATGCAATAGAAAGCCGGGTTTTTACATAAGAACTTGGTTTGTTTTGCATTCCTTAGCTTTTAGTCACTGAAAGCCAGTTAATTCAACAAATTGTCACATATTTGAGGTTTTATGTAACTGAGTGGACTTCTTGAGTGCATTCTCCATCAGAACACCCTTATAAATTAACCAAATTTTCCGCATACAATAGCGTGATGCGCTATGAAGAAAAATCAACCTTTTGGTTTTTCTCTATTTATCCAATTAAGTTCCCCCCTATGAAAAGAGATGATCTTATAAGAGTTTCTCTTATAGAATGCAACTTGGATTTAATTTGGATCGTAATATTTTTATCCGTTTTATACCAAAAAATTCGTATGTACTTATATTGTTAGTACGTTTTGCACCTATTGTGATTTGAACTCTTGTACCGACTGTGCATTGCGCCTATACATTTGACATTCTGGACGGCATCCATAAATGACCCTTGCTCTGAAGTAATTTATTATGAAATTCAACGAATTCGGGATTTCAGCCGTCTTGCATCTAAGCTCCTCATACGTTGAAGCTGTAATGGCTTGACTCGTCCACAATTTCGTATGATGATTTTTAAATTACCAGAGCTTAACACTTTTCCCTAAATTATGTTCTTAGGTGGTCCAAAAGTGGTTTGGTAGGGTTTAAAAACAAACTCATTTTGCTATTATTTAATTATATGTTTTGGAAAAATCTGAGTAGAGCTTAAATACATAATAGATTTTTAGGGTCTAATCCTCTATAGCACGTTGAAATAGAAAAAACTGGTTGTGTCAAGTGTCAACGGTTTGACACTTATATAGCCACTAGTTGGGAAAGTGATAATCATGTATAAACAACCTGCTCATTGATAAGTTCACCTATCTATACAGCCTGTATCTTCGGGTAAAACAGGCTCATGATTTTAGTATATATATCCTAAAGATAGCAGTAGGTACATGAACCCTTTTTAAGTTTTTCATTAATAATTTATTGACAATTGCTATATTTATATAAACCTCATGAACTCTAAATTTACGACTGTTCAGTAGTTATGTATTTACAAAGTAACAAAGTGCACAGTTTGCAACTTCCTTTGTAATTTAAATAAGCAGAGTTATGAATACAGCCGAAAAAATATAGCTGTTGGGCACAACACATAGCTTATTTCCAGCTTAACTTACTATAATTAATGTGACATTTTAGACTATGACATTTTCTCCACGGAGTGTTATTACGTTAGTACACAAAAAATAAGATGCACGATGGTAGTGTATCAAAAATACTGATGTTTGGAAATACCGGATTAAAGACATAAATATTATGCGGTCTTTAATAAATTACTGGCGGGTTTAACTGACACTGAACCTTTGGCCACGATGCCACAGTACCACTGTCTCTCCCTAGTCCATAGGAATGTCCAAGGTAAAACAATATTCAATTCCCTCATACTTTAATATATTTTCTTCCAAATTTTTCCTCCGGTTTAAATTTGTTTCATCCACTTTTTGTTAACAAAATCCTGATTTTACCCCAGTCCCTTGACCAGAAGTTGAATCCAGAGTTTTTGGTCTAGCGGAATGAAACATTTTATTATTCTAAATTTCGAAAAATATTCCCAAAAAGTAGGGGAATTGAATTTCTTTTACCGTTGCTCCTTCTGTGGGAAACAAAGGCATTGTGGCATCCTGTACATATCTGTGTAGCCCGACCAACAGAATACAGAACTACCCGAGTATGATCTCTGCTTTTACTCGTATATGATCAGTATGCGTATGGTGTGAACTGCGAAGTGTGACTGAAGTTAACGTAGAAATTCTAGTTGCATCATTAGTTTTCAAGTTCACTTGCAATCTGTAGTCTTGCTAAAACATGAAGACAAGGAATACCTGTAATCCTGTAAACTGATGAGAAACCAAGTTTTTGAATATGGTCAGCTGGATACAATTCTTACAACTTGCTTTTCCACTTGTAATAACTTGATTTATTAGACTGAAAGTTGCTGTATCATACGATCACGTTGTTATTCTTATTCGTAGAATTTCTTCAACAGCACGCCATGAAATCTCACAAAAGAGACATTGAAATTTAACCATTCTCCGTACTCTTTCAAGTCAAAGACAGATGACAACTCAGCAGTGAACTTTTTTACTGCGTTTTAATTTTCACCATATATATATATATATATATATGTATATATATATATAATTATATGTATGTAATATAAACAATAACAATTATTTCATTTCTTCTGCGAAGCTCCTTACTGTCCAATGCTCAATTTTCCTGGATGTACTGGCGCTCAATAGTACACCTGCCTAACAAAATGTGTTCATTCTTATCTTTATCCTTCTGCGTTACAATTTTATGAAAAAACTGTACATATTTTGAATAAAACAAAACAGGAAAGTATGAGCATTTACTCCTGTACTACTGCAGTCCGTAGTACCAGTCAAACTTGGGCAAAGTGATCCCCTACCATAAAATTCCGTAAAATTTTGAAAAATATAAGAATCATCACGCTCACCTTTTGTATTATATTGTATAAGCACCCAGTCCCTTACAATTCTATATGCAGTGCCACAGTCGATATATAAGCAAACACTTTCGCCTACTTTCTTCTCTACATTTATCGAACTTCACTGCTTTTACAAGCAGGATCTTTCACGATTGTATAAGTATTGTGCCCACGCCTTCCTTCCCCATGTGCTTACTTTAATTCCAAAATATTGTAGCATTCTTTTGTAATGTTTCAATCCTTTTCCCCTTCCCTGCACTCTTCATGCTTTGCCAAGTCGCCATTTACCAGTCCCGTCCTTAATTGCCTATATCCTTTCAGATTTTTTCATCCTACCCAATCCTTTTCCCCTGCTTGCTGTACGGAAGGTGCACATTATTGGTACTAGGTATGAAACCCGTTTTGTCAACCATGTAGTATAAAGCATGTACATATGAGGTAGAAGCTACAGTTGTCTAATAATAAAGTACCTAAATATTTCTAGAAACTACTCACAAAATGTAAGCATATCAGAGGCAATTGCGCTGTATGGGAAGGTTTTTTTTTTAAAAAAAGTAAAACTATGACGTGCAATAATTTGTGATTTTACTTACTTGAAAAAGACACCATCATTTCGAACGGAGTCAGTTTCAGAGTGGTATAACTTGAAGGCGTCGGGCTTGAAGCTCGCAGGGAAGTTACCCTCATAGCGAGTCACGTCCGCGTAGAATGATGGGTCTGACACGTACAGAACTTCTTGACCGGCTATATTTTCTCTATAAAAATTAAAGTCTTAGAGAATGACTACTTTGACATGAAAATATAAAAATTTGAGTGACAAATTTCCTTTCTCTAGCCACCCAGCATCACAGGCTTCGAGACTACATGGACTTTAATTAGTAAATTTTTTAATTTTGTAGGAATTTGTATATCATATTCTAAGACAAGGAGTAAATCATGTACATAAAATTCTCATTGGCATGTAACAATTAGAGTGAGCAGGCTTGTTTATAGGTAATTGAAAACTCACTTATAAATAGGGCCCAGCTGACAATGACGCTGTCGACTGTGCTCATGTAGTTGTGAGCCACCACCAGATTTAATAAAATCAAACAAACAACCCACAAGCGGTAGGCCTGGTGGTGAAGGAACTGATGAAAAGGGCTGGCAGCTTTCAGCAGCCCCAGCATCACTCTTGGGCACAGAAGACTTGTTTTCTTCTACTGATGGAAGTTTCTTTTTGGGATCCACTTGGTTTTGGGGCCGTAATTTAAAAGGGCATTCAACTTGAAGTGGTTCCAGTAGCAATGATCTTGGATTGGATTGGATTGCCAATGACTGATCGCGCGTTTGGACGCATCTTTTTGTTTTGGGATATCGTAGGAGAGCTTTCGCCGCTTTCTCAAGAGGCTTCCTCATATTGAGTTCTTGGGGTAATTATGTAAGTCAGACTGAGAACTAAAAAACTGGTAATTATCGGGGAAATGTAACTTATCACTCTGGGTTACCATTCAACTTAAAGTTCTCTATAAACGGAGCTTGCAAGGCCACCGCTGTCAATTCACTGTGAAGTCACACTATTTAGAAGCTGGGGTTATCCTCAGAACTTATAAATGTTTCACTTCTGACAGCACTTGAGACACGAGTGGAAAGAAACTTAGATATTTTTAACAGTTTGAGCGTGCGAGGTAGCTCTTGTAGAGTTTAGGAGGGATGAACAGTGGACTAACTCGGTGGTTGAGGTTGTTGAGGGTGCGGACGAAAAACCTAGAATGCGGCAGGCAGTTCCTATAAATATGAATAGTCACCGCACATTTCAACCTCATAGTTGAAGGAACAGCTGTAGGAGCAACACAATTCAGGGCAAGAACGAAGCCCGATTCCATACATCCCCCAGTGTAAGTCATAAAACTTCAATCCCTTGTCGGAGCACCATCCCTACTTCAAGTTTACCTTACTCTGAACCATTCCTACACACTGGATTTTCATCTTGAGACAAATCGCCGAATGAAACACCCACTTGCATATACAGAAGTTGCACTTGTTTTCACATCACCTTCAAACGTGTGTATCAGGAGCGTGTTCAATCCTCCCAAGCCTCATGTCCATATGAAGTAGTAATAACAATGACAGGGTTTCACATTTCGTAGTCTAAATGATATTACCAGCAAGGCATGTGTACTTACGGAGAGGGTAGGATTCGATGGCAGACAAAAATTTCAGGCTGGCTCTATCGTTCTTGATCGTTACCAGTCCTCAACTGTTATCATGACCATAAATAAACGAAAAAACTCATGTCAAACCTGATGCTTGTCAATTTTGGAGAGTATATGGTTGACTTGAAGATAGATGCCTGTATCAGAATCATTCCTGTCACAATTTACAAAGTAGTCACTGGTGATACGTATGTACGTACTTACTGACTTATCTTCTACTTTGTTTTCCCAGTGCCCGTGGCAATTGGAGCCTTTGCAGAAATAGTATAGTCGCTGTAATGTTATAATGTAATTAACTGTTATCCAATCAAAATCCCCATTATTCAAAAATGACATGTGGCTTATAGTGCTAAATGTATCTTGGGTTTCAGTAGCTTGTAGGAATAATAATTACATAATTACACCGTCACACACTGGAATAAATGCTCTGCACGTAAACATCCAATGAGGCTCATGTTGGTTCCAAAATCTACTGAAGGGCCCTTGAGAAGTTACATTGTGAATAAATTTGGCTTAATAGGTGTGAATCTTATATGAATATCCTAACTTTGTCGATTACACTTGTTGAAATCAACGGATTAACAGCACAAAGATATGAAAACTTTGTAAGTGAGAATTATCTTGACAGAGTAGTTTATTAATAATTATTTGCAGGTCCATGGGAATTACAATTCTCAACTATTGCTAATCATACACGACACGACGTATGTACGCTTATGTCCCGCTGCGGGATCAATTATTATTTGTCATATAAACTTCGAAATTCGAAGGCTGGTTCTTTTATGCACATAGAAATAATATATTTATAATTATGTGCTTGTGAACATTTCTTTGCTCGGTTATGGAATTAAATAAGAAAATCAACAAATTGCTGCTACTTACAAAATTCGTCTGAGGAAATGGTTAAAACTTCCTTCAAAAATTTACTTTTTGTAATTCCATAGTAGTACTAGAAGTAAATAAGAGGCAAAGGTAGACAGTCAACTGAGAGTAAGTACAAAACTGTCTCATGTAGTCATTCCGGTCTAGTCAGAGGAGAAAAGAAAAAAGTCGTCTTTTACAGTCTCCTCATTACATACTTACGTGGATGCATCCACTTTATTACTGTTTTTGCAAGGTATAATTTACACACGTGTGTATACCTGCCGTGGTATCTGTATTCCCATAACAAGTAAAGCCTGAGTGCATGTGTTTCCTCACTGACAATACATATGAGAGGGGATAGGAAGGTTTTGGAAACAGCTTTTAAGACAAAATAGGATGCCAACGACACTATCTGGTGACTCTGGTCTGGGACACTCTGCATTTTCAATGGAACCCCACACCACACGTACACCGACCGTTACTGCCTATTTTATGCGTAACTAAAAATAAGCCAAAAATTCGAAAGTTTTAGATTCTACAGTATGATACATATTTGGTAGTTTTAAGGTGGGACGTTTGTTCCCAAAGACCCAAGTCAGTTATTAAGTAGATCTGTCATTTTATTCTATTCCTCAAAGATCCCAATTTTTTGAAGCATAATTTGACTCTACAAGTTTTCGCTCCGTTTCTGTAGCTCCAAGAAAAGTTCGGAGGTCGCACTGTTCACAATAAAAAAAATTATTTACCGATAGGACCCTACGGTTGACCCCACAGAGATATTTTACTATCTACAATAAATACAATCACATTCTCAGTTTTTTTTTACATCAGCATTATATCATCAGAGTAAAGCTAACCAATGCAAAGAAGAGTAAAAGCCATGTGTTGGTAGCATCTCAGAATTAATATCAAGATTTTGACAGAATTTGAATACTAAGCTGAAACGTCCCAATATTTCTAAATGGATTACAAAAGCAAAGCTACTTTTTACTGTACTATGATAAAACACATGAAGCTCTATTTCAACCTACTCTCGCCTTCCATGGAGAAAAGTTATCAGGAAAGATGCGATGTGGAGAGTCTATTAAAAAAAATAATATGTTAGCCATAATGAAGATAGTGTAACTTCAAAATTTATCTAGCTCAGATTTGGGTCTCCCACCTGTGTATTGAAATGTCAAAAAAATAATAAGTGAAACAGTGTTTGCCATTACTACTGATACAGAATATGTATGTACATTATACAATGTCTCCAAAAGTTTTAAATCGCTGTGATGTTTGCTAGCCACTATGTACTACACAGTATTATTAAAATACAGCCGCAACTCAATTGGCTTCCATCTACGGCAATATATTATGGCATAATTGGTCAACCTTTGCCAAGGGATTTATGAATGTTATCTGTAGGACTTGTGGACACTATATACATGCATGATTTGCTGAGTAAAGCGGATCTCAAATCCTCAAATCCCGAGGCTACATTGAACTATATTCTGTAGCTTTATCAACTGATTGTGAGCCTGCAACAACTTATTAGAATTCAGCGTCGTAAAAAGACCTCAGCGAAATCGTCCATAAAGTAACATATACTGTCATCCCCTCACCCTGGCATGACATGTAATTATATGGACCCTGAATACGACTAAGACTGTCGTATTATTGACCCTATATCGACAGAACGAATCTACAGAGTCACTCGAGTCACGTGTAAAAGAAATTATGACATGACCACAATTTAGGTCTGAGTGTGCAGCCTTTGTAAGATTCCAAAAGTAATGCCTTTTTTAACTCCAAGCTTGTACACCAGCTTATCAGTTCAAATGTATCATAGGCACTGATGCGACAAAATGAGCATGATATTACGACACCTACCTCGTTCATTATGTACAGATGTCTTCACTGCGATAGCTCTGCTCCGTTGTGAGCACATGCACACATAAGTATTAACATTAGAGTAGAACCGAACTACAACAATAAGTTTAGTACTTCCTCACCCACCCTTGCAAAATATACAATGGTGTATTGTGCTTTCACCGGTAAAATGTCACGAGGGAAAAAAAAAATATCTCCTGAAAATAATTGAATCTGAACTTTCCCATGTGGAAATCAATATTTTTACTCTAGGTCTTCAGGAACTCAAGTCCGTTTGATGGAATACCTACGTGTAAACACTTTTGAAGTTGTATGAAAGATGAAAGTAAATCACATTTAGAGACTTACGTAACTCCAGCAACGTAGTTCTAGCTCAATGACTCCCCTCCCCATGATCGACTACCACGACTGCTAGAATATGAATTACTATTAAGCCATCGCATCACACATGGACGTGAATGTTTGTCATTAGAGTCTACATAAGGTTGATAATCTCCTTAGTTAGAGGACTGTAAAATATACATATTTAAAGTATGTTTTTGGATTAAACCGTTGCGTTGTTGGTGCTCTGAAGTAAATAACGGCTCATTAAATTTCACAATCATTCTCTATATGTAGGTTTCTCAGAAGTAAATGACGCAACTGGTCATGCTGGAAATAATCACGGTGGACGGAGCAATTCCAGACACTTTCACCTTTCACAATGATGCAACAATAATATTTATTTATTGTCGGGAAACACAGCTATACATCACACTATATTTGCTCAATTGCATAATAGTTTTATTTTATTCCGTATTGATTCATGTAACACGGAAAAGCTATGACAATAATTTAAATTCCAACTCTGTTTGTATAAGTAAAATTTAGTATTACATTACACGTAAAAATATCAATATCTGTCATGGAATCCAAACAATGAACAAACGTTTTTTCTCACAAATATTTACAAAATTCACAGAGGTCAGTATATTGCTGAAGGCAGTTTTAATCAATCTCGTCAATCCCCTTATAAAAGTAGAAGTAGTATCTATAATATCATGTAAATTGTAATTTATGTAAAATTACACACCACGCTTACTACTAAAATACCTCAAATGCTAAAATAAAGAATTACAAATTTTTTAACACACATTAGAAATTTGCTGCTGGATTCAATTTACTATCGACATAGTCCTCCACACGACTTGACAAGAAGTATGATCAGTTCTCAAGTGATTGTAAACAGGAAGGGAAGTCAACCGTTGGAAGACTGTCAACTGTGTGACTTACAATGCCAGAGGAGTGTTAAAGGGTAAAGTGAACCTATTGAACTGATAGATATGATTCAGGCCGAGTAATAATTAATTTGTTGTACATACTTCGGGTTCCAACAACACTCTATTCTTCAATTCTTTCTTCAGTTCCATTAACTAGTATTGCAAAATAGGAGAGGTCTGCGCATTCAACTTTTATTTCCCTCACAATAAACATATAGGAATGGGACTAGGTAGGGAGAATCACTTAAGAAATATGGAGGGAAGGTGAGAGAGTCTTACAAGTGAAGATGAAGCACTCGGGGAGAACCACCTTCAAGAATAAACGAGATGGAAAAACTCAATTCAATAGCAATCATCAACTTTCAAGGAAGCAACATTATTGAGCAAGACTGTCAGCGTCAAAAAAAATAGGGGCTTTCTGAAGAAAGTACAAATGTAATATAGCTTGTTTCATTGGAAATTTCAAGGTCCTCTCCTGAATTCCGACTATGGAGTATGGAAGGGGAAAGGATAGTACAGCCCAATCGATACTGGGATGAAAGATACATAATAATTATAATTAAAAAGGGAAAATTCACTTTTACTCAACGCCCATCCCCCCACGACCAGCTGAGTAAACACCGAACTGGATCGTCTTCCCCTATATTAAATTGCACTTGAATCTGCAAAATCAAGAACGACATAATTTGACGAGCTACATTATACTTACATGGAAAGAGATCCTCGTTAACTCCCTAGAGCTTCATACCGCGTAATAACTCTGTGTCCCGTTACAAGTTCCACTGAAGTCAACCAATCAAGCCCTGTAAATAATTCATGGAGGGATCTCTTCTGGAGCTAACGAGTGGGAGTACATTCTTTCATCTCTCTATATACAACTGATTGTGAGGCAGGAATCAGCAGGATGGTAATAATAATATATTGGTTTCTACTCATTCAGCCAATAATGTAAGGAGGGTATTTACATTCATCTGTCTACACAGTACATTTCTTACTTGGTATTGATTTCTGATTGACATGTAATGAGATAATTCTATTTGGAGAGCTAGCGTTCTTTATAAAGCATGAGTATCTGGTGTCGTCGCCCTTCTTATATACATACATATACTACAGACTTAGTATTGGTCATGAGATTATAAAGAGCAGAGAATCAAGGTAACGAAGTAAATAAGCGATGGACGATGTCTTCAACTCCCATCCCGATCACGCAAACCATCACCATGAATGCACCAACGATTGAACTCCAGCTTGGCACTTCCGAGAAAATTATCACCTGTATAAGTTCCCGAAACAGTACATTAAAATATGTTCAAATATTTTTATAATTTACACTCATTCTCATATTCCCCGAACCTATATCAAGTTAAGCATTTAAAAGTGTCCACACTTGCCACATGAGGAAACAAATCAAGTGTCTCTGCTCAACCTGGTCTCATGATGACTCACGTTTGTGTACATACAATTAATATTAATTATACAGTTACTTATGTAGACAGCATGTGATATTTACACAATGCACCTATCTATTGCGCATCAAAATTCCGTGTGCAATTACGCACTCCCTCGCAATCTCACGTTATCAAGGAACTTTCCTGCACTTGCCATTAATTTCGTAACTTGTCTACTAATTTACAAAAAAAACTTCCGTTAAGGTTGCGTCAGTGTGGCAGTGGTGCCTAGACAGCTATTCTTTCTGGAAATCTTATGATTGCTTTAATTACAACTTCTACGGAGTAATTAGTGAGATGACGGGATGCACGCTATACCGTACAACATTTTACAAAGAATAATCTTGACCGTCAAACAAAAGAAAAGTCGAGCTCAAGGTTACTTTTATAGACGTATTATCACAAATTGTCTCCAAAGTTGGCGACGTCTCTTTCCCTTGTCATGTCGAGTGTTACTAATTAACCATTGAATTGGTTATTTTTATCCTTTTAAAAGAAGTATGGTCATTGTGTACATTTTGTATAGATTTCTCCTGGAATAGGAGATCCGGACTAGGTAAGAAAAGTGTTTGGGGAGAAAAATGTCAATACGGTTGTCTGGATCACCAGGTGGAGACGAAGTATAGAGAAGTGTGGCAAAGGGAGGCTGAGGACATGTTTGAGGGAAATTACGCTCCAACTGGAGCAAAAAGCCACTAACCTGTAAAACGTAGGCTAGAACTATGTCAAGGGATCTGGTCACGGCAACTCTTCCAGCTCCTTCATGAGTGAGTGCTACTGCCACCAAGCATTGTCCAGAGAGTCCAAATATTCCCACAAGGAAAATTAAAATCCAGTCATGGATGGATTCTGATGGCACAGTCAGCTCTCCAATTGCAAATAGAATGGCGGCGCTAATAATAAGAGACCAGACGGAGAATTGGAAGACGACCACGGAGAAGTGAACATCTTTGCATTTCCTCATCACCACAATATTAATTGCGGTGAAGAGTGTGCCGCAAAGGGCTGCTGCATAACCCAGCAGATTGTACGTTTCTTGCTCTCCATCCAGTTGGTTTGGGAAGATAAATGGGGGTTTTGTAATTAAAACAACTCCCCCAACCAACAGAAATACGATCAATGTCCGGTAAAATCCACATGGCTCTCGCAACCACAGATGGGACATGACCATGACAAAGACTGGAGAGCTGGAAATAATAAAAGAAATCCGAATACAGATTTATGTAAACCATACCTTAATATAGTATCATCATCAGGAGCACTCATCACCATTATTATGTAAATACAAGGTAAAAGTTTGATCTATTCCCGACTGATACATGTTCAAACACTGCGTCAATGATCATCAGGATAAAAATGCATGAATCCAATCTCTAGCCCTCATGACACATCTACACTCATTTGACCGTTAGGAATATACATTTAATTTTAAGTCATTTTGATGGTTCAAGTTCAGATATTATTTCATTTCTCACAGTCATTCATTACACCCTCATTGATTGTGAGAAGATATTCGATGAAAATCTTAGATTTGTAAGAACAACTCCCTAACCTAAATATGATGGTGGCAGCGTCCCCTAAAGGAAGTAAACGGAAAGAGTAGAAGAGAAGTACAAGAGTAGTTCCACCAACGATTCCCTGGACGAGCAGTAAAAGGCGAGAGCCTTTCGGTCCAAGGATGTTTTCATGTCTCCATAATGCAATGGGGAGTGTAACAGCAATCTAGATTTGAAAGAAATTAATATTATACATACATAACAGTCTACATTTCCAAGTAACTCCGAATGATTTGATGTATTTATAGCAAAAGGACGATTAACAGTTGTCCCGAAGATCAAGTCCAACCTTAAGTTAATGAAGGTAAAAAAAAAGGTTTAGGTATTTGGGGCAACTGGAGACAAATTAATGGACATGAAAATATACGTTTGTCACTTTTGTCAGTACATACTTGCTGTCAGTAAAAGTTGACTTTTTCTAGTTTAGGGAAAAAAACAATTGAAAAGCTAATAAAGCGGGAAGATGATTGTGATAGCGTTCAGCTTTCTTTGCGGTAAAAAGAATTTTTAATGATTCATCCCTACAAATAAGGGCAGGATAGTTAGAGCAAAATAATTGGAGCACGAGGTGTGATTGATAGAAGTATTTGCAGAGTGAGATGACATTTCTTGAACTCTGGACACAAATAAGATAAAAGCTTTTAAAATATACCTGAAATAAACTCCTGATGATAAGGAGCTCCATAGGGTCGACATTTTCAAGATATTTTACAGTGCCAGAGCAAAGGGTGAAGAAAACACCAGACACGAAAGCGAGTATTACGCCCAGCCAATTGGTTTTAGTAGGGACAATTTTCTTAGGCAGAAGAGGTGTACGAACATCGCTGCTCCGAAGACTTGATGATGATATCAGAGGCGGGTAGAGTGGGGCTGATGGTATTGTCTGGTAATTGTCCGGTGCGGACTGTTGCTTTGAAGCCGAGTACACAATTACTTCTGGCTGAGAGTCACCGTCCTGTGAAGATTTATCACTTGTAGAATGAAAATGTATAAATTGGGGAATGTACGACCTTTCCATAGTGCTCATTCTGACTTGCAATTTTTCAGGGATTTTTTTTTTAAATGAAACTGCGTTGCCTAAAGGTATGCAGTAGTGGAATGCCCAGGACTAGAACACACTCCTTGAAAATTGAACAACAAATGCGAATAGATATTTCAATGTTCTACCTTTTAATATATGATCTGGAATATTTTGTATTAAGGACTCACCATATCTTTAATTAATAAAACATCTGCATCTGTACGAATCCGATAAGCTGTTGCAGCAAGCTGGCAGTTCAAACTGTTCCCTTAATCTTGTAAGACCAGGTTGAAGGATTAAAATATATTAACGATAATTAAAAATGTAATTACGACACTACTGTAGGGTGACCGGTTTTTTCTTCATAAAGTAATCACCTTGTTTAATGGGGGATCAAAAAAATTATCACGGAAAAATTTTGAGGAACGGAGGACAGCGGGATTCACGTCAGTAGATAAAGAATATTTGTTATATTTTGAGGGCAAACGGAAATTTGGGTAGTGACAGTGTTGGGATGATTTCCTGGAAGTTCAGAACTATTTTTGGAAAATTTCGATTAGTTTTAAGGAAAATTCTGAGAAAATTTTCGTAACTGTATATATTTGTGGGAATCCAGGAAATGCTTTCGAGAAAAATCCCAGAACCCTCAGAAATTTTCACGCATTCCCAAACATCACCTATTTTTTATATTTTTATTTAGAACCTACACAAGATTTAATTCCTGCTGCAAGTCTATCTTCCAATAAAATATAAGATATTACTATTGATGGAGACAAAACGAGAAAAAAAATTTCACGCACACTTGATCCCTCAATAAGATATTTTCTGTCAAAATTTCTCAAGGCTCAAAATTTGTCTAAAAATATTTTTTTTATTATAAAAAGTAGGGAAGCCAAATTATTTCAGAGGAAAGGAATCAGCAGAACGAACAAATGCACAGACACTGTCACTTCATTAGCCTATGGATATGTATTTTCACTCAATGCTGCAGTGTTTACAAATATAACCAAATCTAATGACTGGACTTTTTAATGGGAGAATTATTCTGCAGTAAAAATTAGTCTTGCGATATGGGTACGTAAATAGATGCCATTGAAGCAGGCATTTAAATCATACGTTCTTTCATTCTAAAGCTCAGCCAAATGGCAACCAGGAACAGGAACTTCCATGGCTAAAATATATTTTTTTGAGGGTAAAGGACAAGAAATTAATACAACATAAGTAGCAATAAATAACAAATTTATATAGATAACAGAACATAAATTCTTCCAAACTTAAAAACAATTCATGTTTCTAAATATGGATCCTGACCTGTCACAAATCTCAACTTGTAAAGAATCCCTTATGAATAGCTATATCTATATCTACCCTTTTGAAAATTTATCCATGTCAAAAAAATAAGTACCTCAGTCAAAGTCAATCTCCTTTATTTAACTCCGTTCCGATTTTTGAAATTCCAGAGGACTCAAACAGGACACAAATTACAAAAGAATGGTCACCCTACACTACGGCTGACGCTCGTGCTCGGTAAAGACTTTAAACCACTGCGACGTGAAAAATTTGACCGACAACGGCGTGACAGAGTCCTGCTACCAAGAACTTGACGTACCTAAGGGCTCATGGTCACAAAATATTTTTTTCCCAATACTGGAATACGTGCCACTGATTTATTCATGTTATCTTCATTTCAATATTTAAACACATTATTATGCATTCCTATACATAAGTTACGCAAATAAGGATATGATTCCAAGATCGTCACTTCTTGTAATTCTCCATTACTATCCAATGTCCCTGAAGTAGTTAGTTACAGTTGGTTTCAGGGAGTTTCGTCACTCTGTATTGACTCAGGGTATTTATTTAGGAATCATGAATGCCATAGGGCAGGATTTCACTAGTTTGTTACACTTGCCCTAGTGTACTATACGGCTTCTAATTTTGTCATGTAGTCTTCAACCTTTTAGAAGATATAAATGTGCCGTAACAAGTTAATTACCTCAGCTATAAATAATTATATAAACAATAAATCTATAGCAGTACTGTACTCACATAAGTACATTGCCGACGCATATGATATATCTAAAAGGGGGCATGTGCTCGTCCGACTGAGTTATAGTGCTTCAAAGAATTTTATAATATTGATTTTCGGATTATATGCGTGGACGGAATGGTCCCAAGAAAATTGCAAGTACATAGGCAAATACTTGATTTCATTAAATATGAGAATCATGTTCATGCCACTATAGTTCATGTCACTAACTGTTGTAAATACTGGAACTCCAAGCACTAATGAGAAATGTCACAATTTTAACCTTCGGATCCAACTCTACAAGTGGAAAGTCTGGTGTATTTATTGTAACCCTCTGTAAAGGCGACAAGAAAAAAATTAAATCCCTCAGACTTATTGTTAGTACTACTCCCAGTCTACATATATAGACGCTATAAAACTTGAATTCTTTATTTACCCAACTCGTCTCATGTTGCAGTCACTTGAAATCGTAATTACCTATTGTGTGGACATTTCCCGATACATAACTATCTATAACATTTGAAGTAAAATGTCATACAATCTCTGTAATTATAAGAGACTGTACATACAGACAAGAGACAAGTGCACAAATTCAAACTGACTTCAAAACTATCTCTAGAGCCCTGATTTCCATTCATTGATTCCATGACTCTCTTTATCGGCTTATATATTATTGCCATTTGACGTAAACCCATTTCTTTTTTCTGTAGTAAAGCGACGTTTCCTTCATACGAAGATAGTGCTCTGACTGTCAGTCAACTTTCATTCATTATTCTAGATCTATAGATACACTCACTCGGGTTAAATTGGCTCTTGTATCCTGGAAGACCAAGTTCATGTAGTACTCGAAGATTTGCATTCATTGGTAGGTACATACTTGGGGGTTCATCTTCCATCAACGGGTTCATTCTTGGCTGACAGCGGTAGTAAAACATTTTACGCATGATATTCTTACACGTATTAAATAACGAACACACCCCGAGCCCGACAGTCTGCTCCTGACAGAATACAAAATAGCTGAAACACTACCTTTGCATATTCTTTTTTTTTTTCTGTGAAAAGTTGGGAAATTATTATGGGCTAAACAATGGCCACACCACAAAGTACAAAGGATAGGACCACTCGGTTAATTATACTCGTCTGACTCCAAGACGGAAAAGACACGGATGTAGTTGTGATGATGAGATGAGGCTTATGAGAAAGTCCGAGGTTCTCTAGTTATAGGGGTATCCATTGAAACGATAATGAGGAATAAACTCGCCTTTTGTCAGCCAATTTATCATATCAAAATTTGTCCCCAAGACCTAAAGATAAATGACAAGGTCTGAAAGAAGCCCTGTGGGAAATGAGTTGAAAATGCTTAGCTAACAATTGCAAGTGCAGGAGGTTAGTGTATCACTCTTCTTGTGTGTATTTTTAAGCCAGCTCCGCTCTAAATATCCCTATTTTAAGACCAGAATTGTACGCTAGCAAAAATAAAACAAAAATATCCTCACATTTCCTAAGGAGCGAAGCAATAATATTTATTCAAGTAGGCAATAATTTATCCTGTTTAGCATGAAAGAAGGGAAAAATGATGCTAGTATTACAACACAATCTGATCTGTGATCTGTGCATCTCCTTCACGCACGTCGCCGTATCCCGCCAGCACATTACAAACATCTGGAACCATACCATTTGACAGTTCAGCCTTTTGGAATAAAGAATGGCTGATGTGGAATAAAAACTGGATATCCCAAGCCTTTTTTTTTTCTTCTAAAAACAGTCATATCTTACAAGTGACTTTGAACTTCACACACACATGATAGTTTCCTCTGAATATTCACAACTTGGGTTATTCTTGAATGTCACGTTGATGACCGTTGATGACCTGGAGTTTTTTGTCATTTTTTCCCCCGAACAAATGTAAGTAAGATGCAATTTCAACTATTTGGCATTCCATGAACAGTCGTCAGTGGAACTCGGGGTATAGGGCTGTCATTCAAACTCCGTAGATAACATGCGAAAAATGTTAACTCGGCATCTACTACAACAACTCTTGCATGTGTCTCTGGCTCTGGCATCTTCATCTCGGGACTGGCTCCCCAATAAGCTAAAACCCGTTGAGCTTGAGGCAATAGTGTTGTTTTATTCTGTAATATCTAAGGACTTAAAAATTTAGAATTGTTATTACACTCGTTACTTGTCTGAGTTGTGAGCAAGCATGTATGTACGTAGTAGGTGAAGAGCTTAAAGGGCTGGCTCTCAAAATGTAACAAGTAAGGTACATAGTGTGGAAAGTGGAAGCTCATTTATCAGTGACAATAACCATATCAATGACCATTGTTTCCATGAAATTTTGAAGTATTTTCATTTGAGAAACTTTACTGCGACTTTATACAGTAATAATAATTATGTTCATAGAGCTAGAAGGATGAATAAATTAAATCAAGGAAAATCGTATACATAGTCGGTAAATATTATTCAACAATAATTCCTTGTATCTAATCATATCTTTATAATCAGAGTATTTTATTATCTCCACTGCAATTTAATTCATTGACTTTTTCCGTAAACAAGAGCACAGCCTACTCTCCCCAATAGGGACCTCCCTTATTTTCAATGTATATTTTTGCCCCGTTATGGAATAAAGTAAAATACATTCCCCTTGAACACCCTTTTAATTTCCCTTCCTGCCAGCGTTTGTAATAATTATATGAGTCAGTATGATGGGATATTTTCAGGGGCGCCCTTACCCAAAGATAGAGCACTGCAATAATTATAATTTCACTCTCATCATTCACTCTCCTGTAGATACTTATCCATTCATTCATATCAGTTATGTGAGTATAAATGGCCTTTTTTACTTGACTTTTATCAGTATACACTTACTACTACACACGGATTTGCCTATATAGGAAGTACAGTACCTTACCTTGTGCTCAAAAAAAGGGAGATGATATATAGTACATACCTCAAAATATATCGTCGCTGAAGAGGCAAAATGGACTAAGTGCAATTTCGACTAGAAGCAAAATGGTCTACATGCCTTTTTCCTTAAAGGCAAAATGGAATAGTTGCAAGCTTTCCTGAAAGCAAAATGGACTACATGCAGTTTTCACTAAAAGCAAAATGGTCTACATGCGTGTATACTTTCATAATGTATGTAGACCATTTTGCTTTTAGACGAAATTGTACTTATTCCATTTTGCTTTTAAAACTTGATGCATCTATTCCATTTTGCATTTAGTAAAACTGCATGTAGACCATTTTGATTTTAATCGAAATTGCACTTAGTCCATTTTGCCTCTTCAGCGACGATATACTATAAACCGCATGAGTCTTTACAGAGCTCACTCCATTCCTGCGAATACTTACTTTCGCTTCGAAAACATGTTAAACTATTAATTAATGCTTTCCAGGAATTCATCATATCATCATTCAGCCCAGCATAGTATTACTATATTAACTTAATTTTTTTTTATCCGCCCCAATTCCAAACAATCCTGTTTCCCACTGAGTCAGTGTCAGCTCACTCAGTTCTCATGCTCCTCATGCTGCCCACCCGCATATATTACCATGTAGACCAAGGGAATGATGTCAAAAATTCTCGTTATGAGGAGTCATCCATACACCACGCACTCGCTTAAAATACCTCGGCTTTCTCATCCCAGAGCCCACATTCCCCACAGTCCGAAGTACATATACGAGGCATCTGGCCCATCATATCCCATCCCCTATCCCTCCTTCAAATCCCCAAAATACTATTTCCCCTTCCCAACGTAAGTAAGTAAACATCTCCCCTCCAAGACAATACTCACTGAAATGAAGGGAAATAAATTATTTATGTTCAATAAATAATCCCATAAAATACCAAAACCATTCCTAATTACTCAACTCCAACTAAAAGAAAAACATTGTCATGTTCGCATTTCCCCTCCCTCAAATTTCCCTACCCCGAATTAATCCCTTCAAAATACTTCCATCCAAAAGAAATTTTACTTTCACACCCCCTCCAGACAGTTTCCGGATTCCCGACCACACCAGGAAAAATCTACACCCAATTTATAGTCCTCCTCTCACGCGAGTCTCACTTTACCCCATCTGACAATAATTTACAGAGTACTACAATATTTATATAAATATAATATATTTGTGATTTACAATTAGCCGAATGAAGGCAAATTTAAAATTATTATTTCTACAAAATAATTTAATCACCTTCAACTTTATCCGCTGTTATTGTGTCATTTTTTGGATTCTTGTGCGGAATGGCTACTGATAAGGAAAAATAATTAAATTAACCCATCCCTGTAGCCCCGGGGTATATGGACGGATTAAAAATCCAAGTGTGCAATAACTATTTTTTTTTCGTGAAATAATACAATTTCAAGGTGAAACTCCTTAGAGTTTTTTTGATAAAAACTGAGTTTTAATTTTCCTTAAGGCTTTTTCCTCCGATAATTGGTGAGGTGTCTATAGGGGGTGTATGGAATTGCATCAGGTCCGTTTGTTTATAACCGGTTGGGTGGGGCCCAGAGAGGAGGAGAAGACGTGGTGACATGCATTACGGACGACCCTTGATTTAATAGTGGAGAGAGGTTGGAGGCGAGTTGCTAGAAAGAGCATGCGTGCGGGGATCGTACGATACAAATGCCTGCGGCTGCGGCTATAGAGAGTGTGAGGATGAATTGTGTACTTCTGTCGTAGCAGTTTCGTTGGTGACACAATGCCAGCGCCAACTCAGAGACTAGTTGATCGTCACTCGCTCCGGTTGCTGAAAATGGATAAAAACTCTTCAGCAAGTAGTGGGCTACCCCCAAATAATTCTAATCAAAAACTTGTGGCGGAAGATTATTTAGAGAATTCCACCTCAAACGGAAACGGCATCATGCATTCGGCAAGTTCAGGTGTTCTGGTGGATTCAAGTGAAATAAGAATTAACCATGGGAGTGCGAGAAGAAAGATGTCAAAACAAGAGATCCTTACAGTGGGTGTTCTGTGCTTCGTAAATCTCATCAATTATATGGATCGATTTACTATTGCAGGTAATATATTGTAATTGGGTCAGTGGCGTTGAGGAGCGTAATAATAGTTATGAATAATGAATGAGGTGGTTGTGGGTGCTTGAGGGAGAATTAATTGTGTCAAGAGTGACTCAATTTGGTCCTTATGTGACTGAATTGGGGAGGAAAGTAAAAGTGTAATTTATGTATTGTACTGTGTTTTTGTAGGAATATTGGAGAAAATCCAAGCGGAGTTTGACATCGATAATAGCAAAGGAGGATTACTCCAGACGGCATTCGTGGTGTCGTACATGGTCTTCGCACCTCTGTTTGGATATTTAGGTGATAGGTATTCGAGGAAGTACTTGATGGCATCTGGAGTTGGGCTTTGGTGTTTGACGACGTTACTGGGATCCTTCATGCAAGTGGGTCCAGATTTTGAAATTTTGTAGGATATTTTTTTTGGAGTTGGCGGGGACTCGGGGCCCTGGAGTTGGGGAATTTATAGTTGGAAGGTCTTGAAATCGTAATTGATCTTTGAGAGAGAGATTCCCCGGGCTGCCGGGTTTCTGGTGTTGGGACATTGCGTTACGCATGTCGTGCGTGTGTTGGGAAGATTTAGTAATGTTTGATGGGTGTTTATGGTTTTCAGTCATTTGAAGGTTTCATAACATTCCGGGCCCTTGTGGGTATAGGAGAAGCCAGTTACTCCACTATTGCCCCGACAATAATCAGTGATATGTTTGTTGATGACCGTCGCTCACGCATGTTAGCGTTCTTCTACTTTGCTATTCCAGTGGGGAGGTAATTAACTATGATTTGAATATTGTAGGGTATGGGACCGTGGGCTGATTAATTATAGGAAGTTGTCGGGGATTATTCGGGTGAGCTGTGGCTCGGTCATGAATTATTTGATGGGGAGTGATTCTAATGGATTTTTGTTCTTTGCAGTGGAATGGGCTACATTGTGGGTTCAGAAACAGAAAAAATTGCCAAAGATTGGCGGTGGGGACTTCGTGTGACACCTATTATGGGTCTTATTGCCGTACTTTTAATTCTTTTCTTGATGACTGATCCTCTTCGGGGAGAAAGTGAAAATTCTCACTTGAAGCCCACGTCATACAAGGAAGATGTCATTTATTTGTGCAAGAAGTAATCTAATCTACTTTTTTGTAAGGGATATTGTTTTTTTTTTCAAAGGAAATCAGGAAATAACTATTGCTATTTGTGTTTGCGACAGTCCGAGTTTCATGCTCTCCACCCTTGGCTTCACATGTGTTGCATTTGTAACTGGTGCTCTAGCATGGTGGGGACCAAAGTTTATTGCCTCTGGCTTAAAACTTCAAGACGGTGGGTCTGGAACTTCAGAAGATGAGTACGTGTTCATTATGAAGTTTTTAAAAAAATATAAATGAATTAATGTGGGAGATTATGTTCGAATTGCCAGTGTCTCGTTTTTGGGTGAAGTAGATTTCAGCGCTGGGTTTTATGGGCATGTTTATTTTAATGTTATTACGTGTCCAGTCTTTTCGAATGATTTAGAATTCACTCATGGGTATAATGAGTATGTGTACGATTACAATTATTTAATATCGTCTATGGCAAGAAGTATATCATTCACTCATCGAATTAAATGTCATTGTTAAACGGATATCGAAAATTTGTCATGTACACGTTCACTGTCTATTCGAACCCTGTTTTTGTTATTTATGCTTATGACTATGTTATGTTCTACGTTAACCGTTGTGTTAGTTTGTCTGCCGCTCTAAATATTTAAGACCTTTTGTGTGTCCAGTGTATCGTTCAAGTTTGGATTGATTACTATGATATCGGGCATTATTGGCGTCCCGTTGGGTTCAATTGTCGCCCAGAAGCTTCGGGAAAGAAATTCGAGGGCTGATCCTCTTGTTTGTGCCTTTGGTCTTTTGATGAGTACACCACTGCTGTTTGCGGCTGCTATCATGGCGAGATATAATGATATTGTGTGTTTTACACTAATATTCTTTGGAGAACTGTTCCTCAACCTCAATTGGTCCATAGTCGCAGACATTCTTCTGGTAAGGATTTGAACTTATTGTATCCCTTGAATTCGTTCTTTATTTTCAGTTGCAGTGACAGCTGTTCCGATACCGACTCTTCTGTTGCGTTTATCTTTGGTGCTATCACTGTGGCTAGTGGTATCCTGGGAGTTATAGCAGGGCCCCTTCTTTCACAAAAACTCAAAAGTAGATTTCCAAGGATTGACGCTATAATATGCGGTGTTGGTCTGCTGACCAGTATGCCCTTCATTGGACTTGCTTTGTATTTTGCACGGACTAATATTACAATTGCTTACGTCCTTATGTTCTTTGGGACTGTTTTCCTAAATATGAACTGGGCGTTGGTAGCTGACATACTTTTGGTAAAATTTGTCTTCCAGCATTATTTTCGGATTGTCAACAATTAAAGAGTGGCATAAGTATGGTATAAGGAAACCTTTTTGGTGCTGTTTACAAATTAAATCGTTTCTATTTTTCTTTTAGTATGTTGTGATTCCTACACGAAGGTCTACTGCAGAAGCTTTCCAGATCCTGCTGTCCCATGCACTAGGAGACGCTGGAAGTCCATATCTAATAGGGCTGGTAAGTCTAAAATGATTAGTTTATTAAATTTGTGTGGAGTCTGGATTTTATATTTTATATTACAGTGCTTTAATTATCCCAACCCTTGCAGGTTTCAGATGGGTTGTCGAAGTCGATGTCCAAGGATGATGGAACAGCTGATTTCAATGTGACAACAATGTCACCAAATAACTCAACAAGCGACCTTGTTAAGTTTGAAAGTCTACAGTATTCATTATTCATTACTAGTTTTGTCGAAGTGTTTGGAGGGTTGTTCTTCCTGATTTGTGCTTGGTATATTATCGAAGACAAATTAAAAACCGATAGAGCAATTGCTGGTGAGTCTGATATTCTAACATAAAGTCAAAGATTTTTAGTGTTTGATAAAGTGTGCCGCTTCTTATTGTCGAAGCTTTTCAGTTTTATTTTTTGGCATGCGAATTTTGTTGTAAATTTAATGATTAGAACCAGGAAAAGGGGATCAAGTTTTGCGTGACCAGAAGATCCCTAAGGTTGATGCAGGACTTGATGTCCAAAGCACTCGCTTGTAGTCAACTAGATCACGTGTCCTCGCTTTTTTGTCCTTCGTAATAATTCAAAAGGGTAATATTTTTGTTTTTAATGCTTCTAGTGAAAAAAAAAACTAAGAATCGTACAATAATAATTACTCTACCCTACTTTGGAATAAACCGCGATCCTGCAGTCCTGTTCATCCTAGTTCCTTTATTGCATGCAATCCTACTTGTAGAGCGTAAATTATTCGGATATTTTTTCGAAATTTGGTTTTTTACAGTATTCATAATTTTGTGTGTATGTGAAAGCATACATTTTGTTTCTCAGCATTAAAATTATGTATGTTCATGTAGCTACGCTAGACTGGTCGGTTACGCTGTGACCAGAATGAGTTTACCGAAGCCATTTTGTAGTTTTAATAGTTGAACCTGCCGTATTTTTTACTTTTTTATGCAATATATAGTTTCCCTGACTAATTACTATTTTAGTGCGTACTAACAGTGCTCCAAATGGCACAAAGCTGTTTCTAGTGATTGAGGAAACAATGACTTAAATTAAAAATAATTAGTAGCAATATTAAATTTAATCATGCTTTGGCTTTGCTATTGATTCATGTGTATCAAGTGAAATAATTTGCGTTTCTATAACATGTACACGCCTTTGCAATTTATAATTATTAATGTATGTAAATAATGTATATAATGTAAATGGCAGCTGTGTTTGTGGTGTGGATTTTATTTATTATATTTTGTTTTTCCATTAGCTCAGTTTTTGCCTTTTTCGAGCAAGTGTCTCATAATGCGTTTTAGTTTCTTGAAGTCGCTATAAAATTATGTACCGTTTTTATCAAAAGCAGACAAATAAATTTAAAATAATTATATCGGCACACTCTTTTAACATCTTTTCAATTTCCGGTGTAGGAGACGAGCTCATGAACGAAGGTTCGGAACCAACACATTATGACGCGGATGAACCGTCTTCGCTCAACTAGTCACAAGTCACAAGATTTTCCAAAAACTAGGAGAAGCAGTTAATTGTATTGTGTATTTAATTTGAAAACTTAACATAAGTAACGCAAGACTTTTTTCGTAGGAAGTTTTAGTTTTGTGCTGTGCCCGAATAATTATTTTGTATTATGCTATTCGAAATGTTTGTAATAATGATTTCGATAGTCAAACACATCAGTCTGAATCAAAATCAGTTTGAAATTTGTTTCTAAACTGTAAATGGGATTACGCTTGTCGTACAGACGTGTAAATTAAAGTTGGCTACTAGTAGTTCGAAAGTATACCCATTTTCCGTCCCGGATTATCAAAATCTATTAAGTGTTTCTTTGTTATTTGTTGAACGTCGAATAGTAGTTATTTTTTTAATTTATTGTAGGAGGTTGTTATTCCTCGTCTAGTTTATATTTGCACGGTTTAGGCTCCAATGAATCCGCTTGTTTTTTGATTCATTTCTACTATTCTTGTACAAGTTGTGACCAATAATGTAAATCATTGGACTCTTGCGGGGAAGTTGTTAGGACAAATGGCAATGAAAGTGTATGTTCTTTGGCAAGTCGGAGTCCAGTTATTGGGAAGGTTACTCGCTGACGAAAAAGTACTACTGTATTGTGTGTACGTTGTACATTACATGTTTATACAGAAATATCAATCGAGCAAAAGACTGCAAATTAGTTAACAAAATAAATTGGAGAGGATTCTTTTCCACTCCTTTATGTTTATTGTAAGAATTTTTTCCACGAATGGTAGTCTAGTGCGTGAATGTATTGACCGCATATAAGGATTTTGTTACTGATATTTCCGTACCGGTGTGCAGGAATGAATTAGTTATTGTCTAGGTCGGGTAACGATGCATTAATAGCGAACGAGAACGTTGCGGGTTGTAGAAGTCGTTCAATGCTTATATGAAGTCACAGGCTCTTTAAAAGCGTTTTACATGCTTCCTGATTTAAATGATATTCATGAACTATAATGTAACCGTATCGGTATAAGTGAGAATGTGAGCTAACTGTTGTTTGTAAAAATAAAATTGTATGTTCACACAGGCACACATACGTATTTAGGTATATGTGGGGATACTAAGTTGCTTATTTGTGTGAAGGGATTTCGTGTACAACTTTGCAATGGGATAATATATTTAAACTATAAAACTTGATATTGAGATACTAAATATGAGAAATCAATGTGTAAGACGTAACTGAGCTGTGTGACAATTTATTTGACATTATCAAAATGGAAATTAATAATTAATCTTATGTTACATTGACCGACGTATGAAACTTTGTTTCGAAAGTATTGGAATTTCCAATGTGCCAACTCAAAAATAAAAATACATGTGTAAACAAATTTAAAGATTGTTTTATTTTTCAGTCATTCATGCAACCATAGTTAATATTTCCAGTTCTACAATGAATCGCTAGATTTGAAACAACATCTCACCCCCTAAATCTGTCAGCAGGTTACAGTGGTCACTGAGTTGCTTATGTATCACAATGTTTGGAATTTAGGCGCTCTGTATGTACAAGAGTACATACATTGCAAGCACTCAAAGCTAGAATTATTAATAATAATCTTTAATAAATTTCGACACGGTTGTTTCTAGTCCTTTTCAATCTTCCTTTTTTTCACTTTCTGACGACGCCTGACTATCCACTACTTCTTGACGGTGCGGCCGGCGTAAATATTTGTCTAAAAATTCAAACCTCTCCGTTAACCGGACTTTTTCTTTGAGCTTCTGAGGTATAACCATCATCGTTGTCAACGTGTTGCCAAGGAACACGACGAAAAACATTGCGCTTAAAACTGGTACCTAATTAAAAATACAGTGTGGAATCATCCAGATGAAAAGAATTCACGGGTTACAAATTGTTTAAAAATTAATTTTTACTACCTGCCAAGTAGCTTCTCGGTGATAACTGAGCTGATACAGGGTGTACGCATTGTATAGTTGAAATGCATACCCTAAAAACAAGAAAGGCAGCAGAAAACTCAGTCCACGCCACATCCATGAATGAAAACCTTCGATTGTGATGTCCATATTATGGCGCTCTCCCAGTGCTCGTAGCCTATACAGACAACCACGTTGGTAACGAAACTGCAGGAACTGCACAAAACCTATAACAAATTAAGTAAAAACAATTATGCCTTTTGCATTTGATTTCGAAATTAAAAATTAAAGGTAGGGGTCATTTTTACTGATATAAACGTTGAACCACATAAACTGTTTTCGGAAGGAGTAATAGACGACATTATTGGGCCAAATCAGGAGAACCCCAGAGAGAACAGTAGATATGAAGTGATGCGTCAACCACCAGCCTTTTACCCGGGAACCATTTACTCTCAAAATGCTTTCACGAATGGTAAGTGTACAATAGTACCACACCAAAAGAAACATAAAGAGAAGATCCAAAACCCTGGGATCAGTCAAAAAATACAACATTAGTCCCGAAATTATTTCCTTTATCGCAAGTACTACAAATATAGGAAAGAAAATAAACCTACCTTGAATTCATAAATATATTGATGATTGAGATGAACAGTGCAATTCCATTTATAATGAACTTAAATTTCTCGTACTCGTCTTTATACTTAAATCTAGAAAAACGAAACCAAAAGTGAGCACTACACCATTTTACATGAATTAACATTTAATTTTTTAAACTACATAACGAAGTTGCTAAACTTACTTGTCATCTTTGTTAAGTATAGAGACGTTGACGTTGCCCAAAATGACTTTCAAGTATAGACCATTCGCCTTAGGCAATGCTTGTTCCATTTCATATAGTTGAACCTTTCGTTGCTTCATTTTCTTTTCAACTTCTTTAACCGCATCCCGATTTTGTGGATTCTTTTCCACTCTAAACACCAAGAAGGAAACTTTATTCTGAATACTGGGTTTCATCGCGTTTGTCTCGTTATTTTGACATTTTTTGAGATCACTCATATTCTTTCATACTTTTTCATGGACTTTCGGATGATCCCCATCCGATAACGCTGGTGCGACAACTCCTTCATACATTTTCCTTGAAGTTTCACCAGCTCTTCCAGTCTCGTAGAATAGTCCTTGTGGGTAGTCTAAAAATTGGAAGTAGTATTTACTTTCGAACATCTTCATTATTCATCTCATCTTCTGGTTAGTGGTATAATCTTATGGTTTACATACCGAAAGTTTCTAATTCCACACCTAAATTTTAGCAAGTAGAAACCAAATATTAAGACGACAAGAAAGGGTATGAATTTTGATTTCTACAACCAGTAAACCTCGTAGTTTAACAAACAGGTAATCTAACTCTTAGGCCTAGTAGATATCACGCTACTATCACTCACGTCATCGTGCTCTAATAAGATAATAGCGAACAGCACAGAAGTGCAAAGCTGAAGTGTAAAAGTCAAAAGCCAAGGTGAAAGGACTTTTCCAAATGTTTATCCAGTAAACCACAGCAACTCCCAAGCTTTAACAATTTCTTAGTGCAACAATATGACATTAACACAGCTAACTCCGGCAGGTGTCGAAAATAACTTTTATACGTACTATTAAAATACTTTATTTCCTATCCAATGCATTGAAACAAGTTAGAAGTCTGCCTAAATACACAGTTCTGTAGAAAGGATTACCATATAGCCCCTCCGCTTAAAATCAAACAAGGTAAGTAAGATATGAAAATGAGCTTTACGATAACCTCCATTTCGTAACGCAGTAACGTTTGGTAAGAAAAAACCTTCCAGTTGATTTGAAAAACCTAACAGCCATCTCTCCACACTAATGGTCACAGCTCTAATTCAAAACTACCAGCCTCATAAAACAACAAAAACTAAATGCATTCTTAGATTGACAAAATCCACATTCAACTGTCAGTCACAAAAAAAACAGGCAATCAATGACCACACTCGACACTCACACATCAAAACTTGTCCCTCCACCTGGTTAATGGACCCCCTTCGGGAATCATGTAGCTCCATACACCCTCAGCAACAAACTGTTGCGCCCAGGCTAAGTAGCAAGTATTCCATTCCTAACTAAAATTGACCTCTAGGTAACAAAAATTTTAAAACCCACTAACCTACACCCTAAAACCACCATAAAAAACCAACAGAAAGAACACATAAGTCTGAACTCACAGCAAAATTTTTAAAGTCTTCCGAAAGATCGTCGAAATCTTTCGACAATGCCTCCATATCCGGATCCATAATACCTTGGGGTTTTTCTCTACAGGCACTGCAAAAGAGTAAATGCATGAAAACACAATAATAATTTATTACATTCCCACGGACATAATCCCCATGTGATAATTCTCAAGTACTAATAGTACCACTTCCTCAACAAAACATCACCCCACCAAAAATCAGTGTCCCTCAAAACTCCCAAGGCCTACACTCCGTGTCATCTTCCCACCAGAGCTTCAATTTCAAAAATAATATATAATATAATACAACCCTCCAAAGAATTTTGTCACCCCACTATTTAAAGTCCCAACAAAATCCTCCCAATAAAAAAGTCTTCCACCCGGACAAATTAAACTCTTAAATCAATTCCAACCAGATGTGTCTCCAGCACACACAATGGACCGCACGGACTTTTTTCCTTACTCTTACAAATCTTCCAGGTAAAAATTATTTCCACTCACCTTACTGACAGCTAATAGACATTTACTTTCTTCCCAGAGTTTACAGACCCTCACACACAGGGACAGATAACTTTGTTCCAAGATGGATAAGTTATAAACTCTTCTCGTTCGACACTTGAACTCTAAACGTCCACTCATTCACCGCTATCTGTGAAGGCTACGGAACTCCATGTATATGTGGATCTGTGTGAAGTAATGTTTCCAAAATTAAAATTACCGATTCATTTGAATTCTGGAGAACAACCAGACACATCTAATGTCCAACTTCCAAACTAAAAAGCCCTTACCAACTCAAGAACTCAAATAATACCATACACGCCAACTTTTATCTACACACTACACACAATTCAACGTCTATATTTCCACACATACAAATCCCGACACGTTCGCAAGTTCGCAGTCTTCGGTCTTCGCAGTGTATTATACTCACGCAGTCCTCAAATATAATATACAAAGCTGAGTAAGATCTTTCAATAATCACATATAATTTATTAGTAGTACACTTTTATAGTATGTACACTCTATACAATTTACATACATATACTATATACATGTATTCTTTAATAAAAAACTCACCACCATGTGTCATGTGTATAAACGCACACGTGTATTACTATTACGACGACTGTGAGAGTATGATAACCACATAACGAGCACTGTATTATTCAAAACATGCAAAATCTCAAAGGTTAAAACTTTAAACACTAGCAATGCATGACAGATAGTATTAACTTTATTAATACAAATAAGCCCCTCTTCAAATTCAACTTCAATTCCGAGTATAATCGTATGTAAATCATTACTCATGCTTTTTTATGTAACTCTTATTTGACACGTTAAAGTGCACATGGGCTGAGACTCACTGTGAGACATTCTGGAAGATTAGTATATAATTCAAAATTCAACTAAAACGAAAACTAAGTAATTCACGTTACTTACACATTTAAATAAATTATAAAAAAACTAGATTATATACACGTATGTATTTAGTGTAATTCAACTGGAAGTAGCGAACGTTACATGTATGTATGTAGTTAGTAATATGGCTTTGGCACACTCTATGGCTTTAACGATTTATTTATTTCGATGTGCTTGGATTTGAATTACAGCTCCTTCCCGCGTTTTTTTCAGGAACCGATCGTCAGCACAGAGTCTGCATTTCTTATTGCGCTCACATGTAGCATGGGGATGAGCAGTGAGCAGGCTCTACTCTTTCTATCTCGGGCTATTTCTCGGTGTTTCTCATACAGTTACAGTCCTCGTGTATAGTAGTGCTGTAGCTAGCGTGTGTGTAGCTATATACTGTGAGTGTGAGAGACGAGACAGACTGCGAGAGTTTTAAAGCGTGAGACGATATAGTGCTGCAGACTGGCCGGGACATGGATTGGGATTGTAAACGTAATAAGGTGCCGTTGAAGAAATTTGGTGAGACTGTGTACTACTCGTGCTGCTACTGATCTTGCATCATCCAGGGAAAGTACCATCTCTGGTTCTTATAGTGTGATCTTTGTGTGAATACTTGGGACAGTGTCTTTTCAAAGGGGCTTAATACGAATTTGTGTTTCTGAGAGTTGATTGTTGTGGAATTAAGGATTTAGTTAAATTGATTACGGACGAGGAATAGACTTGACCAAAATGATGCGCTCCGTTTTGAGTAGATTTAACCCCCGAAGTGCCATGATGCTATTGGGGAAGCCGGTCATGTTGCCGTCAGCTTCGGTCTTTAATTTCCCTGTAATGGGAAAGATTCCATCGAACACATTTACCGGTTCGGTGATGCACATGAGTAATTTACATACTAAAGGTGAGTCAAGGTTTCCAAAAGGTTGCACAATTTTGTTGGAGTTTGGAATTTAAAAAAATAATTAGTTTCGGTGATGGCATGCACTGGAGGGATGAGTTAATTGTATGGAAATGTAAGATTAATGGAGGGTAACATTTGGGGAGGCTGTTGTTGATGGTAGTTAGAATAGTGGAGGGTTGAGTGTTGGTGTGTTATTGAAGGGAGTATTGATTTACAGTGTAGTAGTGGAGGCTTAATGGATGGATGGTTGTGATGTCAACAGGTGACCAGGAACTCTATAGCTTCTTAACGGAGGAGATAGCCACGGAGAAGAAAACAATGAAAGCTTCCCCCGTCCCTAAGAGCATTGATGGATTTGAAGTTGTTATTGAGGAGTCGGAACTCACGCTAACGAAAAAGTTCAACAATGAAGTGTATGTGGGGAATTGAATTTGGGTTGGAGTGTTTGGTTGATGATGGGAAATGAGGTGATGGGAAATGATGATTTGATTTGATTTGATTTCAAACAGGGTGGAGATAAGTTTGAACGTGAATCACACGGTGGATTCTGATAATGCTGAGGAAGTAAGACCTGGGGATGAGGCAGCGGGGGCGGAAATGCGATCCAGACCTAATTTTGAAGTTGACATTCGGAAGGGAAACCAGATCCTGAGTTTTAGCTGCTCTTATATCCGCGGACCCCCCAGCGACTCTCAAGAAGATTACAGTGAGTGATTAAAAATGGTCTTGTATTTATGTCCTTTTTGAGATTCTATTATTGTGGGAGAGTTCATGGGAATGATAACTTGTTTTCAGGTGATGCATTTTTAATTGATGAAATTGCCCTGTACGAGGGAGAGTGGAACGACAAAGTGTACGCTGTTGCTGGTGACATCTTAGATGGGGTAAGTTTTTGCGTTGAGTTAATTAAGGGATTAATGTGTTAAGTGTATGAGTTCCTAACGACATGTTTTGTCTTTCCAGTATCTGTACGATCTCTTTATGAACTTATTGGAGGAACGTGGAATTAGTAATGAATTTGTGGATAAACTATCCGAATATTGTACGGACTACGAACATCAATTGTATGTGGGGTTATTGTCCCGATTGCAAACTTTCGTGGGTCAAAAGTAGGTATTTGCAAATTAAGTTATGAAAACTACGACGTTTTGTTATTTAGTACATGTTTCTTAAAAGACTTTGCTCCTATGATTATGTTGGCATGTGTTACTGATTTTTGGATGCCAGTTAAGCATTGCTAATGTGTAGGATTAGTCAATAGTATGACTTTCCAAATTCAACCAGTATAGATTAATTGAAAATCCCCAACCATTCAGAAATGAATAAAATTAGTCGAATTCTCTACAAAAAATGTTCAAGTGCTAATTGGTACTTTAATTTTGCTCTTTTATATTGTATTTCTAATGGGTTCTCGCTTTGTCTCGTGTATCTCTGAGGCAGGTTCGTTCACATTGATAATTCACACGCACAATTACACATATGTTACTGTTTCTTTCAGTAGTGTACAATTTGGTTGAAAATCCAATCGGTAGCATTCCGGTATCGTAACATCAGTTCTTACATATATATTTTTAATAAGTATATAATATTTATAATATTTACACGCAATGAAATCACAAATAATTTTAAATAACTAAAGCCTAGTAAATAATTTAACTTTTGATGAAGAGGAATGCTTGCATGTGAATTGCAAGGAGACCAACCTAATGTTGCCAGTCCTACTTTTCTGTATACATCAGATTTTATCCAAATTTTACATCCCATAACCTTGGTACGGGACACCAGCTCCATAAGTATTTGGGTAGTTGGGCGGATACCCTGGGGCCATCATTCCTGGACCAGCCGTTAGCATTAACTGAGGTTCTGCATAGATAATCATAAACTTTAGCACCAGAAAAATGTTCTTCAATGTGAAAGTTCTAAAATTATAATCTATAAAATCTCATACCCATAATCATAGGTTTTTGGTCGTTGGTGGGGCCTTCCTCAATCCTTTGCATTTCTATTTCTTCCAATTTGTCGATCTAAACGCATAAATAATCGTAGTTACGCCGAAAGCTCCTTTGATATTTTCCTATAATTTATTTAAATTATGTCTGCACAACATACCTTAGTCCGATACTCGCGGAGCACTTGAATTAAATACGGCATTGCAAAGTCCACAATGCCATTCCGCCATGAAAGTTCCAGGATAACATCTGGATGTAGCAGATCGTAGCAGTGGAAGAGGCATGCAGAGAAACAGTCATTGTTACCCTTCTCCAAAAACCAAGACAGGAGTTCTTCAGCAATCTCAGCATTTTTCGACTCAGCTGCATACTCCATCGCATCCTAAGAAATACAATTTGCACTTGGAGTTCTAAAGGGTAGTCTAGCGGTTTTAAAACCTCACATGTTATTTTAAATACTAACCTTATATAATCGATCTTTCTTGCAAAGTTCAACAGATTGCTTCCAACGATTATTTCCTTTGTATAGATAGGCTGCAATGCGTCGGAACTCTATCAATTCATGCCTTTCTAGCTTTTGGGCAAGGGCTATATTGTCGAAGTTGTCGAAGGCATCAATGGAAGTCCGAAGCCCTTGGTAGTCTTCCTCTTCAATCAACAGACTGTTTAGCGCCTCGTTAATGGCTTTGTTGTTGAGACTTTGAACTGCTCTCAAATAAGGTTTTACGAGCTGTAAATGGTTCACCTGAAAATACAATTTTTTTTATCATAACAATTAAAAATTGCTACTAGACAATGGATTCTAAGATAAAAATATATAGACAATCAATTGAAAGAATTGAAAACCGAATATTAAACACCAAACTTATAACCTACTTTGGCAAAGAAATTAACAGCTCTTGTGTGATCCATTCTGGGAGCCAAAACCAGGAGTAAATCATTTAGCAGCATGGGCTTGTAGTCCAAATAGAATTGAATAGCCCGATAGTAGAGTTCAATGTTGGCAACTTTGGTGATGATGTCCTTAAAATGTGATTCCCTCCATGCTTCCGTAGGATGAGCCATCATCGCTGTAACAGCATTATCGTACTCTTCATACTTGTCGTATAAGAACACCAACTCTGCCCACAGATGAGCTTGTTCGGCTGCTCTCAATACTTTAGGAATGTTGACACGGGACCAGAACAGTTCCAAATGTTCTTTCATTTTCTCTGGCTTATATTTGGAGTAAAGAATAGCCAACTCAGTGAACATGCCCATATGAGCTCGCTCCAATCCAAGGGCTGCTTCCAGTAAGTTAATCAATTCTTCAAAGTAACCACGATCTTGGTAATGATTAATCAAATCTTCCAGCTCATCAGCGTGAACAACAATGTGAAGACCACACATCTGGGCTAAACGGAACTCTCCCGATTCAACGCAAGCGAAACAGACTTCTTTCCATGTCCTTGTACTACAGTGAGAATAAAATAAAATAAGCATACGTCAACATCCAAGTAACGCGATTTAGCTAATGAAAACTAACCTGTTAGCCTTTCGTGCTGAATCAACTGCACCTTGATACTCTTTCAAATGAACCAGTGTAATTGCTAGCCGAGCAAAATTCGAAATGTTATTGTACAACAACTTTGCAGCATCGTACATACTTGCATCAAAGCAACGGTCTCCGATCTGTAAGAACCGATAAAAAGGAGCGTAAAATCAAATTAAAGTAAATCGAGGGAATCCCACAAGCCATGCGTACATTACTCATAACGAACCTTTTGAATATCTGCATGATTAGGACCGGAAACAAATTCTTCCAAATCGGCAAGTCGGCCAGTTTTCGCATATGCATAGATTAACTCCGTCTCTATATAAGACTCTCGAGCTTTTTTTCTTGCCATTTGAAGGTATCGCACCAAATCCTCCCAGCTCTCTGAAAAAATGTTGCACAATTAGTTTGTTTCTTTTTCAAAACGTCATCTTAAATCAATATACAGTACCTGTCTTATGTGCAGTTTCAACAACATCCACATAGGCAGAGGGATCGTCAGCTTTAATATACGAATCAATGGCTTCCTTTACTAGACCTTTTTGCAACTGAGCTTTTGCTAACTGACTCCATACAGCAGGCTCATTGCAACGCTCAGCGAACTCATAGGCCCGGTCAAGATTGCTTACATGCTCAATCAAAACTTGGATAGCGGATGTGTTAACATCGAACTTCTTAAAGATTGCAAATGCCTCTTCATAAAGTTGGTTGTTAATTGCGATGTTTGCAATATCAGGGGCGTCGTAATTATCTAATCTATTGATGTACTCCATAACTCGGGTTCGATCAGCTTTGATTGCCGTCAAAATGAGCAAGTTTTGCAAGTTCCTTTAGTCAATAATTATTAATGTTCAACTTGTTATTACTGCACTGACGCACTACAAAAATCATATCTATCGAAATAAACACTAAACGAATGTTGCCCATACCTATGATCGGAGAATACGGAATTGTCAAGAACTATCTTTTCAAGAAGTTCAATAAGTTCATTTGGTAAATCGGCAGTCATAAATGCTTTCACAGTCACAGAAATGTCTTCAGGATCTTGTGTTTCCGATAAAGCAGTCTGAACTACTTGATCAATTAATTGTCGGCGGTACGGGTTTGCCTCGTTTAGAACATCTGTCCATAGTTCAGGATCCCTTCGTCTCACCAAATATCTGCATTAAAAAGTGGAAGTTTGTAAGTCGGATTCTGCTATAATGGTAACAAAAAACAGTAATTACGGTTTTCATTAAAACTCGAAATTATTAACGCACCTGGCTTCCGATTTAAATAACGAGTTTTCATTGCAGACGTTAATGAGCTCTTTATCGCAATGGCCACGCTCGTAAGCCACACAAGCAAGATGGGGATCACGTTTTTCGCAGTATTTACCCACCACACGGCTGTCGTAGTACTGATTCTCTCTGTTAACAGTGAATTTGTTATCACAGCTATCCAGACTTGGTTTCCAACATGTATTATTTTACTACGGCCAGTTAAAAGAACATAATAAGGTGAGAAAGGTGTTTACTTGAGAAAACGTTCGGGGTTATTATTGCTGTCAATGTAGATTTTAGCAAGAGCGTTATGGGTAGCTGGTTCAACAACTCCCTCGTGTACTCTGGACTCGAGCCATGGCAGAAGCAGTTTTAAACGATTTCTTTTCTCTACTTCCTCAACTAACTCATCCGTGGAGAACTGTCCGCGAACAACCATAATAAGGCTTTTGATGACATCTTCCGAGCAATCCACATCAAGAAGTCCCCCAACAACGACGGGTAGACGTGAAGGATTAACCTACATAATAGTAATGATGAAAACAAGTTAAATGTTGCGCTCGTTTCTTATATAAAGTATTTAGGGTTCGGAAAAATTTAAAATTTCGTGTATACCTTCTGGACATAAATTTCGATGTATTTCTGAAGATTATTCCGGTACAAGTAGAGAACTAGATCATGAACGAAATCAAATCTGTCGCACACAATTATAAGGGGAAGCTGATCCGTAAGCTTGGCTTCCTTCAAAAAATTTTTGACTCTCTCTGCGTTGTAGCAATTAGATTCCCTACAGATTCTCTCAACTTCCTTTATCTGACCCGTCTTGCAAGCTGCTTGAATGTACTTAAAGTGTACTTCAGAATCCTGGCTGAAGTTAACAATAGAGCCCAAGAAATAGAACAATCCTTCATAACTTTTGAAGGACTCAAACAAGTCTATTAAAGCCTTGGTCGTTAACTGCGCAAACCATCAATGCTTGTTAGAATCAACCTTTCAAATTCATGACAACATATACTAGTATCAAGGAGAAAACTGCAGAAAATCTTTCCACATACCTGCTCATGATACTTGGTTGCGATCTGAACGCAGATATTTAAGTTCTGCCTGATATTAGCAGTAAGCATTGCTTTCAAACATTCCACCGAGTCTTCCACAGATAGTGAACCAAAATAAGTCACCAACCATTCTGGATTCAACAGATGAGTATGGACGACAGCCCTCTTGATATCGTACAGGTCTGGAGAATATTACAATGCCGGGAACTCAAAAATTATGCTCGATTTCAAATGGTTTTCACGATCTAACTACTTTGAAAGAAAGTTGTGCAATTCTCATAGTTGGTGGATATCAGCACGTACTCAGAGTGTAAACAGCCGGTTTAAAAAATTATAATCATTGAAAATGCGCAAGTGTGGTTCACTAAACTAAACAAAGAAAAGAAAAAGAAGGAGGCATGCTTACATGTAGAATCGGACGTACCTGTATAATGCTCTAAAGCTCTTTGCAATAATCCAGCTTTCTCACACATTTGAGCAATGTGAGACTTATCATAGTGTGTAAACATTTGATTTCCTAAGATCGCATCCGCCACCTAATCGTAAGAAAACATATTGTCTGGTGTAAAATTATAAAATTTTAAATTATTATTCCAGCAAAAGGAAATCAATGTTTATTAATGTGTATACTTGAGGCGCTGCAATCAAATTCATTTCTAAAAGTCGCGTTTGAAGTGGGCCCTCAGTTGGCCGATTGTTTTTCAACGCATCCAACAAAAACGCAGTGCACTGCTGCACCATATTTTGTTCCATGAATATATCGACTATCTAAATTGACACAATCAGATACAATTACCATACAGAGCTCAGATCATGTTTAAATGGTATTTCGATATTTTTAATAAATAAACCCGCATACTTGGTTTATGTCTGCCAATGGTTCTTCGTCTTGCACAAGCATCTGGGCGAAACCGACACCTTGATCTGGATAAACTCTCATCAAATTACGTAGTAAAAATATATAATCTGGTGTGTACCCAACTTTTTTGGCGTACAGAACTATTTTGTTGAACTGTCCTGTCTCAGCAAAACATTGAATGACCTGGAAAATAAATAATATAAGTTAATACAAAAATCAATGTATAAGTATCAGAGGGGGATGTTTCATCCGTAGGGAATGAAACATTATCAATAATCAGTTGTCAGCCTTGAAATATTACCTTGTTTGGAACATTGGCTCTCAAGTAAACTGACAAAGCCAACGTCGGGTCCACCTGCTTAACCAAGTCTCCGAGTTCTTCAGAACATTCTAGTTTGTCTTCCTTCAGCCATTTTTCCATCAACTGCTTCTTCCCCTGCTGTAGAACTGGCCTGGATAACTCCAAAGACTCGTACTTGTTAAGCTGACCCTATTTGCAAATTTGATAAACAGAAGTTCATCAGCTGGTGTAACGACTTTCAATGGATAAACAAATGCTAAATCAGATCTCATAGTTGGTGGATATCAGCACGTACTCAGAGTGTAAACAGCCGGTTTAAAAGATTATAATCATTGAAAATCGCAATATTTCAATCACTTATACTATAGTTCTGCAAACGTACCCGATCCAGTAAAATGCCGAAATATTGAAGCAAAGGTGAGGTTTGTCCGGGTTGAGTGGGAACTTGCTGAAACCTCTGAATAGTTTGTTGGGTTCTCAATATACCTTTGGGCGCTTGAGCAGCGACCTGCCGGAAACAAAGAGTTTTCAGGTTACAAAGCTGATTGGATGCATGGTGTTTCGTTAAGCAACGCAATTAAACACATTTTAACCTTAGCAGCTTCTGTGTATTGCGCATTTTGGAACAAAGCGTTGAATTTACGAATGAACAAGTCTTCTGCACCACTCAGATTATTTCGGAAGGCAACCCGTAATGCCAAATCTTGATTTGACAAGTTGTTAACAATGTACGATACTATAGTGTCTTCATCGATTGTTACTGACAAAACCTAAAAGCAAGAAAACAAATCATTAATTATTTCTTACTTCTTTATTACTTAAGTTGTTAAAATGCCGAAATTACCTGTCCCTTCCGGTTGACACCAAGAATTCCACCAGTTGGTTCATGGGGTGCAGTGACAAATATAGTATCAGAGCTGATACGATTCATGTAAATACACTGACCACTTTCCAAATCGTACAGATGGATGTAACCATATTTGGTAATAAGGTAAATAACGTCGTACTTCGTACTCGCCTACAAGATATTTGGAAATTTAAATAATGGTATTTATCATGAGCATACATAGAATCAAAAACCATGTTTTTAATGAACGACTGGTTACCTGCATCGCGACGGGAAAATCTGTCTGCGCTTCCGGTGGGAAGAAAACGTCCATTCCCTTCTTCGCAAAAGGCTGATTGCCTTGGGGTACTCCTCCGACTTCCACAATATGGAGCTACAGTCAACGATTATACGATTTAAAATTTAAATCAAGGTATTTACCTCCTGCCTCCGGTAGACATAATCTCATATAGTTAGTAGTACGTCTTTTAGTTCTTTCTTTTTGTACTTACTTTGCCACCTTGCAGATTACGAACAGCAAAACACAGCAAGTTGGATGGCTCTGGATTCCCTTCCAATTTTATCTGAGCAAAAGTGCCCGCATGACCTTCTATTGGCTGACTCACTTTTCTTTCAACGGAATACAGTTGCATAGCGCCCACGACACGATTTTGCTAGATTTTCAGAAATCAAAACAAACCATTCTAAAATATAACGAGCCAATTCCTACCCTACTACGTCAACACCATGACTAGTTCAGGCTTCTGTTCATTATATACATACTATAGAGAAAACGACACTAAAATATCATAATACCGTACCTGTGCAGAAATGGCAACCAAAAGTAACCAATTCTGTTTCGGATCTGTTCTGTAGTTAATAATTTGAGTCCCCTGTAAACTTGAATGTCTGTCAAACATTTTCTGCGGAAGAGATTCTCCCTCCATACTCCAATGGTAGACGGCAGAGTCAGTAACCAATCCGATGGTATTCAAAGAGATCCATTTCCAAAATATCACTTCTTCCGCTAACGAATGGGATTTCATCTTACTCTTCATCTCAATGTTAAATATCTGAAGTGTCTTTTGGGCTTTGAGCGCAATTACTTTACTCGCTGGATTCATTATAGCCGAGTCGGCAGTGATAGGTCTTCGGATTGGGCTACTGGGATCACTCATGTCGATAATAACAATCTGAGCAGATTCCCCGACTTTTTCTCTTACACAAATGAATTTATCCGACTCCATCGTCAAATTATTAAAGCTGATGTTTGCTTGGTTGATCCCTATGCTGGTCAACTGTAAATTCAAATATTGTTTACTCATTATTATACATATCTACACTGGCTACCTATATTATTTACCTTTGATTCAGTTACATACATTTCTTTTTAATTTAGAAAGTTACTAAATGCCATTTAAAAACAGTGAGCTGATATAGTCTGAGGTGCAGTATGTTGACTGCAAACGTTCTCTACTATGTAATCATAAGCATTTTATCATATATGTGAAAATTTACTTCCGCTGTCATTGATAATTTTCTCAACCGGCCGGCATTCTTTCTCATTCATTGGATAATAATAATTTCTCATATTAGCTTCCTTCCTAGGAACATACTAACAAATATAACTTCAGTTCCGTGCACACCAGATTCACATCAGAACTGTTGAATTGACAGTTCGTCGAATAAAATATTTAAAATACGTTTAGTAGTAATAAGACTCGATTTAATGACGACGAGTAAGAGTAACTACAGTAAGTAAGAGTATCATTTGTACAGTCCACACCAAAAGTTAATACCCTATTGTCTGTAATGCAAATGAGAAAGTGAGTGAATCACGGTGTGAATGAATCATGATTTCTATCCTCGAATGGTCCGGAATATCTCCGTGATTTTCAATTACATAAATTGATATTCTCTTATTGTGCATGATGATTACAGAACTGTTTACTACTATCATGTGGACGGTTCCTTGCACGAACAAATGATGCAACACAATACGACACATAAGAGCTTTTTTTTATACTCAGCATTTCTACATTACTAATCATACATGCATCAAATAATTACGTCCAAAACCACTAAATTATCTCATGGAAACATGACTGCCCAACTGGACTTCTGCACCACATCACTGGTAACTTTTTAACTGATCTACAACAGTCTTAACATTGTAAGTTCAAACAGGATATGAAAAACCCAATTGATATGAGCAGAGGCTCATGCTAAAAACATATATCACTAACTTCACTCATGCATAATGAGCTTACATACAGGCAGTGGACTAAAGTAAATACGCCTCCTTTGCCTTCGCCCTTAATAACATCGAAACAGTAATGCACATCCAATTAAAGCTCAACGAAACTTAGCCCTCCTCAAATTACAAGTCAGCAAGCATCACCTCCAATTCTGAAGCTAAGAAACTGTCTTACAGTCCTGAATCAGTATTCAGACACTAAAACTCATTACACCAAAAGATAAGTAGTACACAAAGCTCCCAGTCAGAAATGCATCAAAATGTTCAAGTCATGGTTCCGATAATATAGCAGGTATGAATCACCCTCATTCACCTCAACTACAATAACCAAGGGCAAAAACAAATGACATCGAAAAAAGGTCGAATCCTCACATCCAAATTCAGGGTCCCAAATTTCACAATTACTAATAAAAGTATACATTAAAATAAATTTAACTACCTCATCCCATCTTCCCTAGCAAACTCCCCCCAACTCATATTTCCGACAACCAAACTTTTAAACCCCATACATATCTCCCAAACTTATACATCCTTAATATCCCAACCTCAATACTTGAAAGTCCTACCACCAAAAAAAAAAGTGTCTTCCCAACATTAAAATACTTTCCAAAGTCACTAGTCCCTCGAAACATGTGCGAGCTCTAAAAATCCCAATGCAAGTAAATTCTTCCCTCGAGACCTCTTCAAATAAACTATTCAATGCTTACATCTTCTTCTCCCCAACAGCAACGCTTAAACTTACACGAAATGTAATGCAAAATTACCAATTACAAATTAACCATCACAATTCAGAATATTTCATAGATAATAAGCTCACGGCACAAAAAATACATAGTCTCAGATACTGCAATGCCTCATTCCAAATACAATCTAAAAGGGGAAAAAAAAACACCTCCCAAAAAATTCTATCAAAACCATTGACCCTTCAAGTGGATTTTTACAAGTGTCACACTCTAATCCCTGATCCCATGACGACAATGAACTTTTCCCAGGACAAGGCGTCAACCACCCCACTAAACAACTATATAGGGATATATATCTGACTACATGAGGGAAATTATTAACTCAAGGTACAATTTACCTGCAGATGTTCTTGGAACCGAATCGGGATAATGTTACTGGTGGTCGACATTTCGGAATTTTTGTTTTGAATTTTTACTCCTTTGAAATTGATGACCGGTCTCGGTAGGACTCCACTAATGAGTGTGCTGTAGAGGAAAGTATAGACGGAAAAAATATAAAAAGTTGAATCTCCTCTCTCTCTCTCTCTCCTCTTGCTCTGCTGTCAACGTCAACGAATCAACACCCACCAGCAATATGGAAGAGAAGGCTAACTTTTTTGAATGCCTACAAAATGAAGAGGAGGTAGATCCTCTCAGGATAGTCCGTCTCCGATCCCAAAATTCACTGATAATTTAAAAAAATATCCGCTCTCACTGGGACAAAATACTGGGGTCCGAATCGCTCCGTCAATTTACTACTTCGTGTCAAGTCCGGCGATTGACTCCGGCCCGTCAATGTTAATGTTACCCCTACAAGAATTCTGAGGACTGCTTCCCAATCCCAACTCCCAACCTTAACCACGGAGGAATATGTCTGACGTGTCGACTCTACAATGTTGTCGAATTTACCACAATGCGTTCCATAGGTATAACCCCACCAGCAGCAACCACTTCACTTCGTTTCGCATTTTTCTCGTTCTGCAATGTGCATAAGTACTTACTTCTATATGAGGCGGTCTTTTATCCCATACTAACCTCATGCGCTCCTACTATATATATACACACACACACCAAGCATAAATGAGGATTGAGACCATGATGAGCGAATTATCCATAATACAATCCATGGAGTTAATTCCTCCCAAGTGAAATTTTTATTACCTCATTTGGGTATACACACTACTGTATGGACATGAAGGGGATCCCTTCTGAACGACATTCCAAATATTTAATGTTTTTGCAAAAATGTGGGAAGTGCACATTTACCTCTTAGCGGGTCATCAATTTAAGTCTTTGGAGGGAGTGTGCATTCACAGAGGACAGAGGTAGACTTGTATATAAGACTTGCGAATTCTTTGTATATGCTATGGTTCAAATGGCAAACGGAAGAGATGAGCACTATTCCTGACATTTTAAAGGCTTAGGAGGAGCTGAGGTTCTGGTTGTATGTATGTACGTACGTATAGAAGAAGATGCTCCTCTAAAATATGAGGTACTCAAGTCCAGTGTGGAGAGTTAGTGTCTACATCACTCACCATGGCTTGGGCTTATTGGAAATGAGATTGTCTTCACGGCACTCTCTCTCTCTCTCTCTCTCTTCTGTGCTCATCATAATTGAATGGCGTAACAATGGACTGATGATTCATATTTAGAGAGTAATGAAATATATTAATAATAACTACCGGTTTGTAATAATAATTGTTTGGGATAATAATAATTATTGTTGTTTTTTCAACTGGCGTCATCACGAGGCCTCATGCAGAAACTGCGTGGAGGAAAAAAAGGGATATGAGAGAGGAAATGCATCTTTGTAACTAAGGATTGTGTTTAGTGAAAGCTGGATGGTATCTAGCCATGGAGGGTTTCCCAGGTGGAGTATCAGCCTCGTGTTTATTTGGGATAGCTGTAGTAGGAACTTAGTATTAGCAGAATGACATGAAATTGAGATGCAGAGAGGGGACACAAGTATTGCAAATGAAGAGATAATAGCCGTCAGAGTATTCGCCCATTTAAACAGGTTCACTTAATCATTTATTAAGAAAACAGGTGACAATATGTTTAATCGAAAAGACCAAAGCCCATGTCGTCATCTTCTGACTCCGATTCCTGCTTCTTTTCTTCCTTCTTCTCCTCTGTAATTTTTAAAATATGGAATGAGATACTACACAAATCAATTGGTACTAGCTTAATTCCAAGGAATTATATATTCTCAGGATCAAAAAGGGTATCATCCAAGATCTCAGTCGAAAGATGGTGTTGATAAAGCATCATTGAAAGACTTATAAAGTACTAATGGAGTTATTAAAGGAGAAGAGTGAAATTACCTTTCTTGGCTTCACCAGCAGCAGGGGCAGCGGCGGCAGGGGCAGCAGCACCACCACCACCTCCGGCAGGCATAGATGCTAGCTTGGTTAAACCTGTACGAGTAAAAGCACATGTTAGTAAAAACCATCCCATCACATCATGATTAATTAACAGTATCCAGGAAATTTAAATCAAAAGTGTGAATCTCAGGTTCTAGAAAAGGAATAATCATCGGTCTCAGTCGAAAGATGGTGTTAGAAAAATACATCATTGATTCAAACACTTAGCAGCAAATAAAATGTCCAACCCAATTACAAACGTTTCCTCACTAGCCTCATTTCCAACGTGCTCTCTCCCATACACGGGTCTTACCCACCTCAATGAATTAAGTAAAATGACTGACCTTCGGCAATGACTTCGTCAACATTCTTTCCTTCTAATTGCTTAAGGACCGTTTTAACTCTTTCCGCATCGGATTCGATTCCTACAGAACTTAGGATTTTCTCAATATCCGACGATGAAGGGTTGGTCTTTGAGCCTAAGACGGCGAGGAGGTATGCGGCAACGTAACGCATCTGCAATAGAAAGTACGACAACAACAATTACTCTCCGACACTCACTTACTCCATTTAAAAAAAAATCTATTCCCCAAAATTTCCTTCGAATTTTTAGTTCTCCAAAACTGCTCAGACAGTACGAATACTTTGGTTACTCTCAATACCACCCAAGTAATTTACAAGGGTAGTAGCCATTTTCGGCTTTTCAAGACCATGTGGTTGGAACATCATTGCAATTTCCTTCCCCAAAATTAAATTCCAACAAAATCCCATTTACCCAATCCCACTCTAATTCCACAGTTCAATACTTTCTAAATTAAATCACACTCGATTTTAACTAATTTCAATAATTCTTACCTTGTAATTTTTAAAAAAACTTCTTCGACACAAAACACAGCAGTCAGAGACTTACTTCTCACACGACAGCTTTAATGCGAATGGAAGCAGCGTGGTTCAGCCGACGACACAGAATGCGCTGGAGTAGTGTCAGTGTGTCTGAGCTCCTCAGGAGGGAATTAGCATGGTTTATTGTAGATGGCCTCTCCTACAGTTTTTCATCCTAAGGGCAAAGTTCCGTGACTCAAAGGTAATTTTTAATTGTTACAGGGATTCAAGCTCACTATAACCGATTCTAAAATTAAGTCATAATTTCCAGTAAAATTTCTAATATTAAAAATGAATTTAAAACTGAATTCCAGAATTTATAACTTTAGGATGACCACCCGAATTGGACTAAATAGTTAAGTGCAAGTGTGCGTATAAGAAACTAGAGGGATCTGGAGGTCCCCAATATTTTTACCGCCGGTCCTTAAATTGTTGTCAACAAATGTGTCCAGAAAAAAAAATTAATTCAGAGACTCGCGTTCCGAATATGTCATCCCGTTGATCCTTGAAGGCAGCTTATATCGTGAGTGTGAATTGTATATAATTTGGAAGTATATATTTCATGTATGTTACTATATGGGTGGTAAACGGGAATATGCACTTGCATAGAGGACGTGCACCTGTCGTGTCGATGTTTTAATTCTGTCCATGTGAGGGTGGTCACAGAAAGTGTGTCAAATTGTTGCATTTGTGATTTGTGACTGACGGTTTGTAAATTATTATTTTAGGTTTTGATGCGGATGTTTTTCCTGGATTGTGGAGTTGGATTTTGAAGAGTACTGAGAGGGAAGTAAAGGAGCTGATAGGAGACGACGGCACGTCGAAGCACTGGAGATTTTATAATTTGTTGGAGTTCCGGATTTGATTGATTATTTAGTAAAGCTTGGGAAGCAGAATGGCAGATCGACTGACCCAACTTCAGGATGCGGTGAATCATGTGAGTCTGTAGGATGGGAAATTACTGGAGGGGGGCGGATAATTGGGATTTTGGGAATGAATGATAATGTTTGTTGTATTTAATTTCAGCAAGCGGACAACTTCTGCAATAGTATTGGGTTGTTGCAACTCCATGCCCCCGCAAGTAAATTCCCGGATCGGAATGGAAACGCACCGCCACCTTTACCTATAGAGAAAGATGGTGAGTTGCCAGCATGGGTGTAAGTACTTGTATGGGGATGATTTTTGGGGGGTAGGATATGGATGTGAAATTGAAGGGAGATGGTTATTTGTTGAATTATTGTAGAACTGAGCTTGATGTTTGCTGCGATGATTGCAAGATGCGCTAAGGATATAGATTTTCTGATTGAGTCCTTGCCGAGCGAAGAGTCCTCAACAGAACTGCAGGTAGGTGTGGATACCTGTGATGCTAAAGAGAGTTGCTGGGATTTTGAATAGTTTCTCAAGGTTTCTGTGATGGTTTTAGCTGGCCAGTTTGAGGAGATTGGAGCAGGAAAATCATGATGCTGCCCTAAAGCTGAAAGAAGTTATAGGAAGAGGAGAGCAGCTGTTAGAGCGAGTGCAGCAGGCTTTGGCAGAAATATCTCAAGCTCAGATTGAAATGCAGAAATTAGAAAATGATCCGAATGCAATAAATACATCTTCACATATTATGTCCTTATTAAATAGTTCTTGAAAATCGGTACTAGTTATTTGAATTTATTACCGCCTGAACGTTTCCTGATTATTTGTTACTTGTGTATTTTTGTGAGACTGCCAACTCTGAGAATTAGAGCCAACATCAACGTGTTTCACTAGTAGCTTCGACTTACAGGTTGTTTGTTGATTTCTCTTTATCTTATCTCCGTTTGTCCGTGTCACTCTGTTCGTAACAGTTTTTAATTTTGCTCATGGTACTTATATCCTGTTACGAAATGAATGTATTTGCTGGTTTTACGCGCCTTAAGGGTATTAACGTACGAGGGAACGAATTCATTCTGGTGAAGCATGTCTTCAAACAAGGATTTACCAGGAGAAACACACCTCAGAAGATGTGTAACTACAAAATGTGTGACAATTTTGAACGGAAGTCGTCGAACAACGGTATTAAGTTGGGAACACCTGTGTCCTTTCATTTACTATGGTCCTGAATTTTCTTTGTGTTTTGTGTTGGAAAAGAAGGTGCGGTGGAAATGACATTACTACATGAAAGAATTCGATGAAATAGTCTTGTATTTAAATTTAATAACTACATGATTTCTGATGAGTTATAATTTCGTATGAGCCAGCAATGAAATGTAATATATAAGCACGATGTAAAAGCCAGGATGAAAGGCATACCGAGTTATGACTTGGAAACTAACAAACTACGGGCAAAGGCTCTACTATTTTCTACGTACGTGAAAAGCTACGTGAAAGAATATTATTATGAAATAATTGTGAATCAAAAAATCTCGAATGTAATTCAAATAAATTTATTAATTATTATTTGTTATAATTAATACTTACACATTTATTTTATGCTGGTCCTTCAAAGTTGTTAAGTGTGAACAGCGAAATTCTGTATTACGAGCCGCAACAGTACTTGTCGGGACTGTTAGCAAAACATTTTTGTAATAACTGGTAGTATCAACCAGGCCTGGAAACTACTGTCGTGATTACCACATTGCTATTTTATAACATCCTGAAAGGAACGAAAGGGGTACACATCGGCCGGTAAATACGGCTAAAATCAAGTCGTATGCTAATTCGGGTATCCTGCTATACTTGTTGGTTCAAATACTTATTCCAGTTCCTAGTACACTGCATTTGACATATTGGGATAGTTTCCTAGGTTTTACAAGTTCAATTTACAAAAACCTCGGGTGTACTCCTTACATTCTTTTCAAAACGTTATTATGGGGTAATCCTGCCAGTAGTTGCTCATGTTTGGTATCAACAAGAAAGTGAAATTACAAATAAATTCAGATGAGTGAATTTCAAGATTCGAATATCCTTTTATTTTGTGTGAAAAACGCTGTTATAAAAGCAATCAAAAAAGAAACTGACTAAACCATACTGAAAACACTGTAAAAAATAAGTAATCTATTCATTGTACACGGAATCCTCACACAATCAAACACCTTTGTAATATACACATTATATTTCAACAAAAATTGCAACTTTAACGTAGTAGTGGTAGAGCAAATAATTTCCACTGACAATGATTCACACTCAAACTCTCAGATCAAAGTAGCAAGAAATTACTATACCCGATTATATTTTGTTAACTACAAAAATTTAGTTATCTACTGTACAGGAAATTTATATAAAGACTCTAAACAAATTCATACAGCAATTGATCATTTAGGGTCAGTATACAATACACGTATTTGATAATGTCTACTCATCGTCAAATTGGATGTCCGAGTGAAGTTAAATTTATTTCGAGCGAATTTAATTTAGTGTCCTTCGGCACTGACTTGAACCACATAGACAAACGATCTTCTCCTCTTCAAATGGAAATTTGTAATCATATGTAATCTCCTCATTGACAGCAATTTGTTGTTTTGAATATATGACTATCTTCTTTTGTCCTTCAATAGTGATGATCTTGGCGTAACAATTTGGCTAATATATTAGAAAAAATCGTAAAGCATGATTATCAAATATTTTAAGCATTAAAGTGAGCAGAAAATCACTAACTGTAGTAATGAATTATAATATCACCAATGAAATACTTACACTGCAACTGTGGTTGATGAAGCGGGATAAATTGCCACAACGTGTTGCATCAATAATATTCTCCAGGTCGATTCGAAACAAATATGAGCTACCGATCCCTACTGCTTCATATTTTCGTTCTCGAACATCTGCAATAATGGGTCGGATGGTCTGACCTACGTATTCAATTACCATTTCATCTGCAGCGATAGGTTCAGCAGCGAAGAGACCCCAGTCGTGAATGCTACTCCTGGCAAACCGTAGATTTTTCTTCCGGAATTTTAGTTGATTAAATTTAAGGAGGTCGGACTCAAATTCACTTCCAAGAGCTGTCAGAAGCCGCCTTTGATTTGATCGAGCTTCACGGGATAATATTTGAGTTTTACCAGCTGGTTTATCTTGACACATTCCAGCCACGTTCACGGAACCAGAATGATTTAAAGCTGTTGCTAGTGACAAGTGTAATTTATGTTTTTGTTTCTCGGCTGAATCAAGCTTGTAAAAACCTTCCGTTCTGGCCGATCCCGTTAGGTGAACACGTTTGTCGGATCGTAATTTTGGACTTGGAATATTCGTAGGAGCGTGATCCACCCAATGTGTTTGGTTAAGCCAGTAATTCTTTTGTAAAACGAAAAAAAACGACACTTTAGAAATCACGTAAGGATTAATGGAATACACGACCGTACAAAAAATCTAATGCATACCTCCGGATCCTTGGCAAGCATCATTTCGTAGCTTTTCTTCATATAAGCAATATCTTCTGCATCAATGCCTTTAGTTAAAAATTCGTATGTGATGTCCAATTCTTCTGATTCCGTTCGGACTTTAAAAGTTTTGGCTTGCTTTCTGGAACCTTTGGTTGGTGGTTTTGCAACCACTAATGTATCTTTCAGAAGTCCTAAATCATCCACGCTGGGTACTGTTGTCAACTGATCTTTTTCTTTCAATATTTCTGCCTCGGTATTTATTACCGTATCTTCAACATCCACATCTTCTTCTCCAGCTGAGCCCTCCGGTGTTTCTGGTTCTTTCATGCAGTAACTATGATCTAGCAAGAAAGTAGTAACTTCCGCTTTTACCGCACCCGTTTGCCAGTCATCGACTTTTTCAACTTCTTTATTTTCTTCCTCTTCTAATGCAGCAGCAGCAGCTGATAGTATTTTTTCTACCTTTAAGCCGTTCACTACCACAGCTGTTTGTACTTTTTCAGTCTCATCAATTGACTTCTCTGCGACTACTTCCGGTGAAACGCTACGTAATGGTGTTGACGTTTGACTAAGAGAATGGGCCGACTCATCCGATATACTGTAAAAAAAGAAAGAAATCTTAATGCCAATCTGCGTGCCATTCAGCAGAACCTCAATTCGTAAACACAAATAATGTAAAATATTGTTATATTTAATAAGTGAATTAGCATTGAAGTAATTTTTATCACCAGTAGCGATATACAGAAAAGGAATAGCAATACCCTAAAATTCTACCGCTCTGAAATATGCAGCAGCATAAATCAAAACCTGCCAATAATCTGATACGAATGTTTTCAAAATTAAGTTAAATAATTAAAAGTTTCTCTCCAGATTCTAACATGATCTAGAACTACTGACAATTTCAATACAGAATAATAATCAAAACTTTCACTTGTTCAGCGTACGTAAACAATTGCACTAATCTGAACAGTAGCAATTATAGGATTTTCTCGATCCTGACTCAGAAAATGATCCTCAAACTCAAAGTTTCTTTACAACATATTAGCTATTAATAACTGTCATTATCATGACACCTACTAATTATTAGTTGCACTTACCTTTCGGTTTCTAGAAGCAAATCCCGTATATCAGGTTTACTCTCCTCTTTGTCTGAGAAATGAAGTTCTTTATCACTGAAAGACTCAAGGCTATTAAGAGTAGACGCTTCATCATCATCTGTGTCCCAATCGGAGCTGGTCGCCGACGACGCTGCGAAAACAAAAATTGATTAAAATTCAATCAGGAATATATAGACTAGATTTTCCTCCACATTTTTCACTGAGAAATATGTCTATTTAGTAGTTCTGGAGAACATTAGGGTATACAACGAAATGCTTATGGTGACAAAATTACATGATTCTGATGATGACTGATCTGAAGATAAGCTGAGATTGCGAACGATTCTTCCGCGCGGAGGCATCTAAAAAATATATTAAGGTTTTTTAATCAAAAATATGTAGAAAATATCAGGTAGCAAAATTTTGAAGCTAATAGACTAAATTCACTTTAATCTGTGATCCATTTCTTTACTAAATAAGTAACTAAAAGCAAAACATTACCCTGGAATCCCAGCTAGATTTGGTTTCATCGAGATCACTGTCATCAGAACGGCGCGAATCATCATCCATGTATGCGGGAGAAGGCGTTCGCATTTTTCTCTGTTCAAAAACATCGCGAGTTTTAAGGATGGTCTAACAATACTCCCCCAAATTATTTCCATTTCTCCAAATTATATGACAAAAATGCACTTACTCGAAATGAGGGTAATTTTGGAATACTAGCTTTGAATCCTAAGCTGAAATTGGATTCCGTGGGCTTGTCGGTCTCTATGAAACGGCTGGCAGACCAACTGAATGCAGGTGCTTCTGGCTTAGTTTCCGACGTTGACGTAGTACTCTTTGTAGCCTGTTGCTCCTGCAAATATTGTGCCATATTTAAACATGTTGTTTTAAAATTTTCATTTCTAATGAGAAGCCTGCACAATATAAATGTTTCCACGCAAATTTTATATATACCGAGTACACTATCTCCACACAATTACCTTTTGAAGTTTTTCATTGTCTGACCACCAAGTTTCAAAAGATTTGTACGCCACGTTTTCTATCATTCTTCGCTGGAAATCTCTGCGAAGAATTTGCTTCAACTCATCGACTAAATGATCCAATACAGTACTGCAAAAATGAAAACAGGTTCGATTAACAGGTTCAATTTTAATTGCAATTAAAGAAATGCCCATGAGAAACCATGAAAAATATTGAATTTAGATGCCACTACCAGAACACAAGTATCCGATACTGTCATAAACAAATTAAATAAGGGAACTAACCTAATGATTGTGCTTGTTGAATCTTTCTCTTCTGCCTGATTTTCCACTGGAGCTTGTGGCTCTGGAGGTGGTGGAGGTACCATAGGAGGAAAAGGAATTTGTGGGAAAAACTGAGCTTGTTGGTGTAAATGAAGATTCTGAACCGGATCATGATGCCATGGAGCGAACACATAATGTGATGAGTATTGCAGATGATGATCGGGCAGACGACCGGTAAATGACGGTGCTCCATAAAATGGAAGAGGTGGCGGGGGATAAGCTGTAAATGGTGCTGAGACCCGCTCCACTGGGGGAGGCGGGGGAGGTTGAGGTTGAGGAGGAAGACGAATGGTGGAAGGGTCATCGGGAGAAAGTGACGACAGACTCATTTCTTCCTCGTTTCTTGATTCCAATCCCGGTAAACCTTCCGAATCATCCGAGATTTGATCTAGTTCATTGTCTAACGACGAATTCTAAATACGAGAAATCACAATTATTACATGTAATCCTTTAACGCTTAATATTCATGTGAATACAGCAATGGACAATTCAAAAAAAATAAGTATTAACAAACCTTCACTCCATTATTGTATGGTTTGGACAAACTCAAGAATGGCGAAGGAGGGGGCGAACGTGATGGTGGGCAGTTATTTTCTGGTAATGGTATATTCAAAGTATCTGGCTCTTCGACAGGAACGAACGTGTTGCGCTTAAATTTCTTTGCAAATTTATCTTCCACTGTTTCCTCTTCACTCTCACTGCCCCATATCTCGTTCTTGCTTATGGATACTCTACTTCGCTTACGACTCACCCTTACTGTCTTAAGTTCTGGTTCACTTTCATCGTCACTCAATCCGAACAATTTGCCAAAATCATTTGATCGTTTGCCTTTAAGTAACAATTTTATTCGTGTGTCCAAGTCCATTTTAGGGGAAAATCCACCATTATCTAAGGGTTTGTTCTCTGCAATATCAATAAAATTAATCCTTCATGGTAAATTAACACTAATATTTTTGGTAGTCATTAAGATTTCACAAATAAATTGTACCACATGCTGACGATGTGTGAGATTCCCGATTCGACTTGGGTGGTGGAGGAGGGGGTGTGGGTGGGTGTACAGGCCATGACTGCGATGAACCATAGGACGGAGTTCCGACATGACCCACCGATTGATAATGCGGATTGTAGGCGCCATAAGCGTCATACTGGCCTGAGTACGGGGTAAATTGCACGGATGTTTTCACAGACTCGCTGTATGCACCACTTGTATCGCTTGTAGGTGTATAAGCCATATCACTTGGTGTGTAACTAAACAATATTATTAATAACAATTAATGATCACGAACTTGCCGTCAAAGCTTGTGTTAGCACTGTATAAACATGAAGATTCTCACTTTGATCTAGCTTGATGACTTAAATTATGCCCAGTAGTAGATTGAGAGCTACTTCCGAAATTCGTGTCATTTCGTGACTGAGAAGGAGCGCTAACCGGAATAATTTTTGTTTCCACAGAAAATCCCGTGTCTGATTTGGAACTTTTGGTTTCCACTTTGACAGGTTCCGGTTTGGGTTTTTCCGACGTTAATTCTTCATACATTGATTTACACTTCGCCCCAAACGGATCAAAGAAAGCTTCTAACACTTGTCCCATTAACGATCTACCGTTCATTTTATCCACACATTCTTTTGCTGCCTTTCTCAACTCAAAAACAATTCGGCCCAACCCCAGATGTTTCTTACTGACAGGATGGTAATAAATGAATATTTCTTCCATGCTTCCATACTTTTGCAGCTAATATATTAAAAAAACACAATCCACATAAACAATTTAGTTACCTCTCATTAATTTCATTAAACCTCACAATAATCCACCACTAATAAAATCCTGAATTACAATTTCTTTGAGGAATTGCTTGTCCACATTGTCATTTATATTCGTTATGGTTACTTCCAAAGGAGGAGGAGCTCCCACGTAATTCGAGTCAATCTAAAATAAAAATCCAAAACGTAAAGCAATTTAAGACTTTAGAATCCACACGTCAAATCTCAATCACAACAAATAAATCAAACACAAAATAAAGAAAAACACAATCCACACCAATAAAAGCAATCATACATGACAAATATGCAACCCCCCAGAAAACTTACTTTAAACCTCGGAACCGGAAGCTCAAGGCCTTCCAAACGATTCCATAGCCTTGACATTGCCAAGGAACTCCGAGGATCTCGCACATTAACAGGTGGGTAACAAGGGTCATCCGGAACGTTCCCATCAAATCGGTACAGCTTGGATGCTCCCTTAACTAAAACAGGGTCAACAAGTAGTTTGTAACTACTGTATTGAGGCTTCTTCGCACCGCCCCCGCCATTCCCATTACCCGGTCCTCCAGGCAGAACATTGCCACCTCCACCTGACAATCGGTCCCCTCCAACTCCACTCATCGTAGGAGTCTACACCCTACAAGATCAACAAAACATTTCAATGTCTTAATTTTGACAATCCCCACTACTACTCCCTACCTCTCCGTCCCAGAACATTTCCATACAATGTTCTCCCCCCCTCCCCACCAAATGACAAAAACCCTAACTCAACTTTAAGTCCCAAAACAAGTATTACCTCTTCAAATTATCTTCAATCGAATGAACAAACATTTAGTTTCGCATTCAATCACTATCTACAGGCCTACTAATACAAAAACAAATAAATTTCAATTGCATGAAGAGTATAAATGATTCACAAGGAGGAATTTAAAAGGGCAAATCCATTGCCACTAATTATTCTTTGACCGCTACTCAGCACAATTACCTAAAATGTCCCTACACCTACCATAAAAAATAGACTATATTTCTCCTATATTGGCAGTAACATGACTTTAAAAATATTTTCCAGCTACATCAGTCTAATCAGACCGAAAAATGCTCTGCCAGATTATTTTATGAATAAATAACTTGATCAATATCAAATTCCCCGCCGGACTATGTACATCACGAGCCTCAGCGTCTACTACAACCCAAATCCTTCAAAGAAACCACGTACCCTCTATACATACCTATAATAAGACCTTCGTCTCCCTCACGGGCAGCTTTTAGTCCTCCGCTCCGCTCTCACCCCAAAGGGTCATTTAACTACTCTCCACTGTCTACATACATACATACAGTTTAAAGCTCCACTCCAGCTCTGACTCACAGGTAAACGTCACCAGGCTCTCACTCCACTAGCCAATAGATTTTTATACCCAAGTAATTATTTCCGGACACCTATTATTAACCATTATTCTAACTTATTATTAACCACTACAAAACTCTACCTTACAATTACGCCCCTAGAGTAACAAGTACATCAAAAATCAATAATATATCAATCAAAATAAATCCTAAAAAATTAAAATTCCCAATTTTTCAGAGTCCCTATACAAAATACACAAACCCCAAAATTCTGAACAAACTCCCACCCCCAGTATTCTCCCCATACATGTTTGAGCTACAGCTAAATTTGTCATTTTTAAAAAAATGAGAACCCATGAGTTCCTGCATTTGAGTTCTGCAAAAATCTATTAAATCGTTAAACCCAATGCTTCCCGAAATTATGTACGAACTGGAAGGCACACGCGAAGGAAATGAAACGTACACGAAGGCTCCTCAAACTGAAGCTTACTATTGCTCTCAAAAATTGAGGACCTTCAATAATTAATCATTTCAAAATTTTAAAGAACTAATCCCAACCCCTAATTTCCAGAATTTACTTCCACATTTCACGGAGATCTCAACCTGAATTTCCTAAAGAAATGTGGTATTGATAATTGATGGATTATTCCGAGTATGTGTAGATTGTCAGAGCTATGTATCTATATAGAGGCGAGTTATACCTGTATATAATAATAATTACTTACATAAAGGGGGGAAAAAACTGTGAGCCCTCAACCCTCTCGTCCCTGCTTACTTTTGACTTGAGTCATCCCTCGATGTTTACTTGTGATTTGATTGTATTATTTAACCGTACATTAAATTAATGGGTATTTCAACGTCATAACAAACTTGAATCATACAAGCATTTCACCGTGGATGTGTCAATATTACAGTAGAGTGTAACTTCATTAATAATAAGATTGCATTGTTTTGGCATTTTGTATAATACAATATCCCACAATAGGATAGTGGGAGTTACCTTTGGATTTATTTCAATTTCCCAGCTCTCCATTGCTGTACTGTTACCTAAATTACACTATATAATTAACTCTTTATATTCTGTCTACTACTTCTAAGGCGCATTCGGTTTCAGGAAATGTTTCCATAGAATTTAATCCTGGGTTATATATATATATCATGTTTTTAAACTTTAATATCGGAGTGGGTACAAGTAGAGGTGTAAATACAATGGCACTTTCAAGGACTCCTTGGGCACACTCCAGCCTTGAGGTTTTGTCATGACACGAAGGGATTTTTTTTTTGACCTCAGAAGATTTTGAGCTTATATCATTGTAAAATTCCAAGTTTAAGTATATGTACTTGTAGTAGTTATCTTACCTCCTCCGGAGGAATTGCTTGAGTTCTTACAGTGGATAATAGCATTATAGAGCTTGCTGTCTCCGCCTGGCAGTGAAATGATTTCGTCTGTTCCATCGATCATCGATTCGATCGTTCAATTACTACAGAACAGTTTGAGTTTTGTACATAATGCTGTTGTGGGGTCTGTTGCTTGAGGAGCATCCTATTATCTCGGTGGAGTGGAGGTACAGTGGGACGTCTGTATTCCCGCACCGTCACTCCAAAGGGTGGATAGGGGATGCTGTAAAAATGAGGAGGTTAGGAATTACAAGGATAGTTACTGACTTATATGTACGTAATGAGCATTAACGTGCTTCATTTGTAAAGTACCTCATTAGCCTTATCGTGTAATCTATGTACAGGGATTTTTTCATTTTTCGAGTTTAACTGTGCGGAACTTTAATTGGTGGATGACTATGATGCTGTCTTGTACTTGAGGGATATTTAGCTCATTTAATAATAAATAATTATTTGTGCACAGAAGCCACAACTGCGGAACTGTTGGGAGGCGATTACCATGTTTGTAAATATTGGAGAGGTTCAAGTAGGGAGTGGGAAATGGATATTGAGCTATAAATATCACTTATTGGGATTTAAATAGTGGGCGAGAGAATAATAGTGAGATTACTATTGAATCAGAAGTTTGGCGAATGTTCAGAATGGAGGGACCTGTGAAAAAAGGTTGATTCAATTTTAGAAGAATTTCTAGAGGGACCCTAGGAGTTCTTCGCCTCCTGTTCATCCTCTAGAATGTGTAAGATGAAGTTGGTTCCTGTGTAGGTGAACAACTATAATTGAGGGAATTTTTGTTAATTGATGAGTGTCTGAATTGAATCTCTTGCAGATCTGGAGGGATAGAAACGAGATAGGTTTGATTGGAAAGAGCTCATGATGATGGTGGATGTCGTACGTATGACGTCGAAATGTGAATGCATTTGATTGAATAATTTAAGACTGGAGTTTTTTGTTATAGGGAATATATGTTATTTGTAGGAGTTTGTATACTTAAATATCTGTACTTACAAGTATGTACTTCAGTATGTGCTTCAGGTCCTACAAAAAATGTCGGATGGGAATGAAAGTGCGGGGTTTAACAATTCTTAGTTTTTCCACTGAGCAGAGTTCTGAAGATGTAATCAATGTGGTAAGGGCAATAGTAAAAGGAATGGTGTGGGTAAATAGGTAGTAATTGCCATAGTAACAGCCAGTAATTGATGCACATTTTGATCGGAAACTTTTATGGTAAATGGTGTTGATTACTTTGATGTATGTTAGGAATAATAATTATTGATGCAGTTGTGGGTACCAGTCTTGTAATCAGGATGATGGAGATCTAGTGGGACAAGTACAAAGTGGTCAGACAATTCCCCGGGCTTGGATCGTGTTTACTCAGTTAATTTCAGAAATAATACAAGCTTTCGGAGCTTATACACGTACAAGTCGCTTTATTTCGCATGTTGACACGAAAGTTGTACGCAATACGCATATTGAACTGTTGGTGATATACTCATTGATATGTGATTTGATATTGTTAATAATTGGGTATTTGGCTACAGATAAAATTTAAAGATGTGTATTTTGATCGGTGGCTTCTTATAGGGACGAGTTTGAGGAAAGTCGAGATTCCAAGACCTCCCGAGAGTTCAATTGTTCTTCAAGGACAGGCTCGGTATTTTATTTTAAAGCGTAAGCGTATAAAGGAAATGCAAGAATGAAAGGAACGTTGACGATACTACAGATACTGATACAGCCTGCACGTAGCGCAAACCTTAAAATAGCTTTTATTATTATTATTAACGGCGAAATCAACTAACGAATTGGAATGGCATCTTTGAGTGGCAACACTGAAGGAATATTTTCTACGCGTGTGCTTATTTAAAGTTAACAGAAGAGCTGTGAAACAATTTTAGACAATGTACATTTTCACAGTTATTTTCATCCACTTACTTGGTAAACAAGACCTAGACCTCAACAACAAAACTAATTTCAGCACTGGAATGAAAGTGGATTATACGTTAAAAAAGACAATGAAAGATTGAAAGAACTATGGTTACTTGCAGTATAAGACTTCAAAATCCCATTTTTGATCATTTATATCCTGAGTTCATACACGTTTAACACTTTTTACCGTTGCATATCTTTCAGTTTCAGCGTTGACTGAATCTCCAAACTGGAATAAGTAATTATATGCATTCATCTCACGTGGTGTCGAGAAAATATAGACATTTCTGGTTAAGTATGAATAAGCTTTCTAAAAAGTAGGTACCTCGATTAAAAACTTTACGCTAAATATTGTTGAAACCTCCCTATATACAGATACACCTGCTATTTTCAAATGTATACGTACCAACGAAGGTTATTTTTTAATATATTTCTAATATTAATATAATTTAATATATTTTTAATAATTTCTAAAATGATGGGCACTACCATGATTTTAGAACAGCTGGCAGATGAAAAATGGCATATCCGTTATGTTATTGTACTACCTAGAGCTAAAACTTCAAAACATGGAGAACAAACTCGAACGGGCTTATTTAAATTAAACTTAATAATAGGCATATCTTTGTCGGAACATTTACTGCATAGAAGGCGACCACAGTGGCGGCTGTAAACAGAAATATAATGTGCGATTATTAATATCAAGTATCAACACGTTCATGTAATACTACGCAACTAATACTTTCAGTAATCAGTAGCACGTAAGTCATCGATATTATTTTAGTGATTAGATGGATTGAATGTAAGAATAAGAATTACCAATGGTGCTTGCGCAATGTTATACTGAATTTAGATCCACATTCCAAACAAATGTCACCTTCAGCCCAAGGTGGCTCTTCGGTCAAGAAATCCAATAACCTAGAATTAATGCAAGCATTTTTAAACTGTTGCTTGTATACAAACATCTAGGTCATTACTACGCAAAACTTCTTTCCTTCGGACTACATTTCAATCACAATATTTTGCAAAGGAATGCTTCTTCTACCTGTACAAAAGTTGTTTTGTTGGTACTTGAAAATTGAAAATAGTAATTCCTTGTTTATTCATAGCCCCTAAGCAAACTTTTGATTTGACTAGGGACCGACATAGGGTTCCATTGCCTTGCGTGTAGGCTAGCAGCAACGCTAAAAATTTTTAAACAAATGTTTTTGAGCCATTTAAGAAATAAGGTAGCACCAACGACAGAACATTTAATTCTACAACCACAAAGTTGCTGTTACTTACGTGTGTTCCCATCTACATCAGCTTTATTTACTGGATAATCTGGCATTGACTGGATGAACAACTCGAAAATTTCACTAGAATTTTCTTTCCCGTACCTAAAGGACAAGACAAAAGTAAAACTTAAAGAAGCAAATCGAAAGCAAGTTTAATGTATTAACGTATGTATCACCTGGCAAGATAATGCAAAGGATTTTGCCCTTTCAAATTCATGGCTTCAGCATCAATTCGAGATTCAGTTAGTAAAACTCTACATACATCTAAATGCCCCTCCTTCACAGCTAAATGAAGAGCATTATTCACTTCACTATCCAGTGCGTTGAAGTCGGCCCCTTCAGCTAACAATATTGATGTTATAATTGCACATCCTCGCGCTGCAGCGATGTGGAGAGGCGTATGTTTCTGAGGTGTTCGCTCATTCACATTTGCTCCACCCAAGATGAGATTTCGAACCTGATATTGTTTCAACAATTTCAGTATGTAAGAAAAATAAACAACTTGAATTATAGCAGTTTCATAATGGCCATTTACCATCATTTCTGAATCCGTCTCTATAGCCAAATGAAGGGCGCTAAGTTGACGACTATCTCTGGTGCGACAATTAACATCAACTTTGATCGACAGTAGAAACAGGACGCTTTCAATATCCTTCTTCTCAACCGCAACATGCAAGAAGTTTCTTCCTTTGGAATCGTACTTGTTAGCAAAAGAAAAAACATTAGAAATAAAATCTTCTCAAATTGCATTAACGTAGACGCCAAAAATACTTAGAAAAAGAAAACTTTAGATCAAAGGAATAAAAACAATGTAAATTACAGTGAACTATCTTTTGACTTGTTCATACATTATGTGATACTTTCATCAAATAATATTTATGCATATATAGCTTTGTTAGGATATTTACTTGCTCAGCTGCGGTAGGATAGCGGTTTAAAATTGTCTGCGCTGCCTTGTTATTTTTGTAGATCATTGCAGTTGCAAAGGGTGAAAGACCTGCTTTATCCCTGATACTTAGATCAATTTCTTTTTGGTTTAGCAAATACCCAGTAATTTCATCGTGCTGATTCTGAATTGCAATATGAAGGGGAGTCTTTCCTTCCACGTCCTACAGAAGAATATACACAGTTTTTTCAAATAGTAATCCATATGTGTCAATCAACATTACCATAACCATACGATTTTCATTAATTACCTTCAAATTAATGTCCGCACCATGCTCTAGTAATGCCTGAACAAGAGATGTGAGTCCCCAAGTAGCAGCCAAGTGAAGAGGCGTCGCCATGTCCCTAGATTCATCACCACCGGTTCCGTTAGGCCCTGGTCTTCTAGGCGAGTTGAGATCGCATCCAGCTCGAATTAAGAACGTCCCTACTTCTTCTTTATTTTCATCAATACTCCTGTGAAGAAGAGTTTGGGAACAACCTTCGGGACCTGGGCTCCAAAAGTCGGTGTCGGCTCCGTATCTACAATGAAGAATACCATCATGAAAAACTGGAACTAACTGGGTATTCGACTGAAATCCTATTTAAATTCGGCACTTAATAATTAATTACCTGACAAGAATAGAAGCGATTTCCTCCAGATCTCTTTCTAAAGCGTACCAAAGAGCACAATCACCGTTCTGATTTGGTACTGCCATATCAACCCCTTTTTTGCATAAAGCCTCGACAACAACTGGTAAATTCGCATCCATGGATAGAAAAACTGGGGATTCACCAAGTTCTGGATTTCTAAGAACCAGGAGGTTAAAATTCCAGAATATATCTGCACAAACCTTGAGAAATTGTAAATATAAAAGGTCTGCATGAATAATCATCTTACTTTTCATTAATATTAGCTCCATTGGCTAGCAAGAAGAGGGCAGCATCTTCTGCGCCTTCTTTAATGCAGCGATTGAGCAACGGTTGACTATCGAAATCCTTGCAGTTGACATTAGCTCCACCTGAATGTCGTTGAATTGTAAACATTAGTTTATAATATTAAAGAATTACTTTATTGCTACACACAAGCGCATGTAGTTCGGTACTGGCAAAATCTAACGAACGCACTTGCAACAAGTTCAGAGGCGAATTCAAATTGGCCAGTCTTTAAAGCATATCCCAAAGGAGTTAGGCCCTCCGAATCCTTCAGATTTATTTGCAACTGTTTCTTCGTAGACTCGCTGCTCCCTTGTTTTAAAAGGGCCTGAGCACATTCCAGTTGTCTTTCGATGACCGCAATGTGAAATGCCGTCTGCTGCGAGTACAGCTGCTGAATATTAGGATCACTTCCATGCTGCAGTAAGGTTGAAACTAAGGAAGGAAGGCCAAACTGGCACGCTAAATGTAATGGACTCTGACCCTATTAAAAATTATAACATTTTATGAGTTTTCTACTATGTGATTCCCCACTCATATTAGTTATTACATCATGCCACGGAAAAGAGAAAGCAGCTGTCAGCTGTCCACACTTCAATAAATTGTCGATAAATCAAGTCAGCAAAAAAATTTCAATTTTTTGAATGTGCTTATTTAATAGGGATGTAAGATGTCACTTTAATATTCAAGAAAATTAATTTTAACCATGAAGCGATTTCTAACTTCAAATGCAAGCGTCTCTTGGCAAAGACAAAATATATTAAATCAACCCACTTCACGTATTCATAAATACACAGATAGGGGTAAAAGGAAGAATTAGACGGTACCACTTGCAATTTTTATGATTTATAGTCGATGTAACTCGAACAGGGTTTCTTATGCATTTGAAATAAGGATACAGATACTCATAATAAGGAATATACTTACCAGTGCATTTATGTGGTCGACGTTTACACCACTCTTGCACAAAAAAATCCCCGCAGCTTCCATTTTTTCTTGAGCACAAAGATGAAGTAAAGAGTCACCGTTTGGCGAACAGATCTACAAGTAAAATCAGATAGGAAAATAAGTGACAAGGTGTTACTGTGAGATATTGACTGAGAGCCAGAAAATGTAAATGCAGAAAGTCGGTGAACGAAAATAAATTTCTCCCCAGTACTTTCTATGTAGCATCTCAAATCCTCCGATTTCCAATCAATGCTACTCATTACAACACGCTGTGCAGATACAGGGAAACTTGTAACAGGTTACAATCGTGACTGTTCTTACATAGTTACACATAAGTGATCGACCTACTTACAAATGGCTGCTAAAACAAATCAATTAGTGGAACAGGTAGTTCAACTTCATCAAAATAATAATTACTTAGGGATACTAGAACAGCTTGAGAGTATCACTTCCAGTGGATCAAAACACGAAAAGAAGATACTCCAATCCATCTTATGGCCAATTCCCACGCTTCAGGACTTAGAAATACTAAATGGTTTCATAGTGTCTCGCGGAATTACTACCATTTTTAGCGTCGGTTGTGGAACAGGTTTATTAGAGTGGTTACTTCTTCAAACAAATGCAAACCAGGGATATCAAAATTTCAACGACGAATTCAGTGACAGTGATCAGCCTTCCACGAGCGAGAAGGAGAATCCTGAACCGAGTTTCATATTGAATGGAATCGAAATTGACTCTCAATGGTGGAGCAGCAAATATGCACCACCGAAATTTCTCCCTCTTGTATACGCTGAGGAAGAATTGTATCCTAACAAGCCTTTTGGGTCACAAGCAGATCTTGTGATGTTTTCGTATTTTAACAGCCTGAAAGCATTTTCTGATTACCTTAAGGTTTTTCAAGGAACCTACGTCGTCATAATTGGACCAACACAAAAACAGTACTGTGCTCCAAGCCCATTAGACTTGAAAAATCATCCTGATCTTCCTACACAAGATTGGAACATCATTTTATTCCAACGCTTCGGGTTGGAATTATTTGATTACATCGCAATATACTCAAAAGCTAGTGAGTATTATTTCTAAACTTGGGACACAGAGTGTACTGCACAAGTGTAAAGTAATGACTATCTTATCTATGGACACAAATAATTATTTCTTTTAAAGGAAAGTTAATGGAATTTTGAGTACAAGTAATTATTACATATTTAATGTAAAACGTGAGATCGCATGCTATAAATGCGCATTTCCTAGTGACACCACTTCATCCTGACTAACTGCAAATAACCCTGCACCTTTCCGTGCCAAGTGATTTCCCTGACATAAAACTGAATATAACTTCAAAAACTTTAGCATGTTAAGTCGTTAAGAGAGAGTAAATAAAATCTAACCCTCGTCTGAAATCTATCATTAATTTTGTACGTGTTTATGGGGCATCAGTACGTGTTGTAAGAAACATAATGACACATGTTCAATTGATACTAAATACAAACAACATTAATGCTAGTTCGAGCGTGTTCACGTTCACCTATAAAAAAGGAGATGTAATTTTTACTCACGGCACTAGGTGAGGCACCAGATTTCACTAAAATCGCCGCCATTGAATCATCATCCACAGAAGCGCTGTTTCGAACATTTTGTAATGCCAACCAAAGAGCTGTGTGTCCATCCTCATTTTTACATTCCAAATTCAACTTGGCGTTTCCAAGAAGTAAATTGAGCAGAACGACGTCCTCTGAGAGGACGCATAAATGCAGAGCTGTCCTGTAAATAAAGTTATCAAAAATTATTATGGGGAAAAGATAAAGCCATATGTAGAATCTATTTATTCCTTCCGTAGTGTATAGTTCCACCTAGGTAACTTTAATGGTAACTTTCTATTCAATGAATTTTGCTTGTTCCTTTATAGTGAGATTTCTTTAAGTACTAATTTTAAACCTGGTTCATCAATCACAGGTCCATCATAAATTGAAATTTCTTTCAACTGTAATTTGTATGTCCCATAAAAATGTTACCTCAAAAATTAAGCACGACGCATCAAAGAAACTCCTTGCCTTTAATTAACTCCTCCACTCAATAAAAATTTGAAGACGCGTGTTATTAACCAACAGATTTCTTTGAATGTTATGATCGCCCTCGAGAAGTTTAGTGTGCAATGCAAACACATTTGTAAATTCAGGCTTCCAATTGCCTTTTAAAAAGATAAAGTGTAAATAGTAATAATGACGGGATGTAAAAGAAAATGTTGCAAGAACCAACGTGTCATACATTCCTTAACGGTAATCCTGCTCACTCTTTCTGGATTGGATTTTTTAGTCCATCGCATTGTAACTTAGTACATGAATTCCTACGTATTCCTTACATTCCATCTTTGTTTTGCGCATCTGGATCACTTCCACTTTTCAGTAGCTTTTTCGCAACTTCAGTTAGACCTTTAGCACGGCAAACTAGGTGTAAGGGTCCTTCGCCCGTTTGAGGCCAACGAATAGATGGTGAAGCTCCATGTTGAAGTAGAAATAGAGCCGAGTATTCATCATCTACAAAATGTTACGCAAAGGAGCAAATTAAAATGTGAAATACACATTTTTCCCTGCCTATTTATGTAGGTAAAACGCATTTTGAGCAGATGCACTCATGCAAAGTCAGTATGTCAACAGTGAGAATTATTTAAAATACGCTTGAATTCACGCAGAAACGTGACAACGATAAGAACAATCTGATGGCAATGGATACAAAATCATACCGCTGAGCCGAGGTTAAGCGTGAATTAAAGAAATACTACAAAAGATTAATACGAACAAAAGTATCTCACTTCTGAGAATGGCTTTGTGGAGGAGTGTGTAGTCTTTTGAGTCCCTTGCATTCAAATCCGCTCCGTGGTCAACCAATGTCTTTGCTATGGACCCTTGCTGAGTTTTTAAGGCCAAATTCAACGGAATTTCATCCCTTGTATCCACTTCGTTTAACTTCGTCTTGTTCTGAAATTAGAGACGGTTTTAAAATCCTTTCATTTGTCCATAAATTCTTAGCTACCCTAGGAGCTTACGTATCTTTGCATGTGCACATTATTATATAACATGCTGAACCCCACATAGGACATTGACTTAGCAAATAAAAATAAAACATGCTCTCGGGTCAACGTAAATCTGACGAATTCCCGCATTATCCTAGCATATGTACATGTAAGTGCATAAGGAAATACAAGTGGAGATTGTTATCTAATTACAAAGCATAGCTTGTTTGAAATAATTAACAATAACAGTAATTTCATAATAATTGCTTCCAGATTGAGCATCCCATGGAAGGCACTCATGGGATGCCGGAAGACATAACCCATTCGGGATCAAGCAATTTGTCCATTATTTCTGAAAATAGTCGACTTTCTCCAATACGCATTTACTCGGTCATGAGTACTTACTAGTCAGTACATTACTCATCGATATTTCCAACAAACAATAGGATAACCCCACTTGGCCCAGAATAAAAAACTTTATATCACTTGTCTGTACAATGGATCGAATTCCCACCATTACCATAACCCAGCTTATTGTTAGTGGAGCATTACAAACTGTAGCCAATGGCTGTGATCATGCCAGATAAAAGTGGAAGGGGTAAATTAGCACACACATAAACAATTCCTCGAACGACTGCAGGTACACTGCATACTATATGGGTGAATGAGCACCCTGCAAAAAGGTGAGTAAAGCATAGTTTCCGTCCCAGTGTTTAGCAGCCTTTAAATTCAATCACCTCAACCTTTTAATTACATGTCACGTAAATCAAACATCAGTAATAATCAAACTGTCAAGAGAGGAAGTTTTTAAGCCTCGTGTATCAGTCCTAATGAGCCATGAGCCTCAATACAGTAATCCTCCGTTTTCGCAAAACCTTGGGGTATAGTGGCTCTCCATGAAAACGAGTACAGAATAAAAACAACATAATTAACAGCCATGGGCTCTATGCAATTAAAAAAATTTCCAAAACTTGGTTATAGTTTCATTGTTCATTATTTCCTTCTCTTGACAAGAGGCTTTTAAATCATGAGATTATCGGAAACGGGGTCGTTGTTACAAGACTAGTACAATGCATTTGAATTTTTAAAATTTAAAATTATTATTTTTCTGTAACATGTACAGAGGTATGCAATTCAATTGCAACAGAATAGCACAGTGACTATTAGGGTCTCGTCTCTCACAACCCTTCAAGAAAGTTGGTGGGACAAACTCTGTTAATTAATTTCTGTGCATTTTAACTTGAGGCTTCCTATAGGTACGTTCCTTCATTAAATACTTAGACTACTGGATCCACTCAAATTGTACCGTTTTAGGAACACTCATCGAGAATTTCAAGGTTGGGAGTGAGGGGATAGAGTACCATGGACTACCATATCTTAATTTTTTGGGGGTGAACAATGTTGAGCTCTTCCGTAGTCCACACAGTAGTGACACGACGGTGACCAATCAGTCAGTTCAGACTTTAGACCGTGCATAGATATATATCTCCGTGCATAGATCTCTAGAATGGATGCGTACAATGTACAAGCACTATGAGCAAAATAGCACTGACAAATCTCTGCTACATTTACCTGGCTAGTGCTAGGTAGGTGAAGGCCTTATTTAGTTAACACTCCTACTAATTCCTGGCATATCATGTCGATTTTAACAGAAATTAATAAGTTTCTCACAATCAGTTTACATAACAACATAACGCGATCATGAAAAATGTTGACTGTACTGCGTTTAGTTTAGTAGTTCAACCCATTAATACGACACTGCTGAAAAGGGTTGGAAGGGAAAGACAAATATGATTTTGTAATGTGGGCTTGTGAATTTAAAATACATTTTAACAGACATGTTTTCGGGATGAACAAAGTCTACTTGAAGTTTTATTACATACTACTTGTAGACACATGACAAGCATACACATACACTAATAAGTGTATTCATTATTTCTTCTGCCCTGCTCCACAGAGCACCATACAATTTAACAACAGATACAGATTTACGGAAGCACACGGCGAGTAGACTCATCAGGGAGAACACTGGTTGTGAGTTTACCGTAGTACTCTCTCTCTCTTTCAACCTTTACTTTCCGTTTACAGATATTTCATTCACATCAATTGCTACAGTCTGAGTCTGAGCTAATAGGTTCTACGTGCGAAACTCGGCAATTCTACCGCATATATGCATCTATGTGAATCTATGCATTGAGAGTATGTATTTATTTCCTCATGTGTGTATAAGGAGAAGCATCCCATATCTTCACACGGCAGGATGTAACGTGTAATGAGAACTTATCACTATACTGTAATACCCACTATTTTTATTATTCTCTCACGAATAATAGGACTCGGTCAACTAAATTAATTAGTCTCATGTGTGTACAATATCAATTCTACATTTTTCCGGAAACAAACTTCAAGCCGAGATACCTGTAATAACACTTAATTGCTCCCCGAACTGTAAACGAGATTTGATCGAATGCAAACTGCAATAAGCTTCCTTACTTCATTCAGCTTCCTGTATTATGTATGTATACTTACTTACCTTCGTGGTTAATTTAGCACAATTCAAGCAATAACATCATAGATACGCACCAGAACAAACCAAACCCCTCAAGACCCTTCCACCGCTCTTTCTTATCTTCATTGATTCGTCATTAGAATTAATTTCAACAGGGGACAAGTTTATTTAACAATACACCTTGTATTTGAACAGTCACATTCAACCATTGTGGCAGTCACAGAAGAAAATGACAATAAAAACACCCTACATTTATTTACTCATATGTGACGGAATACAAAATGCTCTTCGTCCACCCACACGTTGGTGCTACATTTATAGAATAAAAATAATATGCGCTCAAGTAGTTGGAGAAGCAAGAAGTCAATATTAAGCAGATAGCAATCTCACAAATGACTCTTGCGATTAACCAAGGTAAAGCAACCATTTCCTATTCCTACGAGTAATCATTTTTCTAGGTTTCAATGTCCTGTAAGCCCACACAACAGTACAAGATCAAAATTCAACCATCAGAACTACATCACCAGGCGTTAATAAAAATACCAAAACAGTTATTTTTACCTTTTTATTGCCTCCACAAAACAATCCTTTTTAACTAAACACCTCAACAAGGGCAGTGATAAGCTAAGTGGTATGCACTGCAGTCATGAATTCTGCATTCTTCATTTATTAAATTCGTCTTGCTCACAATAATGTGAAGCATTTTTTGGCAAATCGTTGACATACACCCCAACCTCATGCGAAAAGCATAACAAAGGGATAATTATGCTTAGGTACGAGCTAATGAATCCCTACATGGTAGATTTTATATATGGTTTTAGAGGACCACAACATAAAGCAACCTGCCTGCCTGCTCCTCTGAAATACTTCTGGGTTGGACGACACACATGCCATAAGAAATTGGTGATACACATAGGTTTGTTCTTTGTGATTACACGTAGGAATCAACAGACCAAACTTGAAATTCTTGTATAGCATTGAAACTTTTGAAAAAACTGAGGTGAACAATACACCATACAACCGCCCATGCAGCATGATCACGAAAAAAACTTAAAACTAACTCATAACATATGATTTACGCTCTAGCTGTAAGAGGAACAAAGACCAAAGAGTCAAAAGCGCTCAGAACTATTATTTATTTCTGAGGTAATAATAAGTAAAATCATTCAAGCCAAATTTTACTTCAAAGATAGTTACCGACCTCAAAACTGACTCTCAAATCTTTAATTTCTGAATTATACTTGCTCCCACTTTTCCCTGCTAAGACTATCACGTTGATATACACACGCACATTCACATACGCAAAGCCAATTAATTTTTCAGTATTTCTTCCCTTCATAAAATTCTACTGTTCTTCTTCAGGTTTGTGTTCATTGCCCGAAAAGATCAATGCCTACTTCTTACGTGAATTTGAGATGATGTACTTTTCATAAAATAGAAAAGTTGGAGTGAATACAATACTGTGTAGTTAAGGGAGACGACGGCGTGACGGTTGCCGATGGTGGATTCATTGGTGCAGTCATTAAACATATGTACATAATGAGACTTGTGAGTTACGAATCATGACATGACACATAAGGGAAATCGAAAATTAGACTGATTCTGAAAATACTTTTGATAATTTTGCAGATTGGGCACAATGCTTCCCTTATTAACTCTTAAATTGCTAAAACCATACATTTAAATACGAGCGATTCATCATCATCATCCTGAAGTAACACAAATCCACTTTGTACCTGAGTCCGCTGCCGCCTCTGCATGCAACTAGAAGGATATTGAATGAAGATGCAGTTTATCTTGTGTTAAAGTAGGATAAATTATTTGATGCTAAACAACTCATCCTCAGATGTAGGTAACGGGACTCTGATTATTCCATAAAGAGCAGCTTCGCTTATACAGCATTCGTAGAGCGGCCTGATTTCCATCTGGTAAAATGAGAGCATGTGTTTTCGAGCGCACCCGCTTCACATGACAACAAAACCAAAACTAATACCAAGCGAAAAGTCTTACACACATACACATTGCGAGGAGAGAACGTTTTACAATTTTTAACGTTTTATCACTACCTTCAATCATACAGTTGAGGAGTCAAAACTTATAAGTTACTCTTCTTATCATCCCCTCGTATGAAGCAAACTTAAATCCTTCATAATTTTTCCTTACAACAGGGAAGATAAGGAACTTTTACTCTCCCGTGGTAAAAAGTTTTCGTACTCTGAAACTAACTAAGAGTTCTTACGGCTGGTTTGAGATCCACACATTTTTCTGTGATTGCTCCTGCACTCAACACATACACAAACATCGACAGTTTCAGCACCTGACAACATTACCTTATTTCTCCGTGTAAACGTGCAGCGTGAATACTCACGAGCAACATAAACATCTCAATAGGATGCAATTGTCAATTCAATAGTGGACTCGCAACACGCAAGTAGGTGCTCATGGGAGTTTTAGTATCATTCCTTAAGATCCATTTGTTCCCAACGAGAACAAGAGTTACAGCTCATAGCAGAAATTTTGTTTCATTTTGTACATTGACAAAAGCATGGAGCTGATACGAGGTGGTAGTGTACTCACGACAATACTTCCGTTTTTGTTTCTACTGTTCAATTCCGGTAAGTGCACTAGCTTATTACTACACGCGGGCCCAGTCTTGTGCTCGCATCCTAATAGCCTGATCCGCAGAAAAATTCAATTTATGATATAAATACCTACAAAACTGTGCTGTGATCCTAATTGACTGTATTATTTCTGTAATAGTTACTAATTCATTTAATTAACATTGAATTGAATAAAGCTTAAAGTATGTAAGTGGGGACAAAGACGTAAGGGACAGCAATAATTGATTTGCTCAATGCATGTGAATACAGCAGCAATACATATAGGCAATACTATTATTTTTATCAACGCCTTCGAAAAAACTAGCCCTTTATATTTTGTGACCAAATACAAAGGATGGAAGATGGAACGTGGAACTACAATAATTAGTACAGCTTAAAATTTTGAAATTCATCAACTTTATCATTTGCTTTTTTTTAATGCACATACCCTGAAAATTTGAAACATTTGAGAAAGAATGATCTTTAAGAGATTCACATGTGCCACAATACCCCAGCCCAAGAACAAAATAATCCGTAGTTTCAAACTTCAGTGACTCACAACGACAAGATTCTCAAAAGGGTGTTTTGTTGCAATTTCAAAGCTTCTGGGATAATGTCTGGTATCAAAAGAGGAAAATTGAGTGTCTATGTATAATCATTTCGTCGGCGGGATTGTTGGTTCCTATTAGTGCGCATAACGGTTACTGATGTAGTGAAGCATGATTTTTTCGCTTTAAGGACTTTATCTACCATTAATATTCTTGATTTTTTAACTTCCTATCACATATCCACTATATTGTGTTTTTTCCCATTTTTTAGGTAATGCAATTAAATGCTACCAGTGCGTGGAAAGGCCACAGTCACATGAGAGTCATTTATCCTGCTCTTACTTTGACAAGTCAAGAAAATTTCACGCTGACTGTGAGCACTCCACGTTTTGCATGAAACGAGCTTCGTATCTCGAGCTAAACAACGGAAGTAAGTCACTGTGCTTGTACATATATATATCCTAATACTCTTAATTATTCAGTATCTTTAAAAAAGGGCTACAGTTTATGTTACTTTATATTACCAAATGCTCAATGTTAGATGAAATATAGGGCATTTTTGTGTATTCATAATACACTAACCTTAATAACCTGAACTCATGAAAGTCTCAATGCTAAATGATTACCAACACAAATAATTACTCCAAAACACCGAAATCTACATACAAACTAAGAGGTGTATAGCCAAGAGACGACATTAAGAAGTCAAAGACAATGTTTCAGGCGAAATGAAAGACGTTCTTATAGCTTTCATGGTTTAGAATTATAATATTCCCTAAACCTTCTATTTGCAGTACAATAATATGTTTCCCTTGAGACTGCACAATATTCCTATCTACAAGCTTCAGATGTCAAAAAACTGAACCCTTGATTAAATAAAAAAAACAGTAAAAGCGAAAAGCTTTAGAGTATTCGTATTGGGATTGTGAGTATATTCTCACGAACTTTTGAGGAGGGACGCATCTTTTACTTTTGGAATTGTTTTAGAGACTGATAAGAGGAGAAATTGAAAGCAGGTCCCACAATTCCGTAAGTGGAACACAGTGTCATTATTTTTCACAGATAGTTACAGACAAGCACAATTTTTAAAAAATTTAGATACCAAGCTGTAGCTGACTAAAGCAGATTAAGAGATGGTGTGAAGTATTTACATGCCATGTGTACATGGTGACGGTGGCTTAAGTCTTAAGTTCACTTTTCACACTGTGGTGTAAACAGCACCAAAGAAAATTGCTAAATATTAAATAACTAGAAAGGACTGACTAATTGTTTATAGACACGTGACATTAATTGAAATTTTTTATTGCTTGCAGGCTTAATCAGCATCCACGTTCACAAATGTGCAGATCAAGCACAAAAAACTGTGATAGAAGATGAAAATGGAAATTTTAACTGGGGGAAAATTATTCACAAGTACATTTATAATGAAGGTTGCTATTCACACCCCACTAAGTTTATGCTAACCACATCAGACATCACGCACTGTTTTTGTTCCACAGACTTTTGTAATACAGGTGTTCAATCACTCAAAGTAATGTCACCATGTGCCCTAATTGGGTTGCTAAGTGCTCTATATCTTTTGATTTGATCACGAAAACCCAATCATGCGAAGACTGAAATACTTACGGATAATTTAAAAGGCGGCATGCAATATTAAATTTTAAGATTTGCCATCAACGAAGCCTATTTATGTCGGCTGAAAATATCGATCGAAAAATACCTACCGTAACTTCCACCAAGTAAAGAAAAACGACGTCCTCGCGCTCGACTCTAATAGCATCGTGCAAGGGATATTGCGATTTCGATTTAAACATTTCATAGAGTAAAGCAGCATTCATGTCTTGGAAGTCATCTTTAGTAAAGTCAATCTAAAATAAAATGTACAAGTGCCAGTTTCAATGAGAAAGTCCGCATTGAGTAGATGTAAATATTTAAAGCTGGAAATTTTCATCTACGTCAGTAAAACTGTGATAGTCGGATAATTGCAATATTTTCTATGCTGGTGGAGATTTTTCTATATTTTTATACCCAATGTGTAGCAATAAGATGAGAGCAATGTTCCTTTAGTGCAGAAGCTCCTATTTCTTGTGCTGTCGTGTAAAACTTTATGCAATTTTTTATTTTAACGGACGATATTAATGTATTTTCACACCTGCAAAAACAAATTCGTTGAATTGTAACAGATGGAACTAATAAAATTGAATTTGTTTATTTTCGCTAAAGATGTACATAAAAGCACATACTTGTTCACCAGCTCTTGCAGTTTAAAATTATTGGCCATTTTCATAAGTTCCAGAGTAGATATTTCCCCACAAGAAAAATCAACTTGATCTGTGTAGACCCATTTGAGCATTTTCAGACCAACGTTTTGTACTAACTCGGACCAATCTGGATGAAACCAAAAAAGTAAAGCTTGCATAAAACATTAAACACTCCAGTGATGACTGGTGGCATAAAATTTAAATGAAATACTACCCAACTTACCTAAAACATCGGTTTCTTGAAGATTAGGAACACCCCAAAATGAGCTCCTTGCCAGTAGGACGAATTTGTGAGCAGGAACTGTCTTTTCTTTCAGCTTTATTTTAATATCACTACAACATATGAAAACAAATAAAGCCCATTAAGTTTGGATTACAAAAAATATCCACTTTCCTTTTTCTCTTTGAAATCTGGAAGCTCTCATAAAGGAAAGTACACATCACTGCAATCAGAGTGTAAACAGCCTATAAATATTATTTAATCATGCTTAACTTTTAAATTCAAATAAAAAATTACTCATTCAGAGTAATTATAAATTTACCTATAAGCACTCTGCTCGTAGAGATCAGCTACGGTCTTTAATATTCGGACCACGAAGCTATTATCGCCAACTTCCCCGCACGTGGCACAGGCTATTGCATACTAGAAAAAATGCATTCACAAATGACATGAAACTTTGCTCAAATAATAAATAATAAATAGTCCCATCGGTATCAACGCTCATCAATATCTCCATACCTTTCTCTCAAGCTCTGTATGACGATTCTGAAGTTTGACATATTCCTCCCGAAGCAAAGATAGATGATTCTGAAGCTTCGCAACCTCGTCTCCCACGACTATCAAAACCAGAAAATTAGCTTACATTGATTATTTGTATGTATTTCTAAGCATTTCCACCGAATAATTTACCATTGTGAGACATATTTTTCCTTCACTGCAACCGGTTCTCCTGGAATGACCCGACACACAAGAACGTGTTTTGCGCCTTCCCTAAAGAAACAATACACCGCCATTAATTTATTCCACAAATGATTAAACGCTGCAAAAATGGAACACTCAGTATCTTTTATCTAAAACCAAACACCCTCTCGTCTAGGTGCTTTTTAAAAATATACTTCGATCATTCCTCATCAAGTGAACAGTCAAAAATTTTTGAACAGGTATTGGTGCTCGCGATAGAAGGCCGCTCAGTTTTTTTCACCACTATTAAAAAATTCAAGCCTTCATTACTTGAATATTACATGATACTAACTGACGCCATCAGGTTGTTACTCCAGGCTTAGATACACTTAACGCTACCGAAATACCTTTTCAAAAGACTTTTGCATTTCAACCTAAATATACACCCCTACATAAAAAATATCCCATACCAGCAACTATACCGCTCACAAAAATTAAAACAATCATAACTAACCCACAGCGCCAATCGACCCGACCGATGAGGATCCCTTTCGAAACACAGAAGCTTTGTCACAAAATCCTGCGTTAAGACAAGGTCGATCAAAACGTGTAACTAATTCCCATAAAAGTTACAGTTAATTCGGGACGAAATGAATCCGCCAAGTTCAAATGTCCTCTGTCCAATTTCCTCCTTCTAATTTACCCCTTGTAGTCCTTCCCTCTGAACTCTGACCTGTAATAAGAAACAAGTACAAATCATTCAAACATACAAGTAACCTGTTTGCAAGCATATTTCCTCAATTCCGGAATAATATCCAGCGTATGGAACGGATAAAAATCAAGACTGCTCTACTGATAACGACTTTAGTTGGATATGGATCAAATCTGATTTCTTTCAGAAATATCGAATCTCTGAAGTGACAGTTGAAATTACCTGGAATAATAGTAGCACTGGCACAGTCGACAGTACGGAATTTAATTATGGCTTTTAATATTCAGGTTCTTCGAACCGGATACCAGGGCACAGATCAGGCAAGAAAAACACCCCTAAAACATGATTCTGTTTGTCCGCTTAATATTATGAGCTGGATCACTGTTTTATGGCAGTATCCGCAACCCTCCTACCAACTTATGAGTAAATGCTGATTACATGTATGGGGATTAAAGGAAAGTATGCTCACCCTTAATCAAAATAGGGAATAACTTTGACAGTGTGGCAGTGCTTACTTAAATTATGAAGCTATGCATCAGAGCATAGGACTCAGTATATGCTCGTGCTGTACGCTTACTCCGCTACTACTGTATATGTATACATGTGTATGCACCTCACGATTTATTTCCGACATATGAATTCTTTTTGAACAAATTCACATTCATCCCGAACAGCATAGAGCACAATGTCAGAGCGCGAGTTACACTTCAAATATTGGTAGAGGACATGTTATCTGTGCAAATACATAATAATGGTTGTCAGTGTGAGGGAGTCTTGGATATTTCCTCTGTGCTAGTACAATTTCTATTGGTATTAAAATTCTAATTCAATTTATTTTATTCCTACAGTATTTAAGTACTTGGAGAAAGTTTACAATCGTCCTAAAATCAAAGGAGTAATTATTGAATTGATTTTAATTAATGGATGAATATTATTAATTAGAGATAACTTGACTCCGCTTTTAAAAATATTTTTTGGAATGTATTTAACCCAGATAATCCTGGGGTCATGGACGGATCGGAGTATAAAAAGATGTTTCTGATGATTAAAATAGCTGAATATAGTTTTTGTATATTTTATTTGTAGATGTTTGAATTTCTGCTCGAGCTGTAAATTAAAGCTTGTTGTTCTGTTGATGCTGTTGTTGAGAATACTAAAGTTGGGGTAAGATGGACTTGGTAGGTTAACTTGATTCTAGATATTATTTCAAGTTGTGGGAATCAGAAAAATTGAAGTTCGTGGTCGTGTGGAAAAATTTACCCATTTTGCGTTTATTTTTATCTTTTTTCTTGAAGAAAATAAACTGGTTGAAGAACGGCTGAAATAAAATAAAAACTTACTATGAATAAATTGAAGACATGTTATTCGTATCAATTGACAGTTCGGTGAGTTGAATTTAAGCTTGATTGATGATTTGTACCGGAAATATCTTCGTGTTTACTTGCTTTCCATTTCGTACATCACGAAGGATTATTTAGGCTTGTGACAGACCCTTACATGATTACTCAGACGCTGATTAAAGCATGCATAATAGCATAAATGGAAAACCTTACAAAAACATGGAATAGAATGTAATTAATTATTTATTTTAAGGAAAAACGCACTCAGTTTTTCTCCTAGTATAGCTACGATTGACGACGCAGCTAAGATTAAGCGGTTAACTGGAAGTAAGTTAGCATAAAATTATCTTTGTAGGAACTACTTGTAAACCAACGCTTTCTCTGACTATCCAAGTGAATTATTTCCAATTCATATCAAAATCGCCAGCTCACTTCATAGACATTTAAGCCACGACCGTTTCAGAATTATCCGACTTTGTTCATTCACTCTATACTTTGAGTTTGCGATAGTCTATTGTCGATAAAAAGGAATCTGGAGCTGATGGACGAGGACAGCGAATAGAGATCACTAATGTTTCGAAAGCTTATTATCCCTACGATACTATCACAATATTCTTTCTAGCATACTAATATAAAAAGCACATTTCCCCGCATTTCAAATATATTTAAACATTATATATTAAAAACTGGGTCTTTAAGGTTACTTGTGTTGAGAAGGAGTGTAAATAAGGTCATATACAAAAACCAGCTTTGCGTCATGCCTGGGTACATTTAACGCAATATGTTGTTACTACAAAGAAAATGTTACTGTATACAGTATCAAACACTGTGTTACCATGTGCAGTTCCTTTAAGGTTTTTCCTTTGCCTGCACGCAGAAATCTTCATTTATATATACTGTACATTTTGTACGTATAGTTAGTTTAAATAAAAACCGAACGGTCACAAAACGTTCGTGGATCATATTATTCATCTGACCTAAGATTTTATCAGCACATAAAGCATGCTGCATTTTAAATGCTTCTTCGAACCGCTCGCATAATTGCTCTTCCTATCAATACACATGCTATGTACTAGATTAATGAAACTACTTGCCGTATATTGTAGTACACAAATTTGCGTAATTTAGCTAATTGCAAGGAACACTGGGTCTGGTCAGTTCACTGCAGAGCTATGGTCCAGAATAGAAGGAAAGAAGCAATGTGGTTGAAAAGCTATGTACGGCCCAAGTCGTTCGCTGCGACATTACTCTTTCAATGGCATGGGCATAGTTTGGGAATTTATATTTTACTGCTTGCACACGGATACCTCTTATGTAGTCGAAGTGTAGGAGCTCACTCTTCTGAGAGATGTACACCAAAATGGTACAGGCCGAGTCTAGTATAAATGAATCCTCAATGACGAAAATCCCGAACAAAACGTCATTGAGGTGGTTTTTATTGTATCCTGTTGAGCTGAGGAGAAATTTGTCTGGTACTGTGACTAACATATAGTACTCGTGAGACATACTGGGTCTCGACGTTGTCTACTATGGTAAACAAGGGGGGATGGGGATTGTCTCCTTAATTTTTGTATCATTAGTCAGACGCCGAATTTTCCTAGCAACTGAGCGTGAACCAACACAAAATTATAGTAGCATGAATGTTTCAATACGGACTAATACTACCTTCATCTTCTTGCAAAGATACTTGCTAAAGCAATAACAAAAATTCAAATGTAAACTGGCCAAAATTGTGCCGTGTGTTTCTACGAAGATTCACTCATGGAACCTGTGTAATTTTCAAAGAAGTAGCATAAAGGTTGTTTCTATTCTATGTTCAGCATAAAAATACGTTGTTTATTAACTTTTGTGAATTTCATTCGCAAAAATACATGCACGTGTATGTTGATGCTAACGGTACAAAGTACAAATTGCACTCTCGCTTACGCAAAACTTCAATACTTGAGTAACGGTCTTTGTTAACATTAGTAACGGTACTAAGTTCTCAATTATGAGGGTAAGAAAAGAGATATAAAATATGAAGCTAAATTTAAATTGAACGACGCCTATAGAAGTGTCTTTGTCGGTTTGTGTACTTGCGACATTTAATATTTGAAGATAGTAAATACAAGTAACTCATATCGGTTCCGCAACAACCTCCATAGTGCTGGCTTCAGTCATTTTGTCCTCCAAAGCACCGAATGCAACTCGCAGAGTCTCGGACTGCATGCAAGCAGTCTGCAATGTCTTCATAACGCTTTCCAATCTTTGCTTGCCCATTTTTGGGTATACATTGAAAACGAGCCGAACTAAGTGTCGCGATACATTTTCTGATGGCAAACCTGGGCACAAGAATTCGTCAAAAACTGCAGTACAAAAATCTTCGGCTGAAAATTCGTCATACATCCCTATAAGCAGAGCCACCTAAGGTAAAAACAAAACAGTTAAGTTGATTTCCTTCACTTGATGTAGATATTGTAGACTAGGTTACAGTAACCATTAAATGATAACCGCATGGATTGTTCATCAATGCCCTACCAGGGAGTGCAAGAAAGGATCGTCGTATCCTCTACTTAAATATGATGTAGAAAGCCAGCCTAAAACACGCATGATTCCAACTTTGTCTTTGAGTCTAGCAAGATGGAGAGTGTAATACATGGCAACTGTTGCAGCTACTCCCGAATCACCGACATATGCTTGAAAGGCATCTGGTGGAGGACCTGTTTTGCAAAAAAGAAAACATTTTCATTCTAACACCCTGCTTTTATTTATGGAAACAGTTGTAATCACAATTATTTCGCACAATTTGAAGAATTCGAACATACCTGAATGTTCAATAATTGCGATAGCGGATTCACGCTCATCTGGAGGTAGTTTAGCATTTAAATTTCGGACTTGATCGTCCACCATTAAAGACAGTAATGAAGGCAAAAACTTGGTTACAATCTGAACATCCAGCTTGGGTTCCTTAAATACTTGTGTATGAATCATTTCCCAAGAACTCAGACCAAGCGACAGCATTCGAAGTAACAATATTAATATGGAGTTTTCTCTAGGGAGTCCTTCATTGTTCATTATACTCTGCACAAATACATATGTTAAGACCCCGGCACTGATGCTGCTTAAATTAATGTTCTATATCACGTAATCATACTTACATGAAGAACTTTCATTGCAGACGTCGCCAGAAAATGAATAGCATACGGATCGCACAGAATTAAAGAGAGATCGCCGAGTACTTTCTCTTGACCTGGTTGCTCCTTTATACTATCCAGAAACCCCTAAATATTAAGCAAAAATACAATAAATAATATTCGTTTTGATAAATATCTACCATTTATCAGCTAATTATGTGTTTTATAGCACTGATATACACACACTGATTTCAGTTTTGCAGTACCTGTAGCTCCCGGGATCTCTTGAGATCTAGATTTTTCTCTCGAATACAAGCATCCATGCACCAAGTAAACTTATGACAGGGGTCAACGGATATAATTTCCTAATGACATTTCAATTAACAAAACACGATGAATTAAAATAAGCAACTTTAAGTCAGAAACTTTATTGTTTGGTCAAAACTTACTTGTATTTCGAGGTCGTGTAACGCCATAAGTAACTCAGCTCGCAAGGAGCAGTAATGCACATTTTTTGTTCTCAGAAATAAGGTTCTTAAAAACTGCAGTACCATGTCATACAACTTCAAGTTTCTACCTATCATGTGCGCAAGTTTCTGTATTATCTCGCCCTGACGTCTGATCTAAAAAGAAGTTTAAGAATTGCATATCTTAATCAATAATAAATTAAAATACTCACAAGCAAAAAAACTTGAGAGCGTATAGATCCACACAAATAAAATTACACAAGTATAAAATATCCTTACTTTTGGGGAATGGGTGAAGAAAAGGTTCACTTTATTTTCATGATCAAATAAAATTTTTTCTTTCTGGCGAATATACTGCTGAAATAGTGGTGTTACTTGATCTCCAAAAAGTGATTGATTATCTTTCCAAATTTGACGCTTTACTTCAGTGTCACAGTCCTCATACAATTCCTTGTCATTTACAATCGTCTCCAAGTACTTCTCATGGATCGTAGGCATATTCTTTAGTATAGCCAATACCTTCAATTGTAAAAAACGACAAATAAATCTCCATAGAGCCACCAGCACCACCCAAGTATATTCCTACATCCCAATTATGTTCCATATATTACCACAGGCCGAAGAGGCTTGATTTTAATCACAGGAAAACTCTTCTGCAACAGCTCCTTCAACTTCTTCTCCTTTTCCTTCCCTTCTTGACCACCAATCTCATTGATTTTTTTGATCAGGGTTTCCCTCAACTCCTGTAAACCAATCCATACAATTTTTAACCAACGTCCTACAAGTTTTTTCACATATTCCTAAAAATGAATCCCCCTCACCTCCATCACCGAAACATGGAAATCCAGTCGTCGAGTACCATGCAAATCCAGTAGTGGTAACATCGGTCGGAGTGATGGCAACAGGATTTCATTCTCTGCCTGCAATTTATTTACACATTATCATACGCAAATACTATCAATTATATGACAATTCCTTGATAACTACTCCATTACCTGAAATTCTTCAATAGCTTTCAAAGGATCCGAACAGTTGGTGAGAGCTTCCCGTAAATAATCCCTGCCCGGAATGCCGATCTCTTCTAGACCAAATCCTGACGTCGGGGTAGCCATTAGTAATTTATTATTTTTCAAAATACAAACACCTCAATAATCTTGTCTACAAAAATAAGTTGCACAAAAAATCTACAATATATACTACTGTGCTTAATTAACATTTACATCACTCCTTAATTGAACGCATCAATGTCTTTTAAACTTTTAGTCCATTAAAGCCACTAATATTTTATTAGTGACTAATTCGTTTCACTCAAACCGTCACTTGCTTCTTACGTCACAAATAATTACATTTGATTTACTATCTGTAAGTATTTTAGCTAATTTTTACAGCTTTCTGAAAATTATGACTAACTACTAAAATAAACTTTCACTAATCGACTCCAGCAAACTGAGCAAACACAAACACACTCACACTCACACACACACACACACTATTACTGGAGACTTTGTTTGTACTTTGAATTATTTGGCGTACGGCGCCAGCAATGTAAGGATGAATGAAGGGCCGCTCTGCACACTCACGTTGTGGTTGCTGCTCTCCACACTCCATACATTTCGAAGAGCTCGTCGCTTATTAACAATGCCAATAATGCTCCAAGTTTTAATTCTGGAATAAAATTTAATTACTTATTTCTTTGAAAAAAAGAACAGTAATTCACGAATAATTTTTGGTCCTAATTTACCTTAAATAGCTAAATATTTCCATCGTTGAAATAGGCATGTCATTTAGACTCAGTCTGACGCTTCAAAACACAGCAGATCCCTTACTATGCCCTCAGAGAAATGCTCAAAATATTTTTTTATGATTTTATTTTATGCCAAGGAATAATTTTGTAAAAATTGTACAAAATAATAGGTTCCTGTTCTTAATATAGAAAACTCAGGGACAACAATTATTGTAGTACAAGCGAGAATATATATATAAGAATTGCGATCTGACAGGTATAACAAATGCGGAGGGATCAAAGGTCAATCTAGTCACTACTCGTCCGTTGGGTTCGGACAAGGATTTTTGAGCACGAACTGGTTCAGGTTTTAGCAATAATTTAACAATAAAATTTTTATTTCGGCACCACTGATTTTGACTGTAACAACAACTCGGGATCGGGATCTTAACCGTCACCCCATAAGTTCATCAATTTTTAGGGGATGCTGAGACATTATTAAAAGGAGAATTATAAGATACCTATTGGATAAAATGGAGGTCAATTTCCTAGTGGTAAAAATTAGGGGAACTTTCTGAAGACGTAAGTAGATAGAAAGCTATAAATATTTCAGATCTGGCGACCACAACAGGTGCAACAGAAAGAGATTATAGGAGTAGCGGCCAAGGTAAGTACTTATATATTATATGTAAGTACAAGGGAGAATCGTAGCTTTGAGATGTATGAATGATGTAGATTGTAAAAGGGCAAATGAAAATTGCACCCTTTATGACCTACAATAGGATATATAGGATACAAGACCATGGGCCTGACTTTGTGGTAGCAAAATAATATTGAAATAACTTACATGGTGCTCATTTGCTCACCATTACGATTCAATAATTTACTATCTCGTGCCAAGTATTACACAAGTGACTCAACCATTGTCAGGGACTTCATTGACAGGTACATAAAGATGGTTCTTATTTTTGCACCTTCCAGTTCTCCATATGTATTTCCTGACTTGAGCATTACCATTGAAAGAAGGGCTTCCCTGTCGTCAATCAGCTGGGGTGACCTGGGATATTGAGTTCCACCCGGTTAAGAATTTACCCAAGAGTCCATGGGAAAAAATCAAATAAACCACAGGCTTCCTCAGAGCTCTTATTCTAAGAAGAGCAAAAAATTCGTTTGGGTCTAACTGTAACCGGAAACTCGTTTTTAATGACACGAAAAAATAATTCCGAGCATATCTGTCTATAGCAGCCATGGCTATGATTCCTTATACCCCTGACCCCCAGTTTGTTTTTGTCTGGTGATGACTTAAGACATAAAGCAATGGATGAAGACTACCAATGAAGGCACAAACATCACCGTATTGAAGTGAGGAGCTCTACTAGAGAGAGGAATTGACAATTCACAACACTCATATAAGTTAATGTATTTTTGATAAACATGTAGCTGTAAATACATCCTTGTCTATATTCATTCACACTTTTGAAAAAATTTAAAATTCAGTTGTTGGGTTTTTGATAAATTCCACAGTCTGTTTTGTCTGCAGACATGGTATGTCTCACAATTTAGCGTCATAGAGTCCAACGACATAATATGTTAATAGCGGCTTTAACGCAGCCTCAGCAGGCAAACCAGCTTAAAATATTGGGGCTAATTAGCACCAAACGCAAGTATGGTTTTTATTACAATTTTTGTAAGTGCTTTTGAAGCGAGTTGTCTCTCCAACTTAAACATTGTTTACATGCGAATACAAAAAGCTGCTGACATGAAAGAGGAGCCTGAGCTGGTGCATACCAGCCTACAGTTCTAGATGTAAAGTCAAATGTATACAATTCTCGCGTGTATTGACTTCAAGAGGACAGCCTTATTCATTAGTTACCAGTTGCCATTAAAGCACGTTCCTTTTAATTTGTTATCAATTGGAAGGGCTCCGCAACTTTTCCCAGTTTATTTGCCTTAGTACTCCTTGGTAATATTACATAGGCATGACAAGGGGGAACGAAAAGCTATTTGATTCACGTGGACTTTTAGCTTTCGATCAATTGTACTTGAGTTCCCAAGTCTTAAAGAATATTATGAATTGCCATCTTATTGTTTGTTACTAATGCCACACATGCACAGGAATCGTGTAGTAAGGGAAATTTAAAGGATGGGTTGGAATAATGAAAAATTTCGTTTTGAGATGCTTGTGTGCAATTATAATATCAGACGTTGCACCTCGAGGAGATTTTAGCTCCAAAAGGTATTACCCAAAAATATCTTTGCAGACAAATATTTTGATCCCGTTTAAGTGCAGTTCTTCCTAGACTATATGTAGTTTGGAAATACTGTTTGCGTTTCCGTTTCACAAACAGTCTAAATATAACACTTGGTTAAGAACTTGTAAAAACTGTGCTGCCTATATGCGTTCCTCTCTGTAGTTTCCCTCTGAGTTTTCCCTCTGATTCGCGTGAGTTTATTTGAGCAGATTTGAGCTTCAAGTCAAGATGAGTATTAAGTCTGCGTATGTATGTAAGCTCACTGTGGGGATGTGTAGGAAACCAAGAGTCTACATACATAAGTGGGGAATATCTATACGTACCTTTACCTTCTATACTGTAAATGTTTTGTACTTGTTCGGTTGGAAAATATTGTACCTCCTGTCAGCTTCACTCTCCCCATTAAGATGCGTCTATATATTCATGTTGAGTCCCACAGTTATTTGCAGTTGCAAAGGTAGGCTCTTCAAAGAAGGAATATATTGCTGTCTTCAATGCATCATTCCTTCTTGTAATCCTCAATCATAATTTTGTGTCTTTACATGTTCTCTGAGGAACCTCTGAATCCGTAGATTTATATTTAGTGTCAGGGATCAATCAGCATTTTGAACTTAAATTCTTTAAGCTTTTAAAAACTAAATCAACCATGTCTCAAGCTTGCCCCCATGAATTGTGTCAGTTTTAGAAACTATTAACTTTTGCGTGAATTTGTCCGTTTTTAACTGAAAGCCGCTACCGAATTTGAGAGGGCTTTATTTCAGTTTTGTTTCTTTTTTATAATTCGTGATGACAGTATTTTTGAAACCATCGTTTTAGCAATTTTTACTTTCTTTGTTGCTACACGCAAAACAAAGTCGCGTTCGTTGTGTATTCTAGTGGTTATTACGAGCAAATTTTTAAGTGTACTTATTTGGATTTAATCGAAATGGCAACTTCAAATAGGATTCCTAATATATTGCTAATTTTAGTATTGAGTATTTTAACTCCAAGCAATGTCATCTCTATTCGAGAATCTCAGCCAATTTCTAGTCAAAGGGAAGATTTGTTTTCTTCCACATCTAAACTAGAAGACTTGGTGGAAAGTGAGGTTCAAATTGTTGACGTTTTGGATACTTTTGCCGACTACACGCTGGAAAAGGCTAAATTAATAAAGTCGTAAGTTCATTTAATTTCTTTCAATTCCCATTTTTAAACGTCCTCATGTATACCATAAAGCGCTTTTCAGGGATGAAATTATATATAGTCCTCAGTTCCTGCTTTCTCTGCTGTATAATGTTGATGGTAATAATACTTGCACATTCCCCTAAATCATACTCTGCAGACGGTAATTTTTAAGTTGTTTTGGAAATGAAAACAGTTATGCTAAATTTAGATGCTTGCTCAAAGGCAGCAGCCTCATGTTTATAATTTTTAAAGTAACGGCTAAACTTCATTCCACGTCGGACTTAAACCATCTAATTGCTCAAGTCATACTTTGCGACTCATATGATGCGTCCTCATGTTCAGGGCAGAATTCTGTCTTATCTATACAGTTCTCTCAGAATTGCATTGTGGGGCCAACAATGTGGACATTTTACACATGTCTGTGTATTTATACAAATGAACAATTAACCGACAGCGCGATTTGTCCGTAAAGTTATTGCAACTTTCAATTCAACTGTTGTATCCACATGCATTGATTGCATGCGAAAATTTCCCACCAACCACTTGGAGTTGGAATATTGCAATTTTTTCCTCTTTGTATATTTATCGTTTACGCTCATGTGCACAAGTACTAATTAAAATTGAATGCATTTTTTTTCAGTTATTTTTCTAATTATAATATAACGGTATGACACCTTTCAAACAATGTTTTACTTTGTAATATCTTTATATATTAAATTATTTTATAATTGTACATATATATTTAGAGAAAATAGATTACTTTGGATTGCACACAAATATTTATCATCTTAGAAAGTACGAAATAGCTAATTAAGGCTCAGATTAATCTTACATAAGGTCCCTATAGCAATGGTTTGCCATGCTTGGTGCCCGTACTTAAGTACTTATCCTTACCTGAGATGATGAAAATAACAATCGAGTACGAAGTTTGTTTACTCATCATCACACCAGTCTCATGTCCTCCTTTTCCAAGTGTAGAAATATCAAGTGCTCAACAAATCCTAATGCATAGTAAAATCATTGGTCTAATAATGCTCACTGTAAGTTTACTTAAGATTTGTAGGCGTGAGCATTTGAGGACGAGCTTGTATAGCAAAGGTGAAGGTTCCCACAGTTAAATCAATTGTAAAAATCAGCATTGTAGTGCTAACTGCAATTTGTATAGAGTCTGAAATAGAAGTTATCCAAATTATTATTTATTGTCAGGAATTAATAATAATTCTGGTTTTTTATTTAAGTACAAAGGATAGCGCCTCGTCAGAGTATCAGGGCGAGGCAATTGTAATTTGTTAAACAATTATTATTATTATTAGAGGAAATTGTACAGTTCTTTGAGTTCGAGGGAAACTTTAGCTAATAAGATGTTTTGCACCTCAGGGATAATTACAGAGGGTAGCAAGCTTTATTTCTGTAGATTCCTTTGTAGTTCAGCATTTAAAGATGCAGGCGCGTAGCAGGTAAGTAATTCTGAAAAGAATTGATACATAAGAATTGAATGAAATTCGACATGGCTTCTAGGGTAACAATGACGAACGTTGCTGCACAGTAGGGACTGTATAGTCACATGGAAATACTTGAAGATAGACATATGTACTTGAGCATCCCTTTTGACCAGAAACAAGCCTTTGTTCCTACAACCCCTTGCCGTCTGAAATAGACACTGCTGAGCGATAAAATATTATTTTAAATATTTACGGGGTATCTTTGAGCCGAGTGTTTGGAACGTGACAGGTGAAGTCTAAAAATAAAATGATCGCGTTAGAGTGGAACAAATTGCAGGGGCATATTTCCTTTGTATGAAATTGTTACGAGAAATTTTACGAGAGAAAAAATTGGTCATATTCAAAAAACATTCAAAAGATTCCCTTGTTTCAAGCCAAAATGTGGTGTTCAGGAAGGGAGGACAATGCGAAAGTTGCTCTTTAATTTCAAAACTTTTCCCAAAACTATAAAAATGTTTTCTCCTATACCTTTGCCCTACCAACGACAACAACTCGCTCAGTTGTAGGGATGTAGGGAAGTATAAATAGCAGCAGTTCTACTTAACGTATATAATAGCCACTTGATGTTTTTTCTGAGAGATAAAAGTGGAAGTTTATAGTTGTCAAATGTCTAAATAATACTTTTTTGCAGCTCCAAAAATTTTCATTTCCCCACAGTTGCATTCTTGTAATGATCCTCAATCCTCAAAGTGTTTTTGTATCATGTGAAATCCTTATTCACTTCCCTCGTCACACATGTTGTCACATACGGTAGCCTTTCATGTGCCATTCTGGAATTGAGATGATCATTTGTGACATTCTGTTCTTTATTCTTGACGTATTTCTTTTGCCTTGCATATTTCTAAAGTTGCCAGGAGGAAGCTCAGTGATCAGCTCGGGAAGGTATAGTAGGCTCATAAACTTATTGTGAGATACAGTAAGGGTGCATATAGGATTGCAATGGGCAATCAATAATAATCATTAAGGTCGTAGAAGACATAAAAATAAGTAGAATTATCTATCTACATATAGGTTTCAATCACCTGAATCATTCCTAAGTCCTGTACTTCAACATACATATATATCTTGTGTGTTAATTACGAATCATAAAATTGCTTCATCATAATACACAACTGTATATCTCTTTCAAAGTCAAGCACATAAATTATACGCCTCTGAAATCTTGGTCACTGAGAAGTCCTGTGTACATAAGCTTCGGTCGTTTGTGGTTTATTCCTGACTTTATTAATGATTTACCGTATTTAATTCGATAGGTATGTGGAAGCCCAGAAAACGTTGATTAATACGCAAGGTAAAAAACTTGTGGCACATCCCGTTGAGGCATATTTACTCATTCGGAGACTCACAGCTGACTGGGAAGATGTTCATGGAGCACTTCATGCCATCTCTAATTACAGTGTCGGTAAGTATCTTCTATTTTCGAATATACATATTAAAGTTATTTTATTTCGTAAACAGCAGTCCACATAGAATTTAGTGTTTACAAGCACACGAAGTCCACTCGTCGATTGCAATTTTCAACCAGGTGTGGGCGGCATGCGGTCCGACATACGACAAAGTATCTGTCATTTTTGTCAGATTTTTCCCAATGTGTCGTTTCCTTGTTAGTGCAAGTCTGTGGTTAGAACTTTGTGTGGTTATAACGTGATGGTATTCTGACGTTATCATATAATTACCAACTACACTGACAATGAGAGATAAATTTTAGTTGTAAAGTTGAAAATCACCACTTGCCACATTATACCAGAGTTTTTTTTTGTATCATTAAATTTTGGCAAGTGTCATATGATTAAAGATCGGCCGCTGCTAACTTTTACCACAAGACAATAATAAAAGAGACAACTGTATTGAAAATAATGAAGAACCGCCATCCTATAAGTTGGCCATCATCAGAGAAAGAAAGTTCATTCCTATTTTCAATACTGCCATAAATATCAATGCATGAGCGCGTTATATTGCTGTCATGTGGGTAGATCTAGATACTTTCAATTATTAAATTTACCTGAAGTATCTCTTAGTCTATATTTACTTGACAAATGAGTACTTAGAGCCAACTTTGACACGTCCAGCATGCTCAGTTTGATTCGTTTTTCATGACTTTCGTTATTTCTCTGACAATGGGCAGGCCGTATAGTGCAGGGGGATCGTGTAACATCTATTGAGAAAAACAAAGCACTTTCCCAATAAAGCTACTAAAATATAACTGCCGAATTTTGGTCTTCTATAAAAATCATTAATATGCTTATGTTTGGTCATTAGGCTTTTTATAACGAACCTTCACGAAAGTGGAAGATGAGTTAGATCTACAAATATTTATAAAGGTAAAGTCTCCATAGAATAAAACAAAACAAAGCGTAGACCTTCATTAACTTGTATAGTATTAGTGTTTACATGTATCCATTATATGTATATAATCACAAGATGTTGATCACACATAAAATCACTCCTTAAAGGCTATTTTTTATACTAAAGTAGGCTCAATCAAGTAATGGCTGGTTGCTGGTTCAGTACGAGTTTAAAGAGTGATTTGGGTTTCAAGTATTCTTGACGTAAATTGGAGCAATTGTACATAAATTACCAATATCAGTATGTGTCATCCTAACCATATAGGCATACATGTCTCCATCAGGCTATACAAACTATTAAACGATATCAGAATGTTCTAATGAGTGGTTTTCTTTCTGACTTGAGGATTTCCAACCAGAACTGGTTCAACTATGTAGGTGTTTTTTTCTTCTGATGTTATTTTCAAGTTGAAATTCCTACCAATTGCACAAACTAGCCCAAATACAATGTTACCAATGATTTCTACACACACATTCATACCGTGGCTGTAGTATCTGTTATCATTGTTTTTCTAATACTAGCTTTAAAGATTAGCAACAATTATCCAGTCAAAACAAAGTGGTTTTAAAAATTTCGGGTCGCTCTGTAGAAATGTATAGAAATACAATAGAAATGCAGCCCAAACTCAGGAGGGCAACGTTTCTGACAGCGACATTGCTATGCAGATCTGTAAACAACTGGACAATTTAAATTTAAAAAAGACAGCCTCATTCAATACGGAGCCTCAATGCTTAGTGTATGTACAAAGAAGCTATTTACCTCCGCGGAATTGAATTGGTGATGTTTTGGTCACGTCACTCACGACTCGTCGTTGGTAGCTCATATGCCTTGAGGTCCTTACTGTTTGCTCGTATAAATAACCCTTGTTTTCATTATAAAGAATCTCCTGTGAGACTGTTACCCCAACATTACCATCGGTTTGTCTCACAATCAGTCTCACGCTCGACTAGTTTTTCCGCATTACGTGAAGAGAACGACAAAATACTGACTCACACTTCTCCTTCATTTCCTTTTGTATGGAAAGAAACTTTGTCACAGGAAAAAAATTATGTAACAAATGATTGAATGCCTTGATGTTTTATAAGAGGCTAAATCAAATGGTCAGTTTTTTGGGACTGTAGCAAGCAGAAAATTCTAAAATAAACGTCGTTTTGACTCCTTTTATTTGAAGCAGTTTTTACAGCTACCAAATAATCTGTGACTCCTGTTCCTTCACCAGACTCTTCAATCATCCGTTGACTATATTGTGTCTATGTATATCCACACATGCGAAAATAGCCGACACGGTTGTGTCACCTTTCCAACGTTCTAATGCTATTACTGTCTGGGAAGTGAGCAGTCAGCACTTACATAATTTATTTCCATACTATATGCACATCTACGCAAAATCAATATGTGGTATAGATAAACTTTCTGTAGTCAAGCTTGACTCAGAATCATTGGACTGAGTTTAAATTACTTCCTATTTAGTTAGCATTTGTCTTACTTGAGTCAGATAAATCAGGAAATATTCTCTACCCAACTCTCAAAATAATTTGATGAAACTGTCAATGTGAAAATGTATTTCACTATATTCACATAATAAGCCTCACACCACATGTGAACGGTATGAGGCATTGAAAATTGTTTTTAAAGCCATATAGACGTTTTTTTGGGCCATTATCGGGTCTCTGTTTTCTCTTTGGTTTTGAACCTTTTCCTACAAAGTAGTGTAAATATAGAGTGGATGTATCTAATGACTCGTAATGAAAATATCTATTATCGATTTCAAGCCTGTTTAGGTCAGAATCCCATAGCGTTTCAGGATGATTGTTGCAGTCTATTGAATTTCCCTTCATATATAAATATATAATAGTATTTAATGAGTTTCAGACATATACTATAAATTGGCACAAATGGAATGTATTATTAGATATTTACTCTTACGTAGTAGATACCTGGTTGTTCGCTTTCTTGGCTTAATTTCTGTGAGTGCAGTACTTTGAATGACAATGCACTAAGAGGAATTAATGGGTGTACAGAGATGAAGAAATTTGCAAGGAATCCATTGGAGCATTTCAGTGTTGAAACTTGATTGTTCTACGAAATAAAGAGCAATAATTTTTTATCGTAAGTTGTAGAAAAATATTGGGTTCATGCAACGGAAATAAACAAGATTAATGCTCAAAATATATTCATCTAAGCTTCAATTTAACACGCTGTGTCGTTGCATTGAATGAGTTGCATTGTTGCAACCTGAACTGAGGCATATCAATGACGGAGAATCTTCCACTTACTTCGTACAACGGACTCTATCTTACTGTTCTGAACATGAAAGGATTATAAATGTATTTATGTGGTTCTAACTTCGAAGCTACAGTCTTTTCGGTATTATAAATCGTATTGATGCCAACATTATTTTTGCAATTCGAGATTGAGGGTGTGTTGTACATACACAGATGAACCCTAGAGATCTCTATGTAGAACAAGCCATTTTGATATACTCCACTGAGTGACGGAACATTACATCAGATTTTAATACCACAGAAGAGCTCACACTACATCTTTTCCATCCTTTCAATTTCCCGAACATCAGATTTTAATTACCATGGTGGGGACAATGAATAGAAAGATCTTTCTTTTAAATTGACTGCAAGGTACAGGGGCAATTCAATCAATCAGAAATGATGATACCGTCGTCCGCTCTGTACTCTGAACTTGAGGTCGTCAAAATGACTGGCAGAAGAATGTCTAAATGCCAAGATATAGCTTTGGATTAAGAATGCAACACCGTTGTTTAACGCCCGCCCAGAGCTGCAACTTGAACAATTAGAGACGTTTATTCAGTCAACAAGAAGTAAAAGTAATCAAAAGTCTTGCTTGTATGAGGCAAAGCATGCGGGGATTTCAGTCTCTTTAGTTTCTACATATTGTAGACATATTCTCAGCATTTTCATCTTTCATTTCATCTCCTTTTATTTTTGGAGGCAAAATAGTACCTTCAATGTATAACGTAGCACTCTTTTTTTTTAAAGATGACCAACGGTATCTATATGTAAATGATTCTGAGAAGGGTTGCACAGTTGCACTCTCATCTTATTATTATAAAACCATTAGTGCACTGCTCATGTTGATGTTGATGCCTTCGGGTGCAGATTGCAGATGTGCTCAACTACTGTAACTCAGTCAGGTCTGATTGAGATGAGAAATAGTTGCTCTGAGGACGTGTCGAGGTACTAGTGCTTGGAAAACTAACGTTAAAAGAATTACTTGCATAGTTATATTTATGTAATATCCTCAAAAGTGTTTTTTAATCGTCGTAAAATATTTGTTACGCTTGCGTGAAGAATCCTCAAATAAAATATGGTTCATTCTCCTGCCCTTTAAAATATAGCAGTAAAATCTGCCAAGTGGTCTGGAGTTGGAAAATATAATAATTGCATACCTATATAAAGATGCATATTTTGTTTGTTTATTTTAATATGTTCTCTTCAGAGTTGCCCTTGTGAGTTCATTCCGGTGTACTGTGAGCATGAGATCTGGTAACAGTTACGGAGGCTAAGCATCTACGTGTATGCAGGCTGTATGTATATTTGAGCACACAAGTAAAAATTGATTGTTAAGAAGCTCAGGTGTATGTCTCTTACCTGTCATTGACATGGGCAAAGTGAGGAAGACACCTAAGTTGGGCTGTGTTTATTTTTGACTTACTCAGTCGCGATCATTTAATCTCGTTAGGATTCTCTCTTTTTAGAGTTCTGAAATATCATGGTTACGCCTTTGTTATTACACATATGTACCTATGTATTTATGTATCTACATGACGGGCCTATTCTGTTGTACACGCAAAAGCGTGTGAGGTGTTTTTATTCCGTAATGCAAATCATTTAGCTATTTAAGGAACTTTGACGCTCTGTGTGTGTGTCGTCATTGTGCAAGAAATAATATTTGTCGAACTTCTCACTGTTCCTATTATCAAGCTTTCATTCTTGACCGTTCCTGAGAATTTATACTTGTATTGTATGTTCATTTCACGTCCCAGACGAAAGGTACCCATGACTACATGCGATCAAAGATTTTGGCTGAATCAGGCTAAGTTGACCTAAGAGAGGGATTTTTACTCGCTACAGTTGAATCAGCCACTGTAATAATTACAATCATGAAATGTACATTTAGTAAGGATTAGTTTTTCTTAGTGTGATTTACATAGATACATCTACACTAATACACTATTACACATTGTAGTCAAGTCTCAATGTACATCTGTAACTTACAAATATTTTTCTTTTAATCTACAGTCTGAGAATAGTGAGGTGCTCAGAGGTGTCAAGACTGTAGTTCTCTGTTGAAGAATGGCTGGACATCATAATGAGTATTGACATGTGTATGGTTAAATATTTGGATAGCCGCCGCTTGAAGGCACAAAATAACTTCAAACGTTATTCTTATTGGCTTTTAGTAGCTCGTAAATTCATACTAATTGTAAGTAACTGTTTTGAGGGCAAGTTCATTTTTTCCGCGAGCTTTTTGACTGTCTCTATCTCTTCCCCTGTGCTATGCCTTATACCTTTAAATGATTACATAGTGGAAGGATAGTATTGTAGGAAGAATCCTCTCTTCTGACTGAATCAAATTATTAACTACGTTGCAATGCAAATTTTTAAACTGATCATTAGCATCTCAATGAGCATTAAATTACCGGCATTCATTCACAACGAGGGCTGACATAGGGTGATAACTTTTGCTACTACAAGCACACTTTTGAGCTTTGAAGTAACTACTTATGTGCACGGTATGTGAACTTTGTAGTGGCTATATGGCTAACCTAAATGCCAAAATATGAGTACTATTAAATTATTTAGTATCATTTTTAAACCGCTACTTTATTTACAAATGATTGATTCAAGTGCTCAACCTTATCCGGTTGAGCTAGAATTGCAGCAACCCTTCCAATGGTAATCGTGTTCACTGCATGAAATTGAATCATCTTTATGATTAATGTATTGTGTACATATCAACTATACTATTAATCAAAAAGTACGCTGAATTTTTTCCATATTTAAGATACATATGTACGTGTAGGTGCATTTATTTTTTCTCTTGCAAGCATTCCCAGCAGCGTAGTTCTAAATACCTCATATTCAAAACACTTTCAGTTTCTGGGATTAGCTTGCATCTGTAATTAGATACAATGTACGGTCTTTACTATGTCTGGCGAGTTAATGAACTTTTGATTTGCTCACTTGTTGTATACATTAATTTTAAGTGGTTCCAGTTACTGATTGTGAGACATCCCCGCATTTTTAAAACGTCAAGTTTTTTAAGCTTTAATTTTGATTTAAAATTAGTTTCCTTCCTTAATTTCCTTAGTTGGTTAATACTCATTTCGAGGTTTCATTTTTTCCACACAACGAAGTAAAAAATACCACCAACATCGTAATTACGATGCTCTTATAATAAATGCTACACCTCCCTTGAGCTACTTGACAAGGGACAATAATTTGGTTCTAGTTCTAACTAGTTTTACACCCATTCGCGAACTTACTTTTACCATCCAACGTATTACTATTAGATGAATAGTAAGTCGGTTGAATGGAAAACTTTACTACGTACAGAATGTTAACATCTAAAATTTGCCTCGTTTGTTAGAGATAAAACGTTTTTGTCTACTTTTTCGTCTGGTAATGTGAGCTATTATCTCTTTTGTATGCTCCGTAATTACCTGCAGAGAGGGAGCACTACAATTAATCATGTGATACTAATTGCACAAAATAGGGACAGTCGCTACCTTCAATTTATGACTGGGGTTTTATTATTTATCCTAAATTTACAGGCCTCAGACTAGACAATGAGCTGAAATTATTTTCATGAACACCTAGCACCTATGAAATTATTCACAGGATTGTATTGTACTGTACTTACGCGCATACACAGATCTCTTCATGTAACTACATTACCCCAGTTGATGTTAATAGTTCGCTCTCCTGAGTCCTGATTATAAAATGAACGAGATTGCAATTTTGACAACCAAGGTAACCATTGTTGTTCAATCATATTGAGTGTTGTTCTATTGAAACAAAAACTGTAGCATATCTTATATGCAAGTTGGAGATAAGCTTCAGATGATGTCTTTGAGTTTGTGTTCTTCAGTTCCAAATGTACCACAAAAAAATACGACTTTATGTAAAGATTTGAGTTTTGACAATGTCACAGTGAAGTAGAAGTATGTTCGCAAGAAGTATGTAGTTCCACACAATTTTCTGGAGGAAGGAAAGAAAGTGATGTGCTAACTCTATGAGATAACTAATTTTATTAAACATAAGCATTACTGCTCTGTAGTTACAAAAAAAATTTAATTCCTTAAATATAAGAATTGAATAAGTACGAAAGTTTTACAGCTTTTCTCTATCTTTGTATTATTTAGTAATGATGTTATATAAATGCAATTTCATTGTAATCTGATGTTATTCCTATTATACCCCAAAACATAACTTTGCACATAAAGGCAGAGTCTAGTAGTTACTAATGGGAAACACGTGCCCTCGCTTATGATAATTTGTGTTCGGTATATACAATACATAGGATACAATTGCTGCAATGACGAAAATTATTCTGACTATCTACGATCTAAGAAGATTATCTGAATTGTAGGGAAGTTCAATTTTTCAACTGCTTTGCGTTCCTACAAATGATATGACATTAGCACATTATTGAAGATTATAAAATTTTGTTGCGTATGTTTCCAAAAATGTTGCTATTTTTAACCTCTACTCATGTAATCTCTAAACCCTGACATTACATAATCTGAGCTGTCATTATCACACTTTCCAGGACTTTTCAGGCATGTCGTTTAACTCAGGCGAGTGTTGGATTACTTTTATCGCCTGTTGCACCTGCATCCCTAAAAGATTTAGTTCCACTTAATTTTGGTAGGAAATTCGACTGTTATTCTACCACATCTGTTACTATTCGAGATCTGCCAGCAATCTCCAAAATTCAAATTCCTCAATTAGTATTTACCTATATATAGTTTGCAATTTTGTGCTCGAAATCAAAGGGGTATAGAAATGGATTTCATATGTATATTTGCCAACAATCTCTAAAATTCGAATTCCTCAATGAGTACCTAAATATAGTTGGTACCTTTGTGCTTGAAATCAAAGAGATATAGAATGGATTTTATATAGATATAGAATAAGGTTATTAACATCATCTGATGCATGAGTGTCGTTCTAAATATCATTGCTAAAGAGAACCGTAAATATAAGAGGAATGAAAGTGAAATAACATGTGAAATAATTGTCCTGTGTATTTTGCTTGCAGGAGTTTTCAACTGGGTGGAAACTTACCGTCAGAATAGAAACTTCCCCCAATCTGAGGATTTAACTGGTGCAGCACATGCAATTGTCCGACTGCAAGACACTTACAGACTGAACATGAAATCTCTTTCGGAAGGCATCATTCAGTTACCCAAGCAAATGATGCTTCATAACACAGGTAAATTAATACAGCATGCAGTTTCTAGACTCTAATGAAATGTGGGTGGAAATATTGTATCGTAGTGATTCCCTGTAGATTGTTCCATTTGCTAGAGTCAATATATAAAGCTTGATTTCAAAACTAAAAGTAGCATTTCCAATCCCGAACCATTACTTTCTGTGTTCCCTAGACGTCTTCTTTATTCAATAATAATTCATTGGAGGCTGAACACGACCACTTTGTTTTATTTGTTACGACAAAGACTTCACAGGAGCTTTGCGATCATTATTTGAATACCTGTTTATCAGTAGTCTGCTAAATAATAATTAGGATGACGGTGTCGTTAGTATAAGAATGAGCGCTTCGTATGCCTGTTATCCATTACAAAACCGTGCTTAATCCATCTTTCTCACTTTCTCCTTCACAATAATATAATAGTTCCCTTCAAAATTATTCTTCTTCGAACTGAGATTTACCGTCAAGCATCTTGTAATAACCAATATTGTTGAGGTCAGAACTGTACAAGCATTCCCTCAAGATACGAATGGATCCTTCAAGAGGATCTACACATTCTACACACAAATACAATATTATTGCCCCCACTACTCCTATCACCATAAACATTTTGAATTTTAATCTCCTCCATCTGACTCGCGATCGGTCTGTAACAATGGAGAATTGCAGCAATGTGGTTACTGCAGTGAGGACCTCAGCTGGTTCCTCTTGTAGACTCTCCTTCGCTCTTTAACCTGATAAACCATGATTACTTTTCATGTGCCAGATACAAGTTATGTTTCAAAAGCGGAACAGAATTGTCAATTCTATATACCCACACTGGTTGTCGTTGAAAGCAAGACTCGTTTTGTAAGAAACATACTATGTACATACATATCCACTAGAGAGACGAAAGCTTTTCGATCGCCTTTGAGCCATACTACTTATGCATTCATTCGTGCTTTCATCTCAAAGTGTACGTAATGAATGAGTCAGTTCTGATTCTACATGTGCTTCAAAGATCTTTACCTCTTTACTTCACATGTTATGTTAGCATTTTCAGAATAAAAAAAAAGAGTAATGGGCAAGTAAATAATTTGCTCAAGTCCATATACTTGAATTTGTCACTTATATCTCCACGACTTCTTCTGATGAGATACCATAATGGTAGATTATTCTTACCCACCTCAAAAACTAATTTTATACCCAAGTGTCCATGCATTGAACAGAGCCATAAAACCAGCATGGAATTCACGTTTGTCCCAGGACCATTACAGTCCATCGTGAAGTTGCCACTAATCATTTCGATTATGATTAGTTGCACAATATTTCATGACAAATTGATTGTAACTTAAGGTTTTCACCAACCGCACATTCGTAAGTAGACACTTACTACATGCCTTAAATTGAAATCTCAAGTCATGCCGATGTACCAACCGCAGTTTCAGTCTTGAGCTCACATTGTATTCCAACACTGGTGTATGTATGTACATGTTGAAGCAATTTAAAGGAGTATAAATATGTAAGTCCCTCTTGGAATGAGCATGGACACTCAGTCAGAATTATTATGATGTAATAGGCATTTCCCACTGAAGTTTCGCTATATTAAAAAAAGGACTGCACTACAATGCATATATGTACACCGAAAAAAATAAATAAAAGTGAAGAGATAGAAAAACACATAAGTCAAAGTGCAATCAATTCATGCAATGGGCCATGTGCCCAATCAAAATTTTCAAATGAAAGGAAACAACAGTCAGATGTACAACTGTACGTATACATACATACACATGAGAGTTATACAAACCATACACAATATTGAGAACACTACTTCAAGATCTTTAAAGATAACTGATCTTTCTGTAGCACATGGAGAGAAACGCGTCAGACATCCGGGTGGGATTGCAAAATAGTCCGAACAAAACCAACCAACCAACTGGTTACACCGGCAAGGGTGTCCTGTTCGTGAATTAAAATTGACCTCTGCTCTCAACAAAAAGAAATGAGTTGTTTCCCGGTACTATATGCCAGAGCTAAATAAATACATAATCAACACCCCATAATTTATGCAAGGACTGTTTTACTACTACCTAACATAAGGTTGAACTTCAAAAAGTACGATAGTACTACAATAACTCGAAGAATTCTGGTACTTGCACCTTAATTTTACGCATCATGAACCTTGGATGCATATGTACATATTTTCTGCTGTTGGATTTTCAAGACAATTGAAAATGCAACTAGCTTCAATCAGTTCATCATCAGATGTTTCCACGTTTGATAATACAGTCCACTTGTATTAAATTGTGTCAAATTTACCGAAACTGTGGTAATGTAATTTTCAGGATTATTATACAGGGGTGTTGAATATGATCATTGATAACGACGTATCTACTCCAGTTACACTTTGTGACTTATGTGGGCTACTAGCTATATCATACTTGCACTAGTTTTATTAGGGTGAAAAAAATTATTGTAGATCTGATCATCAAAGTTATAAGCATGAAATTTTTGATTAAAAGGATAATTCCTAGCAGCATGCTCGTTTTAGGCATAAGAACTCCTTGTTTTCATTACTATTTTCTTTCCTCTTATGGTTGAATGATTCGTATAAATTACATTTGGCAGAAGAGTAGTATAAAGGAGGTTCCGCTTTCATCTCGGTATTACAAGGGAATTAAATGTCACCAGTTGGAAAAGTATGTAATAGGAATACTTTTTTATCCCTACAGTCTTCCATGGAAAGAATGGTCTCACAGCACAGGATTTGCTCTTCATTGGAAAACATGCTTTTACTCAAGGGCTGTACAACCGTGCCATTCAATGGCTACAGACTGCGGAAGGAATCGCTGGCAAAGAAATTAATGGAACTAATGGAAGTCAGAATGAGTTGTTGGAGGAGTTACATACGTCTCTCCGCTCTGCTATCGAAGTGGTAATTATTTTTTCCCAGAAGTTGATCAGTAATGTTACATACAGCACAGCATTTTTTGAAGTAGAGTTTTGAGTCGTCAATGCATACACTTGTACCTACAACCCTACACACCTCCGCTAGCAAAATATTATGGCAAATACATAACTCTCTGTACAAGTTTGGATTGATATGTGAATGAAATGAAAACTTATAATCAGACCTGCTGAGTTTGCCAACTCCGTTACACATGGATTCGTAAACTATCTTGTAAGATTGGAGTCAGCAGTTACACGTATTCCCATAAAGTCATTCCCCAGCCTTTGAATATATACATAACAATTGTGAAGGCAGTATGCGTGGCATGAACTGTAAATGAATGCGTGAAATTATCATTTATTTTTATTTAGAGCGCTCGCTTCAGTTTCTCATTCAGAGTAAACTCGAATAAGTACAAATCTTCATCTCCAATCTAATTGTAAGATGTAATGAAGCCGTCTTTACTGATGTGCCCTAGTCATTTTTGGTCTGTCACTAATTCCAGGAAATAAGCACTTGAAGCTTATCCTTTTCACACTTAAATTACAAGGCGTATTAAATTTAGCTCTCAATTTACTAAAAGTTAACAAGTCAAGGCACCCTCAAATAATGTTATGTTGTATGTATGTATATTTATTCATGTCAACTGATAATAATTATTATGTATACTGTGATTAAATTGACTTTTTTTTATTTTGTACAAGCATGATGACATCTTGGAACGACAAGGCCCAAGAGGAATAACCTGGAAAACAAATCCAGTTCCTATAAATCCAGAACTTGCTCGAGATGCTAAGTATCAAATCAATAGGAAAGAAATGTTTGTTCCTGCATTGTTTCGACGACAATCCCAGGAAGAAGAGTTTGTACATTTTGAGAGATTATGTGCTGGTGAAGAGATTCGGGTAAGAAATTTGATAATAGTTGCTCTTGTCAAATTCTTTAAGAGAAAGTCAAAGTTATCCTCGTCGTTCCTTCCCGTGTTTTATGCAATTAATTTGACACTTGTAATCGTGTGAAGAATCTCATGCGGTAAATTCATGAGCTGGACACAAAGTCACAAGAAATACTTGCGTTTTCCTTCGAGCAAATATTGCACCCTATGAACACTTTTCAAAGCTCAGAGTTAAATTGCGAAACATTTTTTTATTATAACATACATGAAACTGATTAAAACACCAAATGTATGTACATAAGTTAATATTGTACTATAAAGATGAGTTCATTAATTCTTATCGGAATTAGTGTTACACTCTTTTGGAAGTACTTTCTTTGACATAATAAATGTTTTTGTCACAGCCGGATAAGATCCTTTCAACTTTGAAGTGCCGACTGACAACCGTTATATCACCGTACTTTGTTTTATCACCACTCAGGGTAAGGCTCCATTGACTGTAACATCTTAAAGTCTTCACAATTAATTAATATTATCGAAGATACAAATACCATTCGTAAATTAATGACTTCTACATACTTTTGCAATATAATTATTATTTTCCTTCCTTGCAATTAATTCTTCAGGTTGAAGAGGCTTCCCTATCTCCCCATATTGTTATTATACACGATTTTGTAACCGCAAGTCAAGCCGATCGATTAATTGAGTTGGGGAAACCAAAAGTAAGTTACTCTAACAAATAATGTCTTCCCAAATCCATCCCCACGTACATAAAGAAACGAAATGGAAATTTCCTATTACAATCGAGTAGAAAAGAAATAGTTTTCATCCCATAGGGAAATATTATTTAAAATTTCTTGACTGATTTAAGCTGTTCAGATCACGACACAGACACTTTCAGGATGGGAACTCGGACATCGTGAGCCAGAAGAGAATAAGTCAAAAGTGATTACATTATATTCTTTTTAGACTTGCATATTCCGTTGGGAACTTTGACAGTTGAGCATATTACCCAGAAATGTATTTATATTGGATGGGGGAGGTTTTGTTGTAATTATGGTATTTGAAGGAATCAAGTGCAGATATGTAATTATCACATAAATAGCTTTTTTCTACCGAACAATTACATCCCCAATCGGAGGATGGAGGGAGTACATATTTTCAATCCAAAATTTATGACAGTTGGATTTCGTTCAAAATTAGATTAACTATTTACTATTATAAATAGATACATATTTTTCGGCTAGTCTTTGCTGCTCATTCATGTTGCACTTATAAATTGTTCTGGTGTCTGTAATTGCGAATGCAGTCTGGTTTGGACGGTTGATGATTCTAAATTCCCTGCAACTAGCAGTTGATATTTCATAGAATGATTCACACGTTGAGTGCCAATTACATTCAACTACAATCATGTTGCGGGTGTTGGTGTACGAAAGTTCCTACTGACAATGAACGAACGTTTCTAGTTAATACTTATGTAATTAAATATTATATGGGATACCTGGTTGACGGTTCTGACCTGACATTGACACAGATGAAAATAAGCGGTACCTATGGTCTTTATAGACTAAACTGTAGGTTAGGTACATATTTGCAACCTGGTATCGGAAGACAAAGATCAGGTTGTAAGTCGTACATAAATAGTTTGTTCGTAAACGTTATGTTTTCTGTATTATTGACAGCTTCGAGCATCTATGCACCAAACCGTAAATGGTACGTTTATCAAAAGCTACATTCGTACCAGTAAGACGTAAGTTTTAATTTTATTGATGTTGCATATATAATAATGTACTTAGTGCTTGGCTTCCTTAAATCCTAAAATGTACTTCTGCAATGCTGTAGATAATGCTTAATTGGCTCAATCAATTCACGCCCACAACTGCTACTGACCAGATAGTATCGTCATGAAGGCAAGAACCTTCCATTAGTTTTAATGTTAAAATTTGATATTTAGTGCATGGTTGAAAGATCATGAAGATCCCCTTGTTACAAAAATAACGAAGAAAATCGAGCAAGCTGTGGGACTCAAGGCATCGCTACCTAAAGAAGCTGAAGATTACCAAGTAAGCTTTCTGACACATAAGAAATATATTGTTACTGTCTGTATGGTATTTTTTTGTAAAATTGAAAAATATTCTTTACTTCCTGGTCTAAAGTTTCAAGGAATTGTGAGTGCAATTATTATTTTTCAATTCAAAGATTGCAAATTATGGACTTGGAGGCCTCTACGTTCCTCATACAGACCATCTCATGAATAATCCTAATCCTGAAGTGTACACAGCATGGGAAAGATTTGTCGGGGACCGTATTGCAACCATGATGATTTACGTTAGTTTCACCTAACATGACATGCACACGTTTCTTTAAAATCACAAATGTGGATAGAAACGAATTAACACGATTGATCTTCTTATTAACACAGTTGTCCAACGTGGAGGCAGGGGGAGCCACAGTTTTCCCTAGGGCTGGGGTTACCCTGTGGCCAAAGAAAGGTGCAGCTGCTTTTTGGTGGAATCTGGATCGTTCAGGGGTTGGTGATGAAAATACAAGACATGGAGCTTGCCCAGTGTTGTATGGCGATAAATGGGGTAAGAATTTCTTTTATTACTAAGGACAAGGACCCGCAAATGGATAAAACGGTTAGATGTTATATTATCTGGATTTGTATGCGTTCACAGTATCAAATAAGTGGATTCGTCTGAACGAGCAGTTTCTCTCCGCAACCTGCGGACTTCATCCTTTGGAAAAGTTCCAAATCCCATAACTTGTTCCAACTAATAAATCTTCGTATTAATTTCGTAACTTATAATGTCTCAAAATTAGTTACTTCATGTGCAATTTCCGTTGACTTCATGCTCTACAGAAACTGATTGTGGGAGTGGATAAATTGAGGGGGAAATTTTCAGAGTTGAAGACATTCAATTCCCGAGTACTGTGAAGATGGTCTAATTTACCTGTAACCTAACTGTAAAGTAGTTAGAACTCTTTGATTAATCCTTTAGCTGATGTAAGCACCATTTGTTTAGAAAAGTAATTTTATATTCATATGACTCGGTGTAACGAGTAGATCTTCCTATGAATTTAAGCCTTAATCCTTTGTATCCTAGTCGTCTGAGATTGTTGAAATTGACTGCAAAATAACCATGTAGTTTTAAGCGACTGACAGCAATAGTTCATGAGATTCAGCACACAAAACATCAACTTATGCATTTAGATGCACCAACCGAAATGGAAAATATAAATACATAAATATTCAAGCTAAAATGAATATATTATGTTAAAGATTTTTCTCGACAGTGACTGGTGAGATGTCGGTGAAAAATTATATTTTTGTACTGGAAAGAAAATTTTCCATGAATATGACAACATGTACGTGCTTGTTTTACTTTTAAATATTAGTTTTACAGAGTTCCATGTGTTAATTAAAGTAGAATTAGAAACTTGAATAAACAGTATTTCAGATTTTTATTGTTGAAATTACTAATCCATAGAGCCATTCAATTATTCATGTGAATATTAGCTTGTAGGAAAGAAACTTGTTCAGCATTTAAAATATTCTAAATTACTACAGAAACGATAGTCACCTTATGGGAGACAGCAGACCTAAATACACATCCACACAAAATAGTTATCAATGACGACGATCTTTATGCAGTTGAAAGACACTGCAAAGCATGGAATTAATTCAAAGAACTGTTACTACACTCAATTATCATCCACACTGCCTTCATCAGATAATTCAAACAGGTTGTCGTTATTTGCCGTAGTTTCATCCTCATCTGACTCGTCTTCTTCGTCATCAGAAATGTCGGTGATTTGAGAATTGATTTCTTCTCCATCAAGATTTCTATGCTTTAAAGATCCCATCCAGAAAGCATTTGGAGCTCCATGTACTGCTAAAATTTCTCGCACTCGGAAAACGAGGGATTCCAAAGAGCGTTTGACAGTAGGAACGTATCTTATAAGTGCAGTATTTTTCTCGACCTTAAAATACGAAATCAACTGTTTGGAATATGAACAATTTTCGAAAATGGAATTGTATAGTATCTACAACGTTAAGTACCTTGCAGTGTTCACAAATGTATTGAATTTTTCGTGTTGGAGCTTGTAGGTGTTTTAAAAATGATCGAGCCTGATTTGCATCCGTATTCCATAGTAATGGTAGTAATTTCACCCCGTAAATTGTGAAAGAGTCCAGAAAAAATTTGGAATTCTACACGAAATACGAAGTCATTTAATAGTTCCTGGGTCCAAAACTAACAGAACTAAATAAAAAAGTCAAATGATACCTTTAAGAGTGGAGTTATGATTTTCGCCTGTCGCTTTTGCTGAATGACTGCTACTAAGAACTTGAGGATTTCAATGGCATCGTTCCATTCGACATAAGAAATGTCAAGATCCTTAACCTTTTTCATCTGTAATAAATACACACATTAGAAATGTCCACAATAAATTATTGCGTTTCCGTGACATGTAACTATCGCTGCTATAAACCTTACGTTTTTAACCACATGTTGGCATAAGGCTTCCATTATTGAACGATACCAAGTGTGAAAATTTGCCGAGGTACAGGATTTATATTCAGAACAATCAGGAATAATTTTTCCAGGGTCCTCTGGAATCAGGTCTTTGGTTAACATTAGCATAACTTCCAATGGATTATCACTCGTAACAAGCCAGGTTTTTAGCAAGAATGGAATCTGGGTCGACGGTAATTTCCAACGGCGCTTCAAATACACCATACAAATTTCCGCTAAAAATAAGAAAGATTGACTCAGTAAAGCTTCATCTTTCATGTTCGCATTTTCAACAATTAACTGCGTACCAATTATAGAGCTAATGCAGTTCTTGTTAGCAGCATTGTCATGAACAATTTTAAGTACTTTCAGCTGTTGTACAGCTGTTGCGGGACTGTTAATAAATTCAGGGTTTCCTTTCAGATACTTTGCTACTATTCCATCAACTGATTGATCTTCAGATGATCCTTCAGCGTGTTCGCTGATAATTTTCATAGCTTGTTGAAACTTCTCCTGATGTTCTCGTCCACAAGTTCTTTCCAAGTAATTTTTTAAAGTGTTATACAAAAGGCGAAAACATGACTCCACTTGTCTCTTTTTTGCAATTGTCCAGGAACTAAAATCTGCCTGTAATAATATGACATTGTATTGGCAGCAAGTACTCGAGGAAAATAAAATATTGAATATGGTTGAATTGTTTAAACTAGTTTACTTCACATGATGTAGTTAGGACATCCAGATGATCGCAAATACATTTCAAGAAGTCCTTGGAGAAAATGCTAGCAACGTCTCCGACAATACAGAGTTTATTCTTATCGCTCTCAACTTGTTCGTTTAGGTCACGCAACACTAATACTAACGTTTCCGGAGTTAGAACAATAACCTGTTTAACTTCATTACGACAAGAATTCTCCTCTGTCTGCAATGCATTCAAGAGGGCGATGTGATCCACGTCGGGAGGATTCACAACCAAGCGGTAACGCAGCAGACGGAAAACCTGTTGATTTTAATTCTGTTTTGAAAATATGAATGACATTTAGATACATTTCACTTCGTTGTTAAACTTGCATACATTGCGATGGAACCTCCTTAAGAAAGGTCTAATTGAAGTTGGCTGAAGTTCATCTACATAGTCCTTCAAGTCCTTCTCTCCCAATATTTTTGGTACATTTTTCTTTGGTAATGAAGCTACTTTAGTTACACCACCACCTGTGTCACTATCGGACGAATCTTCAAATATAGGAGTTGGTCCAAATTTCTTCGTGTTTTTCTTGTCCTGGTTTTTTTTCCTTTTCTTTGTAGCTGTTTTCAAAAATAAGTTATAATATCCTTAGTTACTTCGTGATCTTTCGGATATATTATCATTTATTAATGCGATTTCTAATTAATTCAATAACTCACCTTGAAAAGCACTGACAGCGCTGGTATTTTTCTCCAGAGCGTAAGCGAATGGTAGTGAAGGGAAATTATTTTCCCAGTTCATTACAAGTGAAATCAGTAATTTTTGAAGCTCTACCAGGTGGTTTAGACGTAGGAAAACTTTAATCTTTGAGGCGGAATCCTTTTGCGAACAGAATGCTGAGACAAGTTCGCGGATTAGATTTATAGCATAGACTAAATAATGACCCAACAGATTTTTTCTTTCCGATGAACAACATAATACGGTTTCAATATCTCTATAATCTGCAATAGATAATAATTATTTTACATTCCTTCTAAATTATCATAAGATAACTCATTAATTATTGCTCAAATAGAGGCTACAGAGCATCCGAAGTTTAAGAGAAATGCAGAACTAAACTTTTTCTTACAATCAAGGTCAGGAAGAAGGAGAGGACAGCCAACAATTATGTCAACCTCTTCCAAACTACCATCAGCCACTTTGTACTCTGATGCACAAAGAAATTTTACATGTGCAGCTAGAACAAACGGATTCAAACCAATGGGCTCACTGTCAAATCGTATCGACAAAGATTCCACGTCCATACTTTCATTAGCATTCAAAACTTGACAAATTTTTAAATTCTCATCTTGGTTCATCAGGCCATCTACACTAGAATCTACAACAGTCCACCTTTCCTGTATAAGGATCAGACATGTGCATAAGGACAAAATAAACTCAAGATCGTTGAGTGTTTGAGAAAAAAGTGTTGCAATAGCTAGAGAGCCAAGGAACTTAGACTTTCAAGATAAAGAACCAATTTAATAGTAATTACTTGAAATTTAGTTCCTAGAATTTTCTTAATGGGTGCTAGAACATCATTTGGTAAATCCCTTTCGCTAACAACAGCTGCCATTTCATCAAAAAATATCCAGCAAGAATTTCCATCTCGTTCAACGATGTTCCACACCAAATCTACCAGTTCTCTTAGTTTTGTAGCTGTATTCGAAAAAATAAATAATCAGATATTCACAATCTGGTCCATACAAAAACTGTGTAATCTGGACGAACTTCGGTATCGTTTAACTTACTCTCAATGTTTTCTTGTTTTGCAAGCTGATCAATTGCTGCAACAGCACCTATTACACCGATTGATTTGATTTTTTCATTCCTTTGAGATAGCTGCTTCCTAAGGAGGATTGAGAATTCTGTCTCAAATCTTTCTGATTCTCGATTTTTTGGGATGTAGGCTACGGTTGCCAAAATTCGGATAACATTACGAATTTCACTGGGTTCAAATTCAATGACGAAATCCATTATAGCCTGCCGAAAAACAAACGTCAATAGCTCGGATCGAACGATAGGACTCTGATTAATTTGAGTAATTTGATGTTATACCATGACTAAATTGGTAAATCTTAACAGTCGGGCACAATCTATTTGAGAAATTTGGGTCAGAGCATCAATAATGTATTCACGGCACAACTTATTCCCGTGAGCTAATGTACAAGTAAACAACTGAATGATTCCTCTTGCATGTAAATCGGTGACCACGTTGAAGAGTTTCCTAAAAGAAAATGTACGTAATTAAAACAAGAAGCTGTGGTAGTGCAATTTAAAATTTCTATTAAAAACTTATAGAATTACACTAATTATTACTTACACGAGGACTTTGGAAGCTACACGGTAAAACTTTGTAGCAATGGTCCAAAAAAATTTTTCACAGAATTTAAGCAGACCATCAAAGACGAGATCAACGACCTACGACAAATTTGGTGTAATTATTTAAAATATTCCAGGAAAGTAAATCCTATTATGAATATATATTTCACGTACCCCTGGAAAATTTTCAATAAACTCCTGGAGAACATGCAAGGTTAAATCTTCGTTATTAAATAAATTCCTCAATGGGGCTTCTGCAGCTCTGTCCGCAGAATCAATAAACACAAGCAGCATGAGCAAATCCAAAGTTTTGAACTCCGTTGCTTCCAAGACAAACTCTTCCTTGATTTGCTGATTGTGTCAAAATAGATACATAAATATCTTAACCAAAAAATTCGAACCCGAAAATTAAATTTTTTGGCAGCTTTTTTATACCTTCACCCACAAGTGCACCAAATGCCTGTTTATTGAAACACAGAATTTGATTTTGTACACCATAGCCTTCATGTTAGCTTTGGCATCTTCCAGAGATTCCATTGGAGGTCTAAATATAAGCTTTTCTCTCATGTCGCCTATGACCTAGACACAAGTCAAATGAATCATAAATAATAGGTTACTAAATGCAATAAAAATGATTCCAAATGTTAATATTACCGTTGACAACAAATCTGGATCCTCAATGCCAAGCAAAAATCCCAGGTAAGCTGGAAGATCTTTTTGATTAGCTACTAACATATTCTCTATAGCAGTATTCCGGACATTTACAATATCTTTATCTGGTACATTAATCACAGAAAAGCAATCCATAATAGATGAGCACATGGGTGAAAATTCTTCAAGTAGCTTTCTACATCCAGGAAGCATTAAACCAAAACAAACGTTTGAAAACAAAATTGAACCAAGCGCGAAATAATATAAAATGAATACTTACATATATGTACTTATATTATCTATAAAATTGAAAAAATGTAAAATGTTGAACTATACAGTAATTTATCTCCAATCTTAGAATGATTCACTTCCGGAACAATATCAGGTAACAGTCGCATCATTTCATACTGAGCTTTGGGAGTAGCACGTTCAAATATTTCCAAAAGGTCATCTGTTATTTTCTCAGCTTCATTCAGATAAGGCAACCATTTGAACTGATTCAATAGCTGCACCAAAAATGCTACCTCTTCATCGTCTCTGCAAGTCAGACACAACGACACAAGGTTAGAATACACGTATACTTTCAGCCCATACCATAATAATAACTCTTCCATAATTCCACTTACTGAACTGTATAAGAAGTTTCTGCCAAAGAAGGGAATAAAACAGTAAACAAAGGCTTCTGAAGTGGTAAAACTCCAAGCAAACTGTGCAACAAGCTAGGTTGGTACAGCTCTTTCTTGTGCTGAAAAAATTAACATTAACAGTAATTTTCATACAAAATAATTTCCAGTACCGGCAAGTCCACATCCCACATTTATTTATCCATAAATTACGTGTAAATTATCTGTACTTCAACAAGCAAGTGACTATTATACACAACATATCCTACCTCCGTCGGACTCATAGCATTAAGCAAATTCTCTTTAACTCCCAAATAACGCTTCATATCCCCAGTGAAGTTTTGAAGTGCCTCCAGTTCAGCCGCACTACCCTTAGATGATTTCTCTACCCAATCCGTCATCAGTTTCCGAAACACCATGGAGTCATGCTCTGTACCACCACAATACCCAGGTCATAAATCAAGCAATCCTAAAGCCTAATCATCATCCACACATTCCCACACAATTTGAAATCAATTTTTCAAATATTTTCAAATAATGAACTTTACGAGTAGCATTTCCTTCCGGCGACAAGAAGAATCCATGCTTTTGCAAAACAGCAGAAAAGTGAACATGGCCCGACGATTCCGTGATAATAACCGGGCTTCTCGCTCTGGCTTCAATTACCGGTGACACAGCTCGTATATTTGACGTATTCAAACTAGTTGTAGAACGCTGAGATCCCATGATTTCCGATCCCGCCTCCCTGAACGGTCCAGGAGAGTTCCGAGAATTTGAAATTGCCGTTGAATGCCAAATTTCACTGTCGCCGGAGTCGTTCCCTCGTACATGTCCTCCTGGAGACTCAAAAGTCCGTTTCAGCTTTTTCGTCACCGGACCATCCTTCGTCCTCTTCATTGTCAAATATCTACGAAACCACAAACACCACATACAAAATGTACACCCACACCTTATATAATAATAATAAATAATATATAACCATCATTTATATAACCAAATAATATCCCACCATAAATCATTACAGGCACAAATTCAAATAAATTATAAAATTATAATATAAATTATACTTAATTACTCAAGTCCTCCTGTACGAACCTCACTCTTTCAACAGTCAGTTTATTATTTATTTCCCCGATTAATCGCTTCAAATTCGGTCAATTTTCTTCCTTCCTTTCCAAAACCTCAAATACAATCCACTACGGGACACACTGAACGGAAAATTAACAGCAAGAAAGAAGATCACAAATCCTGAATTTTCCTGTCGTGAGCGAATGCACTAACCCGCCAATACACTACCACACTATTGGAGGACTCTTATCAACCCTACCACTGTCAATGGCTCAGACCCCTTTAAAATGTAGGTGGGAACCCACTGCTTGAGTCAAGATTGGCCCCAAAAGGTGCGGACGCAGGACGGAGTGTTGGGACTTGCGACTGCCAAATCGCACCTCAAAGAATAAATAAAATCCAACAATAGCCCCAAATAAACTTCAATAGTTATTATCAGAGATGGACAGCAAATTATAAATATATACGGAAAGTTAAACTAAATTTTAATTCATGCCGAAATATTAATTCTTAATGGAGACTCATCAGATTTTTTTCATATACTTACCATTTCCTACAAACGAGCATCTCAAAGTGCATTTTTCCCAATGGGGCAAAGTGATACACAGTGGACCATTTATCATGATAAATTGACAATTGATGCAATTTGGTCTCCTCAAAATAAAAACATGAGGTCATAGGCAATCTCTCCAATATCTTCTGAAGGTTAATGAAGACAAAATTGGCTGACTGGGTTACCAAATAAATAAATAACATTTTTGCTAGTGTATGATTTGCAAACAGTTAAAAATAGATTTATTTCTAGTATTAAATAATTAGCCCTTGATAATATTTTATTTAGTCTTGTAATAGCCCTGTAATAATAATTTATTGGAGTAATAAATTAAGGATAATGTTAAAAGTTTACTGGATTATTCTGCATTGAGTCAATAGTTTGGTTGTTTTATGGTTTCTCATTTCTCGGGTACTTTTTTATTGGGGTCATTGGGTTTGAGTGGAATTATTTTTAAAACGTCAAAAATCCAGAGGTTGTAAATAATGTTTACTAGACGTAGTGATACTAGTAAAAACATTTAGATATTTTCATATTTGTTAGAAACTTATATGTATGTATTGTATATTGTGTGTTGCATGGTTGCAATACCATGTTTTTGGAACTTGACACGAGCTCATGCCAACTGTTAAAGTGAGTGAGGTTGCGAGACTTGAGATTGAGGAGACGTGAGGGATTTGGAAGGGACGGGAAAAATTTTTGCATTATTTTTACAACAGATTCTGTTCTGGTACTATCAAAGAGGTCATGAGAATGAGTTTTTACCTTTTTCTTTAAGTGAATATTAGCACTTAGCGCTTTGGTTAGTTCGGTGTAGGTGTTGGTAGGTGGTGATGGTAGTAATTATTGTAGTAGGAGTGCAAAAGAAGTCAGACGGCACCTTGTGACCATCTTCGCAAACTGTTTGCCAGGTACAACCGTCGGCGTCAGTAGAATAAATTGCAACACGGAGCGTGAACAAAGGTTTGCCAAATTCTAATTAAGAGACTGTTACCCTGTTACTAGCTCGTGAGAGGAGAAGCGATGGCATCAAAGTCGAAGTCTTCGAAGTCAAAAAAACCTTTGAAGAGTTGGTACGCAGTGGATATCAACGCATCGGAAGATTCCTACAAGCGTCTGGAATTGTCATCGTCCTCAGAAGGTTCCGAAATTACGAGAACTCGGGGAGGCATCTCTAATCAAACTTTCTCGGGGATAAACCTCTGCGAAATCGACTCCCTCGAAGATGTATTTAATGTAACTCCGGAGAATGAAGATAGGAAAGCCAGGTACACCAGCGGTATTGTAACAAAGGTATCGGGTCAAAGGTTGGGCAAGAAACCTTTCAGCGGGGAGTACAACTGGAGTCAGGGTATTGATGTGTATCAAGAGCCTGAATTCGATGATTTCGATCCTTTTGCCGACGATCCTCGATACCATTGCCAGCCAGCTAAGAACTCTGGAAAATGCCGGAGTAAAGACATGGAGGTGTCGTATCGGAAGCCCGGAGAATTGAGTATTCAGGAAAATTTGCTTGAATGTGAATCCGAATGTGAAAATAGAATTAATTTTGGAAAACTCAGATTGGGTCAAAGGATTTCAAATGAGGAATTTCTTTCGCCGGTAGTGATTAAGAAAGAACTCAAATTGGGACAGAGACTTTCCAAAGACATGTACAGAAGTTTAGAAACATATCGAACCATGGAATATACCGAGGAAGAGGGAAACAATGAAGATTACCATCGAGAGAACGACCGATTGAAAGTATTCGACAGTATTACTCCAGAGCCTATCACCGATGAGGAGGCATATACCGATGAACAATTTCCTCAAAATAGAAGTCACGTCGTGACAGTAGCGGAAGAAGTTCTTTACAGAGATGTAACCGATGAGGCGAACATTCCCTCTGAAGTTTCTGGCTATAGCTTTCTCTCAGACTCGTCAGGAATAGTGTCACCAATCATTGATACAGAATCTCAAGCTGCGATATTTGGTAACATTTCTGTGGACGAGAACAACATGGTAGAGGAAAATGAAGAGGAGCTTTTCGAAGAAGATGACGATCCAGACGGTGTTCTACTTTCTCCACCAGTAAGTAAAGAATCAGCGTCAATACTAGCCAAAATTGCTTCCAGTTCGCAGTTCACAACACCAAATTGCGAATCTCCTACAATACCTATTGTGACTAGGGCTTTAAATCCAACAAGCAAGTCGAACCAAAATATCTTTTTAAATGCGAATCAAGATTTAGAGGAGAGTAACAGACATAAAAAAACCGAATCAAAACTGAAAAATACATTCTCTAAAAATTCTGTAAATACATCCATGGATCTTAAACAGCATTCCTCGAGGAATTTAAATTGTAATATTTGCAACCATAATGTAATCGCTTCAATGGAAGAACCAACCCTCAGTCGCAGCAATAAAATTTCCTCATCGCACTTAAACTCCGATGCTACATTAAATTCGCCTTTGAATACCATCGACGCAAAGGATTCCGGGTACATGAATACGTGCACGAAAGTATTCCACAAGCTTTTCCAAATGCATGTTAGCGAAGTGACTTTAAATGAAACTCCTGAAACAGAGGATGAAACACCCTTTGTTATCCCTTCCAGCCGAAATTCCAATAGTTTGATATCGAAGCAACCGAAGAAAATCCATTCTATTCAGAACCTTCCAACCCAAGATTCTTCATCCCCTCTCCCCATACAGTTCCATACGTTAGTTGACGATGAGCTCTTAGAGTATCTTGATCACGGGAAACCCGTCGCTCCAGAAACCGATTTCATCGACCGAGTTTTCGTCGACGTTGTTGTCAAGTCCAACGAAGTGGATGCCAAAGGAAGTTTTAGGACGAGAACCATAACCTTAGAATTCCCTGTGCACAAAGACGACGCCCAGGCAGCCATGATAGTCATAAATAATCCGCATTTGCACAACCCAGAAATTCAGTATGTCAATTCACCGTCAGAAATTGTGTACAACCTTCCAACGGACATCGCCAGTAATGCCCAGCATTGTATTGGGACTTTTAAAATCCGATGCGCACTTCGAATTCCAGTACAGTCTTGAAAATTAAAAGAATTGAGTTTATTTGGTGTTTTTAAAAATTCATAACTAAATCTTAATATAAATATCTCGCAGGTCTCTTTTAAACTCTCCTGCGTCCAGCAGTTGGAAATAGTGCCGCAAATGGGGGTCATCCTTCCGAACCAGATCCTGAACATTCAAGTATACTCAAGCACCTCCCCAGAATCTTGGATCGATCGGCTAAAATTTGAAGGGATCCTTCTCCTGGCGGCGCCATTTATATTCAACAAAGGTCGTTGTATTGCTAATGTGAATACTGAAGATGTCCAGGAGTTCTGGGGGAAGTTCTGTGGCTCGCGCTTCCGATTTGCTCAGACCCGATTTATTTCGATTCAAGTTTACCACCCGGTAAGATTATCAACACATTTTCTAGACCCTCTAAGTAAAATTCACATTCGAATTGGGTTGCAGAAAAAAATCATTGTTAAGTCCCTCGGCCTGGGAGGGCGTCTCTGGAAAGCATTGAAACGATTGAACTACTTCGCTTTTCACCCGATTTCCCAACCCATGTTGTCTTTTCCCAGCAACTTGCACCGAAATAAACAATTATCTCCTTTGGGACAGATGGTTCTCAGACGCCGGCAGAGCTTGGCACTTGAAGCACATGAACAGGCTGAAAGACTCAATGACTCCCGCTTTAGTTTGCTGGCAGGCTTTTTACTCCTGATAATTGCGTACGCCTGGTATTTCTTCAAAGTTTACCTTCCTGAGGCACGGCGTGTGGAATTTGTTCCTGCTACAGGCTATAGAGGATGGAGAGACAATATGGCTAAGTGGGTTACATTAATGTGGACGTCGCCGCCCGGAAAAACTTGAGAATTGCTCAAGCTGTATTTTGCAATTAAAAAGTTCTTTCAAAATTATCCCCAGAGTAAAGTATATTTGAGATCATAGAGTTAAAACTTATTGGACATTTTCCGAACCATTTCGGAATTGCATGCAACTTCACATTTTAAAGTAATGTGAAATACAGACACAGTGATACAATTTACAAATACATGTTTCGTATTACCGTCGCAATGATATGGCTCTTTAACACTTGTAGGTGCAGACCAGTTTGCACTCTTCGTGTAATGGTTTTGTATCAATTTATTCGTATATATACATATGTAATTGTATGTCATTTCTCTCCAATTTTAACCATTTGGTAGAATTTGAGTTGAAATTTCTAATCTACTAACGAATTGTATGGAGAACTGCGAAATTACTCCTGCAATTTTTAATACCTGGCAGCTTTAAAATTGAATTAGCTCGGAAAAATGCCAAGGGTGCTAAACGCAAGAAAGAATTTACGGAGAATACAAAGAATATATGCCTATATAAATAAAACAAAATTGCCTGAACTTCCCCTTTTGACCTTTAGGCGAATTCGGCATTTTCCACAGTCTTTCCAGACCATGTGGGCTGCAACTGAATAATAACTTTGGGAAGCGGAATTATGTGGAAAGATTTATAAACAGGCAATATGAAAATATTGGCGTTTGCAAGCAAATGTTTACATGCCGAAAGTACCAGAAACAGACAAAGTATGCTTTGTTGTTACAAGGTTGTGATGAAAGAAATGGTAGAATGATTTTATGAACGATTAATAATAATATTTATTATTATTCTAGAGGTAAATGTTTATTGCTTTTACATCTTCGACCATTGGAATATTTAAATGAAAATTCAAAAATCTCTAACAAAAGGACAGCTTTGAACATAATAACTCATAGAATATTTGATTCTCCTACTTTGTAGTAAATTGAGTTCCAGATTTTCCGAAAGTTTCATTGAAGTTGTCAATTGCAGGTTATGTACGGGAAACAAAGCCGGAAGTTTTTAAGAATTTCAAATACAATAATAATAATTTATTTCCAAACAAAACTCTTTGTAAGTTGCAAATTGTTGGCGTGAAGGATAATATGGAGCAATGTTGGAAGGAGTTTAAATTCGATACGCTAAAATCATGAGAAAGACCAGAAGAGGGAAGAATTTCTCGACGTAAATTTCTGATGTTTTTTCATGGAAGACCTGGTTGTTGTAAAAATATTTCAAAAACATTGAACTTGTACGGAATTTTATGAAAGTCTATTCGAATCTGCTTTCGGACAGTCCAAGTTGTGGCCAACGGAGCCAAAATTGTGACGCACTCAATCCATATAGCACACATCACCTGTCTCTCCCATTTTCTTTAACGGGATCTTCTTCGAAAGGTTGATTTGACTCCAAGAAAACTGTTTCCTAAAATACTTTCCAGTAATTATTCATAGTCGCTCAAGTGTACATGTACACTATATGTACTGATTATTTGAACCGTTTATTACTATTTTGAATGCAATAGGAAGATGCATCCCTTGTGATCCATCCATATTTGAAGTATGTATTTACAACCTGTATATTGCGAAATAGGAAACCGTGTACCTGCAACTCCAGTAATGAAATTTGTAACTACTGTATTTTTTATGAAATCTGAACCAACTTCAGGGCTGCACTTCACACGCCCATGAAGATTTAACGCATGATATTCGGTTACAAAAGTAAACAATTCTACACTAGTTGCCATTTGGGGGGATGAGGGGGGGGGGTTATCCGATCACAGGTAATCTGACACCTCTTGATTCCTCCGGCATGGCTTAATCTCTTTGAGCTCTTTTTAGTTTTTAACCATTAAGTACAATATAATTTTCATTACGACTTTGTCGGTCTCCCCAGGAGGCACAAAATTACGAGCCTCGAAGCCCCTCCAAAAAAATAGTTACACGCTATTTCTACAATCCACACCCAAAAAATTACACTCAAAGTACCATACATCTATACGGAATCAATTCCACTACACACCAATTAACAAATTGTCACATAGTATTTGTAAGAATTTTGCAAAACATTCTCACAAGACCAAGTTAATTTCTAAAAATCTACCAACTTGAAAAAACTGTCCCTGCTTCTATCTACAGAATCTAGATGGGGTACGAGCATCCGAGACAACATCCCAGATGTCCCTCCGGCTCTGGGTTGCTTGCCCCTAATAAAATAGCAGTATAAAAGTAAAAATAGTATATTCCCAGAAATGACATTCTACATTCCCCCGGACACAATATCTCCTCACAAAGCCACTGTATAACACAACTGTAGTCAACTATAAATATACAACAAAAGAACAGGAACAGGTGTCGTCTAACAGAAACCCAAATCCAAACCAAGTCCTCACAGCCACTCTATACCAAAAATCCTTTCACTACAAACACTATTATTTCCTTCCAAGCAAGCACAATGTATTTCCCACCAAATAATATTTCCCTTTAAATTAAATAATTGACATCTCCAAGGTTTACAGCCTGAAGGCTTCAAAAATGCTTACAATTAAACAATGACTCCAGCTGTAGCTAGTCTTTGAGTTTCTTTTTGAGGTGCCTAAGTTCCCAGTTTATTTTAAATGAATTATAGAATGAATAAGTAATTAAGTATTTACGTACTCGACTCTACTCTAACATTAATAGGACTTGTCAGCCATCAGTTTGTACATGTTCCTCCGTGTATAATTACACCATAACATACTTGCTACACATACATACATACATAGGAAAGAGCAGCAAACGATAAACTTGTGTAAACGTGGGATTTAATAGCCTGTGTAGGTATCTGTAACTACTGTCTATTCTGTGGTTGATTTCCATACGAAAATTTATTATTTCCGAAGAAATGCTGCTTTGAAAGGGTTGAGCCCAAGAGGTCAAATGTCCTTTCTCCTCCACGAACTCTCATAGGCGAGAGGAGCTGAAGCAGAGCGTGAAGGAGTTTTTGAAGAGCCCGAGTGAGGCAGTCGTAATGTATTTCTCTTCTGAGTCGTAAAAAAAGGGTTGTTCTTCCTTGGTTTTTGAGTTCCCATTCCATTCCATTCACTATTCACTCACTCACAAACACAAAACACAACACAAGAAATAGTACCTATAATAGAAATTGTCGTATTGGAGCTATACAATACATCCTACGTCCTAGTGTCTATATAGATAGTAGTAGGCTCTATACTCAAAACAAACTTGACTATATAGGGAATATTATGTAATTTGACATGCATACGCCCCACACATGTTAAAAGTGTACTTTGTGACTTGACTTGGGAAAGTTTTTGTTCCACGAAAAATATTTGTGCTATTGCTATACAAATACTTGTATGTATATAATATACTTGTACATGTACACATCAAGTATACTAGAGTGACTTACTTTTGAAAAATATTTACAGTGAGATAGTTTAATATTCAATTGTGCAAATTAAACCTGTAGAAATTAAGTGGTGGCAGTAGTACTTACATCCTGAGTCCAAGGGAATTTATTAATACCAGTGTCTTTAAATGACTTTATTAAAACAAACAATTTCGTACATAATAAAAAAAACAATAAAGGGTCAAAAGAATAACACTGTTGGGTAGAGACAAGCACTTAGTTACTTACAGGAAGTCATAATTCCTCCTTCGGAACATGCACTAGGTGTAATTGACATCTTAATGAATTTTAAAATGTGACAGTGTGGGGAGGTTTTGGAAGTTTCCTGGAAATACTAATTTGAGGTAAACGGGGTCCTTGTAAATAATATTCATTTTTGGGTATATATAGTGACTATGAAATGATTTTTAAAATTGGGGAGCTGTAGGTTTGTTGAGGATTCTACATTAGGTTAATTTTAAAGTTGCTGTCGAAATTGTGATATTGTTGGGTCGTTGTGTATTTATATTTTGTATTAATATAGTGTATAAGTTTGCATGATTCTCGTATTTTTAAAAAATTGTTTGTGTCAGTGGCGGCGGCAGTGGCAGTGGCAAAGCAAATGGGAGTTTCTAATGCAATGTTAAATTGAAGTTGATTGTTAGGTTAAATCTGAACAGGGATTTGTCAATTTAAGTTTGTGGAAATACGAGTCTTAGTATGTGTGTCATTGTTGACGACTGTGTTTGCTTGTTGAGTGACGTAATTATTCATGGGTGCTTATGTATGTGAATTTAAGTTTAGAAGCGAATTTCTCAAAATTGTTTGTAAATATTGCCGGACTGTTTTTTCTCGATAGGGTGATTCCGATTCGGGATTCCCCACTGTTGGCAGGGTAATTACGGGGGAAAGCTTGACGGGGACATCAGAATTCTGAAAGGATTTGATAACGAGGGACGGGATGCATCAAGACGATTGTGTCGAAAGTAAAATCAAGAGTGAAACTAGAAAGCGCAAGCTGCACAGGAGACCTTCTGGTCGAGGTCGAGACCATCGTGGCTCATCTACTGATTCGGACGATGACACCTGTGTGAGTGTGAAACTCAAGTTTTCGCTGTCACAGTCAACGCAGTCTTTTAACGGTAAGTAGTATTTTGATAGGTCGAAGTGTTATTTGAAAGAGTGTTTAAGAAAATGTTTTTTTGGGGATTGATGAGCGGACTAGATTTAGTGGATCAGACTTGGGGTGCACTGGCGGGCATTCATTTGCTGAGCTGAGGGTTTCCTCGGTATTAATTTAAGTGTATTCTTCAAAATTTTGAGTAGGATGGAGCCATAGAATGTCATTTCCAGTGTGTAAGATACTGTACCTTCTGAAGGTGTTCGTCAAAGTCTGGCCAAATTATCTAAATTGTTTTAAGCGAGGACGTTATTTTTTAATATTGGAAACGCTTTTTGTAAATTTAGAGATTTTTGCGGAAGGACAGGCTACTTTAAGGCAACAGTCATCGAAGTACAGTATGGAAGACTTTGATGAGGAGGAATTACCCTCGATTGAAGAAGCTTCAAGGGAACCAAGTCCAGTTGATGCACTGCCCCCAAAACGGAGCAAAATAAAGAAAAAGAAAAAAAAAGAACCTCGCCCCAGATGTAATGTTAGCAATGCAGCTGTCACCCTAACACATGCTTTACCAAATAGAAATGGCCTTCGAGGATCCATTTCTCAAGTTTCTAGCTCGTATTTGAGTGTTGCTGATATGGATACTGACACCGAGCTAGATTTTGGAAACCCACCTGCTCATTCAAATGGGGATGAACAAGAGGAAATTGAGGAGATAGTACTGTCCTCGTCTGACGAGTAAGCGTTTTCATGGCAGCTTTTCCCTCTAAAATAGCCGACTTTAGTATTTTAATTTGAATATGTTGAATAGAGGCGCCGGAAGGTAGGTATGAGAATTTCAGTAATTTATTATATGCGTTCATAGCTCTCCTTTGATGGTTCTGCCTGGCACATATCATTAACTTGTTTACCTATCACCTAATTAATTGCAATTCAATTTTTCTTGTTTGTTTAGTGAAATCCGTTTCAGCAATCACACATTCGCCTACAATACTTACGAAACCCGGCACAATGTGGTTCGGCAACCGCTGAGTCCTAATTCTGTTCCTTTAATTGACTTGTCTTCACGGTCACCGTCACCTGTAATCATTTTAATGGATACAATTTTATTTAGTTGAATTTTGAATTATTTTCTATAAGATTCTTTGATCATAGGAAAGCGATAGCCCGCCTCCTCCAAAATTAGATAGAATGGATGATACCACGCAACAAGCAAACATGAGGGTTCGTATTAGGTATCGAAATGACCTTTATGAATTCGATGGCAGCCAGGTAGCTTCATCTTGTTCTGAAGACATTACCAAGGAAATAACTAACCTATTAAGCTTGAGGATGCTAACGCTATTTAAAAATTTTACAGTTTTGGGATCTTGAAAAGGTTCGGGAGACTTTAGGCGAAATGATTGATGTACCCGAAAGCGAACTACTAATTTATACAGAAAGCGAACAAAAAATGGTTGATGGGAAAACTTTGATGCATTATAACGTCAAATGTGGAGATGTTCTGGAAGCTCTTAGAAAAAATGCAGATAGACCAGTATGCAATGCCCAGGCGCTGATTTCTCTGAAGTTTCAGAAAGATGGACTCCGAAGACCCATTTGTATGAACGTCTCGAAGTACTCTAGTCTCAAAGAAATAAGAACAAGTGTCGCAAGAGAAATTTTTGCTGAGGAAAAGAAATTACTTTTTCGTATCGACGGAGAATATGTGGATTTGTGTAAGACTCCAGATGAGTTAGATTTAGAAGACGATGTTTGCGTAGATGTATATGAGAAGCAATAGGTACAATCACACAATAGATGTCTTAAACGCTCATTTCGGAGCGTATCTGACTACTTGCTTAAACTTCTCGGGTGTGAGTTGGTTTGGTTTGGAACGTTTTGAAGGCTATTCTCCCATCGGTTCTCATTTGATAAGCGATAGGCACGGGTTGGTGTAGGTAGGCATTTTTAAAATAATGTTTATTTTGAAATCTCACAGATAGTTTTGAAAATTAGCGTAGATTATGCAAGCGTACATTACCACTATTGGTGTAGGTTGTAGCTTAGTTAATGCGTTCCGGAGTTTTAGAATGAAACGATTGCCCGAAGTAATGTACTACATTTGTTTATTCTCAACTCAATGAACTTATAGACACTTTTGTACGCAATTTTTAGTGCGAAGGTGTTTTTTTTCAATGGAATTAACATATTATACTTTCCAGATTTTGCGACGTATGTATTAACTAATATTCTTAAATGTACTACCCAACTTTTCGCGTTTCAATAATCTGTTCAATGTTACTCGAAATTATATATCCTTCAAATGATCTCGAATCTCAACTACGCAAATCTCATGTTCGTCTTAGAATATAAACTTTTGGTATGTATTTGTTCTTTTAATAGGTTGATGCAAGCTTGCAATTATTAGTGTTAGAATGTTTTTGACAATATGAACGCATGTAGCTTTTGAGTTGTGACCCCACTCTGCCAGTTTGTAACGGCCGGTCTTGCAAAAATGGCAGTATTCAATATTTTGTTTTTCATCGACAATCGCGAATCAATAATTAACAAAACAGAATTTCACAGCAGCGTTTTGCGACCTGGCACACAGTTTGTCGAAAATATGTACATGCGGCTTGGCCTAGCTTTCTGTAGTCGCGTGGCTAGCCATTTGTAACAACAGCAGCGTCTCAACCTCCTATTTTATTAATATCTTTCATAAATACGCAAGGGGCAAGTTAATAATTAATAATAACGTACTCGTCGCGAACCGCTTGCTATGAGAACTAGGCTTTACAATCCAATTATAAAATATCATGTTATGTGATTGTAGGTATGTTGGTACATGGTATGTAAGATGAACTTTCGACCTCGTGGTAGAGAAATTTCCAAGCTCGTGTAACTAAGTTTTCCCGTTGAAGTGAATTTTTACCATCTTACGGGAATCGCGCAAAAACACTGTGATGCTACAACTGTCCCAAACGTATGTAATCCGAATTAGGACTGCTGTCTAAAAACCATATTTGTCCCAATATTGTAAAAAAATTAGAAACATAGAATCAATAAATGTAAGCAAAATGGAAGTATGAAAGTGAGGGGAGCAGATTATGAAGTATTTTGGGTTTTTTAACTTAACCTGGGGGTTTCGAACGTGAGTGAATAGCGAGCACTTCGGCAGCAGTGACACTCGGTGCTCACTTTCCGTTCTTAATTAGCCTCGAAACGACTCCCACCACGAACGTCACCAAATAAGACGATGATCAATATGGGTGACAAAGTAATTAGTATAGGGTTTGTGTTTCGGATCAAAATCAGGCGGTTTATTCCATGGAACTGCGTTATGGTGAAAGAAATTTAAAATGTAGAGAATGTTAGAGAAAGTTATTATTGTTCCCATTCGTAATCTGGGCACAATCATCATTTTTCGGATTGTTTAGTTGGGGACAGGTATAACTATAGTTCGGATTACATACGCTGGGGACGGCTAACGTAGTATAGCCCTTACTGTTACTTGTTTTGTTATATTGAATTGAACTGGTTTGTTTGGATCGGCATAACTACATATGATATGTTTAAACGATAGTAAAATAAAAATTTTGATTTATTTTCGCACAGGTTGCTTAAATGCAATGTAAGATGTAAAGAAGTGTTTGCTGTTAATACGATTTATTCAGTATTCATTGAATCTTCGAGAAAAAACAAGGTATGTCACCCGGACGAATTTCTATTTTTAGATATTGTTTTTAGTGTTAATTATGCTAACCCTCGTGTAGTTTATGTTAGTGCTTCTTAATTAGTAGCTCTGAATCGACCCCAGCCTGAAGAACCCTAACCTCTGTCTAGCTGTATGTAACTCAGCGAAACTAATTTTATTATTGCCACATAATCGTAGTAAATGCAGAATATTACGGATATAGATACACATAGATTGCAAATATTTTTATTATGATTACAAATTACGTTACTGGAAATAAATAAGTAAAACAAAAATGTGAAAGTTAGCTTGAGTCACAGGTTTTTCCTTTTCCTGCTGCTTGTATGTTGACCTATTTTTGTGTACTTACTTCATTGTTTTACCTACATCACCATCATTGGAAAAACAAATTTATGAAGCATGATTATTCATACCGCAAGCACAAGCTAATGATTCAATATTCGACAGTCCATTACTCCATGGAATATTTTCCGTCACTGCACCGGTCCGGTCACAGTAAATGAATTGGAATTTAATTCATCATTACCGTACTTGCTTTCTTGTGACATCACGGAAGGAAGACTTCTTTCAGGTATTTCCGGTCCGTCTACTGTCTACAATAAAAAGTTGTCCGAAGATGTGTTGTGGTTACGCAAATTAGCGTGCACATATACATGATATATAAATACGTACGTACTATTAAACCATCTTTCCCTGCTGAATTTAACCATATCTTGAGCAGTATGACGCTCGCGCTACCCTGTTCGAGGTTAAAATTCTCCGCTGACCGCAATAAGGACAAAGACATGTGCATGTCATCTTTTTAGGCAAATTGGTGCCGGCATGTTATTATCTGATACCAAACGATACATAGCAGAATGTAACAACTCACTGTGAGCTCATAGAGTTTTCCCGTTTGTACAATCATCTTATTGTTAATCTGAGGATGTCTCATCCTTTAAAAAAATTGATATACCTTGAAGTAATTTACACTCAAATGCAAGCATATCTCCATCAAGATTTATGATACTTAGGTACTTTTTTCATTTTCCCTGCGGGATTCTCAGTACGAAGAAGTGCTCGTTCATTAAAGCCTATTGAGAACTTACATAACTCATTATATGGTGTGGACTTGTTTTCAATTTATTAAAGTTGCAACTAAAATGAATAAATAGAGGCCAACGAGAAAATTTATTCTAGTACGGCGCTTCTACTTAGACTGCTGTGAACTATTGTGTGTGCAAGAGCGTTTAAAATTTTGACATTATTGACTACTTAAATACCATCGCTTGACTTGGTTGCCAGACCTTTAAGAGACCGTCTGCGGTGTTGTTGAATCAAGGCCAAGAGCTCAGCTTATTATAATTTATTCTCTAATTTAAATTAGTTTCAAGATGAAGACTTTACTCATCTTGACGGCAATTATTTCAGTAGCACATGTAGGATCAAGGCCAATTGGCAACGATGATAATTCCTTAGATCCTGCCCCGCACGGGCCCGTAGCCACAGTGAGTGAACCCTGAAAAAATCTCAAAACTTCTGGGGTCCAACATACATATACATACATAACTAAATACGAAATTACTCCTTGGAACTTTGTGATAAATTACAGATTGATTTTCTACGCAAGTATGGTTATCTGGAATCAGGTAGTTCTAACAGCTCCGAGACAATTTACACGGAAGAGAAAATTCGCGAAGGAATCTCTCTCATGCAAAAATTCGGTGGTTTAGAACCAACCGGGATTCTGGATAATAGCACCCTGCAGGTATAGCATGATTTCTTATTTTCAACATTATTATGGGTGAGTGAAACAAAATTATAACACTGAACATTTCCTCCCTAAGTTGCTGACGAAGAGTCGTTGTGGTGTTGCTGATGTAGTACAATCTAATGACCACAAACGTACCAGGAGATTTGCCATTGCCTCCAAAGGATGGAATAAGCGAACTTTGACCTACAGGTAGGAAGCACGCTATTTGTATGTATTCGATTGTATTTCAACATTTTTGTACAAAGTCGTATGTAGTAAGTCTCAGTTTTAGCATTTGTAATAGTAAACATCCGCCTATACATTCTAAGACTTTCATCCCCAGGCTTTGTTATCAAAATTGAAGAAAAACATCTTAGTCATCAGCTAGTTAAAATAAATTAGGTTGCAGAAATACGAAAATACTCCTATTTTATGTACGTATACTAACCTAAGCAACAGGTGTCAGCCTGTCAGCATTGACGTTTGATTTTGCTATGCCTGTCATGTCTGGGGCTGAGTGAGACAGCCACTCTGATTCCTTCAAGCTAGATACATACATTCATGCGTTGACGCGATCCAGATACCTTCGCAATTCTTCCTTTCCTCTGATGTTTATCTGTGGGTGTTCATTATTCCGAAAATTTATTATCCTGAAATTCGTGATTCAGTTTTCAGAACTGGTCTCCAAAAATTGGTCAGGAGTCAGCAATCAAGGACATGACGAAAGCTTTTAATGTCTGGGCAGACTACTCTAATCTTCGCTTCAAACAAAAGCCAGCTAATACGGATGCAGATATTTTAATCTCGTTTCGTCGTGGATATCACGGGGACAGGTAAAAAAAAATTGTCCATGGGAAATCAATTATGAGATTCATGTTACGGATACTCTTAACGTAGAATCTTATGATGTAATTTTGCAACTGCATCATTATTCACGCAAGTGTGTTCTCATTTGTATTTTTAATTATACTTTCCCTACTTACACGTCCTCTGCATAGCTATCCTTTTGATGGAAAAGGCCATGTTTTAGCTCACGCCTACTACCCGAATGACTACGAAGGCTTGGCCGGGGATGTTCATTTTGATGAGGATGAAGACTGGTGGTCATCTTCAGGTCAACCGACGGATAAATTAGAACACCCGATTAGCTTTGTTGATGGTACGGCCATTGAGTAAATTAAATCACGGATCAAAAGCTGTCAGATTGTTTTTTATTGTTGTATGCTCTGTGTACTATTTCTTGTTTTTTTTTTACCAATAATGATTCCTATTGTTATTAGTTGCGGCTCATGAGCTGGGACACTCACTAGGACTGGTAAGTTATTTGCGACCCTGCTCTTTTCATGTTAAGGAATAATTTCCACTCTTTGACTACTACTCCTACCAAAACGTAATTATTCTAGATGTGATTCATTCCTTTTGCTCAGCATTGATTTTCTTTGTAGTCCCATTCAACCGACCAAGAGTCGATTATGTTTCCATACTATCAAGGAAAGCTTGGAAAAACTCCGGCATTGGGTTACGACGACATTCTAGCCATGTATCAACTGTATAGTAAGTCCCTATTGATCGCCAAATTTGAGCATAGTAATACTATCCCTTGCATATATTTAACTTCCAACCACACGGACGACATGGGAATTCTAACTTTTTCATGTTTTTCCAAGTCCCTGGTCTCCCTTTATTTGAGCATCATGATTTGTACACAACCAAAAAAATTATTTTATAGTTCAGCGTGACATTCCTGTCGGAAATGAAAGTGATAATGAAGAGGATGACGGGATGGACAGGTACACGTCCTCCACATCCCGCCCCACTGTAAGACCCTCTATGACCACTACCACAACAAGGCCAAGACCGACAACTCAAGTATCCAAGGTTACAACATCACCCACAATAACCACCACTACAGAAAGGACAACTACTCGACCCAGTACAGCTCCCCCAACAAGATCCACCACGTCAAGTAGTACAAGCAGTGAGAATGAAAATTCAGATTCCAACGAAGACAAATCTGTCGAGACGGATTACGAAAAGTCCGTTAAAAACATTTGTAGCAACGTCCCTTTCAAGATTACCTTTCTTCGAAATGAAATATTTGTCTTTCGTGGTCAAGTAAGTTCCAACCACTTTCTCTAACAGAGTAGAAAAGCTTTGTGTATTCTAGATTCGTTCTCCAGCTTGTTACAAGTCATGCAAGGAGAGAACCTTCTCCAGCTAAATCCTGAGTGTTGGGTTTTATGGAGAGGAAAGGAAATGGATTGATTTCTCTGTCTTCTTTCTCCTGAAAGTCGTGAAGGAATGAAAGGTGAAGTGTCTTTTTTGGGTTTGATTTTCAATTCAAGTACATGTGGCGACTGGCAGTGAGAGGCGCTCCTCCACCACCTGCTTATCCTGTGACAATCAACCATCTTTTCTCACCACTAAGTCATCTCCAGCGAGTGGATGCAGCTTACGAGAGGGACTTGGATGGCCAGTTGATATTTTTCTCGGGTGAAAAAAAAAATCTTTATTCTTACTCAAAGCTTTTTCCTTCCCATTCCACATGGTTGAACTTCAGGGACTTCCTTTTCCTCCAATGCCCCGTCCTCACGTGGTGGCTCTCTCGATCCACTCTAATACCGCGGAACAAATTCCAACGTTTGCATTCTAAACCTGAACAATCTGCACCAACGGGTAAATTACGCTGAAAATTCCGTTGAAAACCTTTTCTATCCATCGTACATATATTTACTAATGGAATGTCCCACATGGTTTAATTCCTTCGTGTTCACTTGTAAATTTCATACCGGAAGGTTCGACAGTCTATGAACATACTTGTGTGTTTGGGGCTAATTTGTAAGTGGGTTTATGCCTTGTTCTATGGAAATTTAAGGATTCCATCATACGTTAGGTTTGTGGGTAAGTACTGTGATTGTGATTGTGAGATTGAGCTCTAGGAAAAGTTGAACTATTAAAAGCTGTATTCATCCAACAGGTACTTCAATGGTGGCATATAGTTAGAGAGTGTGTGGTTGAGTTGGCAAATATAGGTACATATATATACATGCATGACAGATGTAAATCATGTACACCTCACCCGCTACATTTCTTCCTATAATCATCAAGAATTAGGACAGGATTTCATAAAACTATGCTAACGGATGATAAAGCTCATGAACAATTAAGCAATGATTTCAAATTTGATTCATGTTTACAACAGTTGGCTGATTGATGTACGTCAGCTTGTCTTGGCTCTTTAATGATCTTCCCCTATTTGCGAGTACATTAATATTGCAAGGTCTGGTAATACTTGAAAGTTCAAGCTGTGGATCGTTTGTGCTTGTTTTGGTTCAACATAAACCTGCAGGCCTTTCCTCATGACAGAGTCGTTGTACCTGCTGCCAGTATGTTTTTGCTCCTTGAAGAAGTCTGTTTCTGATTCACTTGGATAGTATCTGTATCTAAGCATGCTCTTATTTGATAGATTTGCCAGCAGTAAAGATATTGCTGTTGGTTCCAGTCTCTTGGCTCCATGTCAAGTATTTATTTTGTGCGTAAAAGACTGATATGTGAGCTTGTGTATTTAGTATGCTTGCATGCTCGAATTGTGTACAAATATGCTCAAGGGGATTTCAACACATTTACAGTTTTTATAAGAGGGTTCGAAGGGAAGTTGGATAAATCACTACGGGATTTTCAGATTCTAAGCCAAACTCTTTTTGTTATAAATTGTACTATTTTTTTTGGGTGTGCAAATATGAAAACGAGATTTTTACCAGGTATGATAGTATTTTGATGACTTACGCAATGCAGTTGGAATAACTATATTTTGTTATATTATATGTATCTATGTTTATGTTATATACATTGTTATATGTTTTTATCGTTTGAGCTTCAATTTATTTGTTTTAAATGCATCTTTAACTTCCAAATGCAAAGCAAGATGATATATTTTTTAGAAATCTTATTTATTTTATCCATGTTCTCAAATTTGCCATTTCTGCACCAGAGAGTACGTAATGCAGTAGTAACACTTGCATCAACAGCTGGATCTGGGACTAGTGTGCAAAGGTAACTTAAATAACGGGCCATACGCAAGTAAAATTTCATTCTGGGAATGCAATACATACATGTCAATAACATGATGCATTTGATTGTCAGCCCACACTTGATACAATATGCAGCATAAATACTGAAAGCATTAAAGTGTACCGTAGAGCTTAAATGTATTTACATTTATCAAGAATTTATCTTTAGCAGCCCCGTCATTATGAGAGCAGGAATTCTTTGAAGATTATAATATAAATATAGGAACTGATGCACCGTAATTAGAAAAGGATTGGGACAACATTATGACCATAAATTTCCTTCCATAACCTCGTAAGGGGACGTTATGGATGCATAGTGCAAATAACATGTACATAGGTCTTCAAATTAAGAAACGAACCATCACTTGTTAGAATTGGGCGTATTGCAATAGAATAAATTATAACCTTTAGCTACCACTACTAAGAAATGCAAGCTGTATCAATACTGGCAGCTATTTTGTTGATCTCTATCAAATTTCGATAACCTGAAACTGGAGTGACAGTGAAAGCTTCAAAATAAAATTCTGTACCATTTACGTAGTTTGATAAAATACGAACGCTACCTTGTATGCTCATTACTTTGAGGACCTTCGCAAACTCATCTTATTTTCAAACCTGAAGTTGAACCCCGGTGACATATAAACATGTATGCTCAATTCCGTTTCAATTGGAGATATGAGGGTGAGACGACAACCCTTTATCTAAATTTTTAATATCGTAAACAGGAAGTAACTACTGGGAATTGGATGGAACGACAGCAAGTCCGGAGAGTCCTAAACCACTTACGGAATTAGGATTGCCGTCTACACTAAAAAAATTGGATGCAGCATTCGTGTGGGAGAAAAATGGACTCACGTACTTTTTCAGGTGACTTTCTCAAATATTTTTTGTCCTATCCTATACTATAACCCATGTGGCTGGATACCGAGCAAATTCAAGTCGGCAGACATATATGTACATATTCACTGCACAAATTCTTTTAAATCATCAAAGAGACCAGCGACGATCGACTACAAGAAATTTTAATCCAGGCGACCAAACAATCTACAATTTTCAAACATATGCTTCAAATCTTTTATAAATTTTTTGAATAATTATTTTACTATTGATGCTCGAGAGCTTGGTGGATTGTGTTCATTTAAACAAAAATTATTTCAGAATGATTGACTTTCGCTAAAATTTAGTCACCATGTGGCTACAAGAGGTGTTTTGGCAAGTGAGAAAATATTTGTCTGTTTATTTTACGTTTTGCGATAAATAGTCACATCTGAAAGTAATGACAACTGCAGGGTGAAATGAAGCGTTTAGTCGGTTATTATACTGTAGTTCGTGTTGTCTGGCGCCTATAATTTGAGGATTTTTAGAAAGTAGGACATTTTTATTCAACTTTATTTGACGTAGGTGTGGATGTGTCTTAGTTCACTTACAATTCGAGCAAACTCAAGTTTTCTTTAAAACTATTATTCTAAAGAATTTATAGCTAATTTGTTGGTTGTAATCATGCCACTAAGCGCTTATAGCTAACAGTTAACACATGCTAACTATAGTTACAATTATGTACATGAGTAGTGTACTTACTGTTATCTGAGCACTCTTAGTCTCACAAATTGAATGGTAGATATGTACTATTTGTATAATTACTTAATTTTCATTTACCGTGAACAGTGGGCACCAATATTGGCGGTACAATGAAACCACGAAGAAAGTTGATGACGGTTATCCTTTAAGTATGGAACGATGGGGAGGAGTACCCACTCCCGTTGATTCTGTCCTCCGCTGGAAAGACGGTGAGATATTTTACTCGTAATATCCTATCCTTAGGCAGCAAATTTGTGGTTAATTATGCAGCATACAATATGCATAATTAACAACACACACCAGCAATTTACATTGCGTTGTACAAATCTCCAGTACTTTCCCAAATTTTATAATGATGAGAAACCGCTCAGGCCGGGCTGGAAATGAGTAGGTGTAGGAAATGAATTGATTAGGGAATTAAGTGGGTTCCAGCTCCGGAAGGTAATCTCATACATGAGTACTTACTAGGTTTTGTTACTTACAGTAATTAGTTGCAGAGTAAATTACCAGTGAAAACAATAAAGACGACATGTGCATGTCGATCTTAGCTTCTCATAAAAACAAATGGAGTTTACATGTCGCAATTTTGGTGTATCTATCACATAGGAAAAACATACTTTTTCCAAGGAGATGATTTCTGGAGATTTGATGACGTCGCTGTGTTCGTAGAAGAACATTTCCCTCTGAAGACAAAATCCTATTGGTTTGGATGTTGACATTCAGCAACCTTCGAATAAGAGAATTTTGCAGTACTGAAAAAATCGCAAAGAAAGTATTTACTTTCTTCCACAATTATTACTTTCCAGTGAGCCCAGTGTATGTAATAATTACAGACTTGCATTTGCACGCATCGAGTCCGATCTGATTTTTTTCCAATTAAACTTTTTTAATTTACCTCTTACTTTCAATTGTATTGCTTGGTTTCGTTAAGACAATTACCGTTATTTAATCTTCATTAATTGTCAGTAACCGTATAATTTGTCAGGCTTAAAATTATCTAATTAATGTATTATAATGTAAATCTCCTGAACACTTCTTATAATTAAGGAATCTAGCAAACAATTCTCTGATTTTATGATACTGTAACAATAAACAATGAATAATCTCTCTGAGAAGCAATACTAAGAGATAAGTCCTTTTGGATTAAATGACTACTTTTAAAATGAGAAGGTGAGGAAGCATCTATGGTTTCAATCTCGGGCTAACTGTAACTAACTGGAACGTTTATCAACTGACTCAATGCCTCCATGTCTGTCTTGTCTTACTAGCAAGATGCTCCTGGAAGTGTTCACAGAAACCGACACTAACTTTTTGCTTGTAAGTGGGATGATTTTAATAAAGCTAATCGTAATTTATCAAAAATTTCTCTTCATTAATTCACCCCCCCCCCGCCCCCACATTCTCTTCCAAGGATAGTTTAAAGTGTATGTATATTGCCTGGAAACAATGCTATGATTTTTTGCTGTTGCAGGCGTAATTAACTATAAGAAATTCAAATAGTATAGTAAATTGTGTTAAATTTTATGTGAAATCTCAAAATATTTGCATAAAAATTCATGGAAGTACTGACGGTTCTTTATCTGTAAATCGAGGGTTCGAACTGACTCCTGAATCATGGGGTAAGCCCGAAAATAATACCAAGATGACTAGAATTTTAAATTTAAACTGTCCTATTAATTAATTACACCACCAAGCGAATTTTGCTTTAACGTCTCAGGTCGAATTGGTTTTAGATGAGTCCTTTTAGAGTTTAGAAGCCTGTGCTCATCCAAGTCTAAACTACTAAAAGTTTCTTTCATTTGCATTTCAAGTACCTACTTTTTTCATCGTTTTCCGTTCCGCATTGCAAGTTTATGATTCACAATTCTAAAAGTTGCCCGTGGCACTGAGGACAGTCTGTATGTATGTGGTGTTTTATGGAACCAATATAAAGGGATTTTAGAGTAGCTTTGACTTCATTAAGGTTGTACACAGGGAGCAAAACAAGTTTCATGGGGATATTAGAACTTAAATTAATATTATATTTCATCTGACAACTTCACTTCTTATTTGTGCCTATAAATGATAGTAGAAATTAAGAAACGAAAAGTCTCTAGGAAATATTAGGAGTTTCAATAGTTTAAATAATTTGGTTCCTACATATGTACACAGGCGTTAATAAACGACCCATTTTCCTGGTGGTTACTCATATGCATCGACGTTTGCGAAAATTGTTGAAACCTCTATTCAACTTCATGTCTGTTCGTGTAATTACTTACTTGTAAATTTGGAAAAATAACTTAGGTTATATTTTATTTGTAGCTTTTAGTAGCTTGAGGTTTATGTGGGTAGTATGACGGGTTTCTGTTCAAAGAAGTTGACCTTTATCAGATTAAATTTTATATGAATATAAACTCTGAGGAAACCTCCTTTCACAATGAAAAACCACAGAAAGTTCGTCAATTTTCAGACTCCTGAAACCACAGTGGAGATTCACTAATGTGTTTCCACATGGAACTCCATAAAGTTGAGAACATTTCATCGAGGCGTACATTCTAAGGTAGATTTGTAAAAGACTTTACAATTATTTTCAGTCCCACAGGTGTACGTTACAGATAGAGGGGAGGTTTGGATGTAGGCACACTTGTGAAATGATTTAAAATTCCTGTGAAGTTGTCGATATTTCAAGAAACCGCTTAATAATTGCTGGTTTTAACAGTAATAATTAGTTTTATTTACTCATTTATGATAAATTACTCCTGGTACAAGTTCAGAGCAACGGTGATAATAATAGATTCGACTTCGACGCCAGCCCATCTTCTCCCTGTTGGGCCTTTGAGTCTAAAGTTTTGGAGTACCAGTACTGCGTGTGCAGTCAGTGCCCTCAGTGTCCCTGGACTTTTTTTTATACTTATTTCACTAACACTCAACCACCCTAGTATACGAATGTGGTGAAATATCCTTTGCTTCACAGCGTGAGTGAAAGTACTGGGTTGTAATTTCAGGAAAATGACCAAAGGCAGGACAACTTTATTAATAACAAAGTAGTAGGTCACCTGTGTCAAAACAAAAGTATGAAAATTTTTCATGCCAAGAATAGCTTTTTAAAATCCATTGCATCTCATACAAACATAGTCCATCGTTATAATGTCTTCACAAATGATTACACCCTAATATGATCCAGACAGAATATCCAGTAATTTCGTAATTTTTTTCCCATAACATTTTGACAATAAGCATGAGTATGCTCCTATTTACAATAATTTTAGGCATATTACAACAACAGGAAAACTTTCAGAGTTAGTTGTGGAGGCAAACTGCCTCCCGTTATGAGCTACAGGGTACAGCTCCCTCCTGCTCCTCACGTCCTCACATCTCTGACTCTCTCCGTCATCTTTTTCCACATCCGTAATAATTATTACAGAAAATCTAAAACCCTGCAGGAATAATTACCACTTGCAGACAATCCGCAGGTGGATGTGGCAAAAAATGTCCTCATAAAGGGTATAAATTTGCATGACCAGGCTACGCTTGACTTCCCATAGGTTAGCTGTGTGAAAGTGCTCTCCACACTACCGGTGAAATTGCGAATGCACGTAGGGATACGAGGCCTAAGGGGTTACGTAATGCTTATGCATCTGTGTGCACAAATCCCTGGGAAAGAAATGCTCCTACGGATCTACACATCAAAAATAAGTAATTTTAAAGCGAGAACGTTTTGAAGGACAGCAATCAACTTTAATTTGAAAGGGGAGCATGTAAGAACATAAGAAAGCCTGAAGAGTTTGGAGGATGACTGAAGCTGCTAACATGGTTGGCAGATGCACTACAGGCAAAGGAAATCAAAAGGCTATGAGATCAAAACTACATGGACTCCACAAAGTGGATAATGATAGTGTAAAATAATTCTTTGAAGGTACTCCTTTCAAAGAATAGCCATAAACGGGGAAATGCAGCCCTGCATTGATACTTAACGACGGGGAAACTCTATCCACAAAGGAAAAGTTCTCCTCTCATTTCCAGTAATAATTATCTTCCAAATGTATACCCGAGCGATTTCTTCAGGCAAGAATTTGGAAAGTCATATACATTTTCCATCAAGACTCATGACTCAAGCAGCTCTTGCAAACTCATTTAATTTATTGTAGGAAGATTGCTTTCACAGGTGGCGGATACAGTAAAGGAAATCTCTTTGTCTGGAGGTCTGTGTATCTCTAGAATAATTAATAATTATTGTGTAGATATATATAGATTTATACTGACGACCAACTCCTTAACCGTAAGGGTGAAACAGAATGAAGAGCCAAAATTCTATGAAATCACTGTTTGAGCGTAATACTTGAAAAGGTTTTATAGCACGAGGAAAACCTTAATTTAATTATTACGTCAAATAATACAACTCAATCTTTCACTTGCTTCACCTCCAACGAGACTTGACAAGTCTATCATATCCAACTAATTATATTAACACAATATTTGTATACGTCTCCTTGGAACCGGAATGATTTTCAATATAAGACGGACAGGAGAATTTGTACTTTCAGTTCGGCTAATTAATACATAACTAGCAGAATGCATACCTGTGCACACGGGTCTGTTCCCTGTTGTTGTTTTCCCCTTGCACATAATTATTTTAGTTATATTAATTATTTCAATTTACTCGACGTATGTATATTATCAGCAACGACTGTATCGAACATGCCAGGAACAGCTCATGGAACACTGGAAATTGCATATCTATACTCTTGTGTGGGTGTGGACATAGTATCATCATCTGTATCAAAGAGTAATTCCATCGAAGGTTGTCAAGAAGGTAGTTTATGAATTAGGGAGCTGGGAAGTTATGTCACTAACAAGCTGCGTCTTGGCTTCTCATACCAATGATTCCCGAGACAACACGAGGTTACTGATACGCGGGGACGATGTACGATACCAGTGGAGTTACCCTAAGAATCAAAATAACATCACGATTGTGTAGTCACAAGATGATCATGTGTGTACGTTGTTGATAAATGCCACCTCTCAGTGACTGTACTCTGAAGCTTTCTTTTAACCTTATTAGGAACTGCCCAGTGTTTAAACACATACCTATAGGTTCTCATGTTAAGAGAAAGTCAGGATGAGGTGACTGTAAACCTTTACCACGTCCATTCTTTTTGTTGTTAAAATGCGCCTTGTCAAATGCGATCACACAAGCGTCGAAAGGCAAGTGCATCATCAAAATTATAGGAGGAATAATTGCAAATTGCAAACCTGAATTTAAAATGTATAGATACCGGAAATTAACAAGATTTCAGGAGCAGAGTATCCAAGTCTACGACGGAACATAATGTAATGGGACCAGTGTGACCCACCCGTTCTGAGGAACGGCCGTAACGGTAAACCAAAATAATCAAATGCTTGATTTTCACGTCGGTGCTAAAATTGGAAACACTTTTTCTAACTTGGTGTTGCCCTAGCTGTGCTTGAATGAGCAGTCCTTTTGAATAGATGTCCATCTCTTGCCTGCCTTAAACTTTGTCATTAACTTAAAAACTCTCCCTTCCCTAACCTAAGAAGTTTCCCAAATTTTAGTGAATTCATATTAAAGACCCTTTTTCGAAGTTAATTAATTCCATCTATCCGTAACACAAATAAATAAATAGCACTCCTTAACCGCAACCCAAGTAGCCCCTCATTCGTTATACAAATACCCACCTATCTGTAGCATTAAAAGTTTCACTTATATATAGCATAAATAGCCCCTAATTCTGTATACAACTATTCACCTATCCGTAACACAAAAATTTTTACCTTTGCTCATGCTAAATGCTCCCCCTATCAGTCCTCAAAAAAGTTTCGAAACGAAAGTCCTTCCTCGTTCAAACGAATATCTATCCGAAAGACTGATCCTGTCCATAACCCAGCTTCCAGTTTATATCTATTACCCTTATGGGAGCCCCAATTTATAACAAAATACAGCCCTGCGGAAAGTCATCTTCAGTGATGAATTAACTTAAAGGCTTGAAACTGAACTTATAAACTGTAATAATAAAATGCACCAATATTGGCCGTAAAAGTACCTATCCTACAAATAATAACGTAAAAAAAGTGTGCAGGACCGAGGTCATCCGCGTTGTACACGTTCGGGAGAATAAATAAGGAAGAGCCAAGGCAGTTTTAAATCATATAATAAAATTACATTTTGTACAGGAGCGGTCCTTAAAGGTAGCAAAATTTAACTCTAGTAATACAATTTCTGTAGAAGTTACGGAAGAAGGACAACAATATTGCACAAAATAGTGACTATGTATGTATGTATGTGTCTCAAATCTATATTATACACGTTTGTGCATTTCATCTGGGCATTCTGAAAGGTGACTTTTGAATTTCTGAATAGTGAATACTCACCAGACTTTGAAGAATGATATTGATTTGCAATACGAGACTATGTGCGAGTTATCAGAGTTATGTAATGTGCATGCTCCACTTTGAAGTAAGTACATCTTTTCCTGTAATTGTCCTGGGGTGCTGGTAAGTATTTACGGGAACTTTGTATGAGATGACAACTCTCTTAAAGGATTTAAAACTCCTTGTGAGAAACTTCCTAATACTTTTCATATGTTGAATTTCACTTTGGGTGTTACACATCTGACGCGGACATTTTGATCTGTAATTAAAATTTTACTTTTTCTCCAGGTATGTATGTAACCTAACATTGTTAAAAGGAAGGTTTGAAGTAAAACTTTAACATGACTTCACACATATGCACATACGAGGCTCTTACTCGGCTTCAATTCCTTAATACAGGAGTGAACTTACTTTAAATGATGAGTTTTTATAATCGTATCCCTTTTTAATCTTTTTTATCGGCAGGATGGAGCGCTGGGAGTGAGTACATTTATACCGTCAGGTTATGCTTCTGTCACCGGAAGATGCACTTCTTCCCCGAACGAATCTGAATACGTAACTGTACTACCCGTTGTCAGTACATATAACGCTACGACAAGGCGAGAGTCACGTAGCCCAGAATTCAATTAAAATTATAATTTTTATGAGTTCATTGTAAATTGTAATATGTTGCCTATGTAAAACATAATCGATCTGTAGTTAAAATACTGAAGAGGCTTTCTTCTACTTTCGTTTTTCGTCTACAGTATTATGACCTGGTTCAAATTCCGTTGAAATTAAAATGGAGTGAGTAAAGATACAGCTCACTCCATTTTACCTGTCTCTTGCCTGCATGCAATCAAATTATTACGTTTTTGCTGAGAAATGTATAATTGAATGGGATGTCTTGATTGCTGTGAATTTTTCATCCCTTCTGCATTTATACTCAGCAAATTTATATTTTGTAGGGTGACCTGGCGTGGAAAGCCAGATGTTTTTTTTTCATTTTTGCTACAATTGATACCTATGGAGGGTATTTCCAATCAATTTATTCTCCAGCCTGGAATCACTACCGTATTGAAACAGCTTTCGGGAAGGTGCTTTGAAATAACCTTAGAATATGACTTGAAAAGAATGATACTTCTACTACTCAAAGGTTTCGTTTTTCAGCTCTTGAACATCTGACCCCTTTAGGAGATCCGGGTTTGCAGTCCGTATCCCTAACTAGAATTCTGAGTACAAACGTTTGAGCAACACTAGTTTTCAGACTTTGGGCAAAGGGACTTTTTCCAGGAGTTTTGCTTTTAGAGTAACTTTAGCTCCCGACAATTGGAAATTTTTTAGCACATTCCAAGGCTCTTGTTGAATCAACAATTTTTAAATTTTGAGATATTTTTAAATACATATCTCAGGTACATACCTCTGAAATTCATATAAAAAATTCCTGTGCTATGCTGACTGAGTGTCTAGCTAAATGTGACTTCAAAAGTTACACTATTAAAGTCTCCAGTAACCTCGTATTGGAAAATAGTTGGCTTTTAAAGGAACCACTGATATAAGGAGGAGTTCTAAAATATAATTTCTTTTGCACTTCTAAAAAATAGGTTTTTTAAAGAAATTCATAATTTATTTTCAAGAGTCAAGTGGTATCAGGATTCCCATTAGACACTTGGTAAAGATATGTATATCTGCATTTAATGTGTCCCTCCAAGTATGTATCCGAGTGTAATTATACCAAATTCATGAGATAGAACGTCTCGGGTCATTATTTCAGGAATTTAGAAAATGACATTTTTGGAATGTTCAGACTCTGTAAGGCTTTACTATATACAGTTGAAAATTTCACAAGGAATCTTCACAATATGTTCTATACACGTGAATATTCAATATCGTTGAGAAACATACATGGACAAGTTTAACGGATGTTGTTCGAGCGTGAAAAGGAAAGTTGTAATTTCTGTAGAGACTATATGGTTTGTCTCGACGAGAGAAAGTGATAATGGATGAAACCGCATTTTTCTCGGTCAATATATTTTACTGGATTTTATTGTGTTCACACCATAATTTGTGACTGCCATGCTCATTTCCACATTTTTTTCTTCCCATAAAGTCGTCCATATCCAGTGTGAATGGTTGTCAACTCTTTGTTCCTTATTTCATCCGAGAAGGAGTTTGATTTACTTTCAGAACCCAGTCATCTCTTAATGTGCCAGGACAGCGACAGCACTTCAATATTCACACAACTCCTCTAGATCATTATGGATTTATGGAGGTTTCCTATGAAATACAAATATAAACCACCCGTATGGGTTTCATATTTCCAATCCTTTCATTTTTCACTCGTCAGTTTTTGATACGTTTTCCTTAAAAAATCGTTACAATAACAAATCGATGAAGAGGCAAATTGAAATTCGTACCTTTTGAATGATAAGTTCCGGAAATAATTTAAAATTTCTCTTAAAATTAAAATGGACTACGCAGTGTAGCAAAAATAAAAGCACGGTCTTTATAGATTATAAATTTATTATTGATAAAATCAAAATGAACCAACAGTAGAAGATTTGTAAATAAAAAATATACTGAGCACATAAACTACAAGTATTGCACTTCTGATCGATACCGAAAGAGCGTGTAAAACATATGGGACAGATTTGTAATGTATCTGTGTATACTGTGACTGACTGAGTGCTGCTATCATCACAAGATCTTATGGTGCTCGCCTGACACGGCCTATTGCACTCTCTCTGGCCCAATTAATGATGTAACCGTAACCGTCACTTGAATCGACCCGTGACATTTACATTAGCCAAGGTGTGTTTATGCTGTGCTCCATGGAAAAGCTACAAATATTGGAGTAACTCAATAGCACACGTTTAAACTCCCTGACAAAGTTACTCACTATTCAGACAGACAAGTTAAACATCTTATGTGACCGATCATTTTTTTAAATGACTGCTATCTATGGATCGTCTCCTGCACCAAACCAACAATAGGGATTTTATTTTACCTCGAGAAGCTTAAGGACCCACATAAATTCAAATTATTGTGGTCCTCCACTCCACTTGAGAATATCTTACAATTTAGAGCCCTTAATCATGACGTCGGGTGAGTGTATCATGTCAGCTAAAAAATATTCCTGGGGGAATTGAGCCCCAAACAGGTGCTTGTTATATCTGGAGCTGCAAAAAGATTAAAAAGTGAAGTTCTTGTACAAACGTGACTCATTTGTTAATCAACCATAATCCCTGTCATTGCTTTAATTTCCCAGCGAACTCTATTTTGCCTCTTAACCAAAAAAATATGCTGTCATTAAGATATAATTTGATACACAGACTAAAAATAATTTTCCATTACTTTACTCAAGTCACAAACAGTCATAAATTGAATCGCGTAATAATTCTCTGGTTCCCCTTTCCCCTGTGAAACTTTCGGCAAGAAAGACTTCCCTTTGAAGAAACCACTGCTTTTTGAGCGTCTCAAGTGAGCGGAGCATAATTATCGAGGAACTCAAGACTTCTGCAGCGTGCATGAGTACAATTAAATAACGTACCATTCCACTTATTTTCCAGCACACACATTCCCATTAAAGCCAGAACCAAATTTTAGAAATTACTCCTCAAGTATATCTTGTCCCAGTCCTTGCCTCGACGGAAAGATAAAGCAGAATGCAAAATTTGACCCTTTCCGGTCCCATTTGATTTGAAACCACGATTCCGAGGGTACGCCACAAAATGATGCATATTTATATATACACGGTAAGAATTTGTTTGCCCCCTGTCAAAAACAATGGTGAAGGAGTGGATGTGTGTACATGTAGTGCGATGATGAGACAAGGCGGGAGATATTTTTCACGTAATTTCTATCTCACTCTTTTTTATGTCGTCATGTTTTCCTTCCTTCCTTCCAGAGAGAGAGAGAGAGAGAGAGAAAGAGAGAGAGACCAACACTGGGAATGAATGGGTGACTGCGGATGACTATACGTAGTATGTATGTATGTAGTCATCTGAGCAGGAATATTTCACCCGTCATGTGATGTTCAAACCAATTCTTCCGACCACAAGTGAAGTAAATACTTTTTAGATGCACATCATGTGGGCGAATAGTACATAGAGATTGTTCCAATGCCTAGGAACATAACTTATGTGTATTTTTACCCGATGCAGCTTTTTTTCCTCTGTCACTTTTTCACTCTCTTTTATGCTAGAGTGTGACTAGTGTCTATGTTGTGAAGTTGATTTGTGCATCATGATCATGCCGGGGGTTCAAAGGAGTGCAGACGACTCAAGTGTACACAAGTGCTAAGATGGGGAGCACAAAAAAAAATTCCATTAGAGTAAGAATGCATTTGTAGAAAGACCCCGGTTGTTTTATTTGTCGTCCCAAAAATCAGATATGCATTTTGAAAGGATTGCAACCTCCAGTCTAGTATTTAATAGTTATAATTATCCCGCAACAGATCACATAAACTTTGAAAGCCAGGCCAAACTTTTGATTTCCAAGCTGACTTAATCAAATAGCATTAATGAAGAAATAGCTAATTGTAAGCATGCAAATCACTCTCATAGCTACAATAATTTCAGGATGTAGGAAAATAATGATTGCTGGGGAATCATAACTTTCTGAAGAAATGGAGAATTCCCACGTCGAAATAGTACTCACTTAGCTGCATGCCCCTACTCCAGCTCTATGCTCCTCGATATTGATCTTAAACTAATCAAATTTTGCAGGATTACGTGTTAATCCCTGGATATAATAATTATGTACATTACATCCAACCCAGTTGTCTCTATGCACATTGGGCACGTACATACACTTAGAGACTTAAGAGTGTGATGGGAAATATGATATGCTCTTTACTCCTGAAATCAAATCCGTGTATCTTAGCAATCTCCGGAAAATCCAGGACAAGGGAAGCTTCTCCCAGCTCTCAACCACTTCTGTAGCATCGACGGATATTTTGAAGAAAACCATTGCATCGGGGCTGAAAGATTGATTAAATCCACATAATATTAATTAAAAGAGCTACACACTCGAATATTTTCCGCTGTGACGGCTCAACAGAGTCGCGGTGACACAGCCACAGTGACAATGTTACAAAACAAACACATGCAAATGATCTATGCATATTTCCAAGGAGGATGGGTCAGACTCAGATTTAACTCCTACACTATATTTTCAGTTCACAGTTCCTGTGAGATCTCAAATATTTAGACAATGATGGTATTCTCTAATGAGAATAATTAAATGAATTGGTTGATTATATGAACGACTCACTTCTTCCACCAGTGTCTTTAGAAACCTTCATGCTTCACCTACGTCAACTTATCCACACAGGGAAACACTCAAAGTTATCACGAAGGTATAACTGGGACAACCCATCCTCCTGCCATGCTGTAAAGTAATGACATGACATAATAAGACCGTGCCAATCGCTCCTCAAAACGTACATTCTAAAATCCTCACGCACCTGATGCGATGAGTGAGTGAGCAGATCTGTAATCTTTCTTTCATCCTGTCGTTCCTTGCGGATATCGGAGGCATCGATAAATTAACTTTTGCTTCTTCCAATTTTAAACAGTGGTGTTATCTACATTTTTGCAGTCATGAATGCCGGAGTGTATTGAATGTAAATTAGGATACAGTAGACTGACTCAAGATTTTGACATAAGTACTAAGCATAAGTTTCTTTTTCCAAAAGAGAGATTTCTTTCTCCTGTGGCATTCATGCTGGAGCCTGGAAGTTTGTAGTATTTTTTTCCTAGTCGCACCTCATATCACACTCCATGCAGACAAATAACTTCACGAAAGACTAGAGTTTTCAGCAAAGAATAACTCGTAAAAAATTCAAAGTTGCGTTAAGTAACAAGGTGGTTGGGAGAAACCCGGTATGTATCTATAGTCTCAGACTCTGTGAGCTAACGTTCAGCTTCATGGGAGTCACGAATATACATAGATATTTATGTAGTCTCAAGGCAAACATATTCCTCAAAATGCAAACTCACCCTTATGAGATGAGAGTATGTATGTAGGGAGAGCCTAACTAAAATTAACTATTGCTGCTTACACAAGTGTACACGCACGCACCTCCGAGCATAGTACTACTACAACTTTTTAGCGGCCGTACTAATTACAAAAGTAAACGGAAGCGCCAGAAGTGCTAGAAGAAGGAAAAGGTTATGGGGAGGACGGAGGAGGCCGAGGTATTTTAAACAAAGACAAGCAACACTTAACTTGCCCAAGACTTTTACGCATGAAGCTACAAGTACTTACATATTATGATGTTGTAAGTATTTGTATGGAACTCCGGTACGATTCTATTTCTGAAAGTTTGATTATTTCCAAAAGGGTACGTTTGTATGTATCTATACCTCAACCCATGTACGACAAACTACTTTCGGTTGTTACAAGTTTACCAACAACTTTTATAATAACTCTTCGGAACCCGGCTCTCTCTCTCTCTCTCTCTCTCTCTCTCTCTCTCCCAGTACAGTTTTGATTATAGTAAAAAGATTTACATCCATTCAATAAAAATGTGCCTGCTCCGAGCTAAATTTCCCATTGCCAAGTTTCTCAAGATGCACCTCGGAACACATGCAAAGATTAAGAGCAAAGGAGAGTATTTGAAGCTGTCGAATATAGTGTGTCAGTATGCAGACGAAAAAAGTGAGGAGGAAGTGTGAACATGAAGAGTGGGAATACTTTGGATGGCTATTCAACAGCAGATAATCACTTTACTTCTCAACAGATAATGTTCGGTACTTTAAAGGGAGTTTTAGTAATTACCTGCCCGACTAACTTATACACGGGGCATGCCTGTACCTATAGATTGTATACATATAGCTGTAAATGTAAAAAGAATTACCCAGGGATGGGCGGCTGTCTCCCACCAACTGTAAAAGTGCCCCACAGTACGGGGAACACTTATCAGGGTCTTACAAGGGAGAATGGCTCTGTTAACGCTAACAATTTTTTCGAATAGCATTACAGATGAAGACACTTTCTGTGTACTCAAAACTGTCAAAGTAGTTTGGCAAGGATGAAAATTATGACAGCGGTGAAGTTCATGCGGATTTTTACCAGTATCTGCATACATTCAAAAGTAGTCTTCGGCTCCTCCGACTCCTCGACAGCCCCACGTATTGAAGGACTGGCCCATTATAGTATAGTTCCACAGCAGCACCTGGGGCAAACTGGGAAAGTTAACTTTGTTATAATAATATTGTCAAACTATCTGTACTTACTACAGTTTTCCCCCTTCTCCTGCAACCTTCAAAATCTTTACACTACAAAAACTTTCCATGATTTTTATATGTCAGTCGAAGAGAGTGCGATGGAGGAGACCTTGAAAACATGGAAGTACAAATCTGCGAAGTGTATTATCATACCATTACTGTATGTAGTAATAGGGTATCCCAGTATCCATAGCAAATTTATCAATTTTTCCTACCCTTATTTTCGAATTATTTCAACTCTCAAGACAAGTGCTCGCTCTATATTTGGTTTTAATTTTCATCGGAGTCGTGTTCCACCACTAATACATAAGTACAGCTTGGATATTTGGATATCCAAGTATATATGTACATAAGTGTAGAAATATAAGATTTTTGTGTATCCAAGGATACACACTATGTACTAGTTACAATAGTTGAGAACTATTTTGTATAATAGAAAACTCTATAGCCTCAGCCTCACTTCAAAAATATTTCATATAGAATTAACTATAATGAAAATGTTACTAGTACAGCGATTGACGACTACAGTACCAGAGCAACGCAGTATGTACATATATCAAGCATTTTTTTTATATTTTCTGCTACATTATAAGATCCCTTGGAAGTTCGAAACATTTTTCTTTTGAAGCAATAATTATTCATTGGTGGTGTCATGGTTTTTTTTATTACAGCAATCTCTTGTTACTGTCATGACGCTCCTGCAGCGCTGAAGTAGAAAGCGTAACCCAAAACGAAGTATTTCTTTTAATAGTTGTTCTAAAAAGAAATATAGAATGCGGGTAAATTTCATTTAAGCTTTCAATTACAGATGAGTTCTGTCGACGCCGATACCTCACCCTTCGGTTTTGAAGCAAAGAGCACACTCGTGTGCTGTAACAACAAAATAAATAATAGTGTAACAAAATAGTTTTTTTTTTTTGGCTCGCGTAGTCCTATAAATCTAGTTATTTGAACTCCCCGTAATGCTTGATACTTGGAGAGAGTGTGAACTCTGTTAATCAAATGAAGTCAGTCATTTATACAGGAGATTTCTCTGGAAAGGAAAATAAAATCAGTACATCCTTGAAAATATTACGTCCATTACGGCCCATAACAATATCCCGGCTCCAGATTTGCACTGCTGAAACCACCATAGTGAGTAAACTCTGGAATGGTAATACCTGAGTTAACACATCGTCCACCTGTAAGTATACTCTATCCATTGAAAATTTCATGGAGATATAGACATGGTAAGTTCCTGTAGATATTTACATTATGTACACTAGAAACTCTCATCGTTCAATGTCAGGTAGAAACCGCAGAAGCATTTCACCAGAGTATTGTTCCTCTTTCTCTAGGGGATCGTCGGCCCTTCATGGTTATAATTTTAAATTCAAGGGAGCAAGGTATGGTGAAGGTAAATATGTAATGATAAGGGAACCTGGGAGTTGGAATAGGCAGCATATATGTATAGGAACTTACTTCCACGAAAATAAAGTTAGTGCTGATGTGTTTTGTTCCGGACTGTGTACATAAATGTTCACGTATGATTTAAGAATATATCGTTTGGATAGGCCTCACAAAATTTTCTTTTGCCTGATTAGACATCTTCTGTTATTTACACAACTGGATAGCACTAGTAGTAAGCAAAAGCTTACAGAAATGTTGTCTGCAGCTGGTTCTTAAGAATAAATAAATACCAAGCGATTTCAACTCCTTCAATGAACACGAAAGGAACGCTTCGTCTATAGATACTCCTCAACTATGTTGTTACGCTATTGTTTCCTTCAAGTTTGTCATTATGCAAACATTTATGCGGGTTCCCCTACACTCACACCAGCCTTCTCACCTTGTGCATACTTCATTGACACTATATAATATTGTTTACCATACACATACGGACTTCAACGGCATTAATCTCATACATAACTTACGAATCTCAGATTTACCTGTCATACACAGAAAGACGCCTTGGAAGAAAATTACACAAATATCCCGAACCGAGTGATTTTACAGATGGAGCTATGGAATCCAAAATGCTTCATGAGAATATAAAACGTGATCTGTTGGAATGCCGAACAATTTAGTAGGAGTTCTTCAATGTTCTATTTTCTCTGAAAAACATACAGCATATCATTTTATGAGATAAATTTCCAACGTTGGAGTGAATATAATACTTGAAATCATTAGATACTCATATGTGATTCTAGATTCTACAGGGACGAGGTTAGGAGGTTCATTGTCACAGTACATTTACTAGACCCTGTGACATATATATATATATGTGTTGGCATGAAGCTACACGATGTGTCTCAACACAGTGGTATGGGAGGGGAGAAAACAATCAATGTAACCATCATTTATTACTCCAGCTTAATCAGGATAGTGAGAATGAAATGAAAATCAATTTGCTTGGGATATGTATCTCATATCTCATATGGAAAATGCTTTTATATTTCTACTTCAGGTCAAGAGAAAATTGAGTTTGTAATCAATAACTTTTATTTCTTTGATCTTGTAGCATTTAATGGGACAAAGATTATTCACGGAAAAATCTCAAATAATTTTCCCGTCAGAAAGATTTATTTACCATTGTGATATGGTTGGCTACATCGGTTAGGGGTCTTGCACATATTCCTTTAAATATTATGGGTCACAAGAGAAGGAGTAAAACTAAATTGTACATGTTTATGGTAAAAAAAGTTGGGGGTGGGGGGGGGTTGTGGGGCAACCAAAATTTATACGCACACATACCTGATAGTACACTTCGATAATGTGAGGTTGTTTAAGCGTCTTCAAAATCTTTAACGTTAATTTCATTACAATTATGTTTTTTTCATCAGCTTTATTTGCACAATCAGGAAGGGAGGGGTTGGGTAGAAAAATCCTACGGTATGATGGTATTGAGGGGGCGCGGTAGAGAAAGTATAAAAAATGTATTTATGTAATATGTGAACGCCCTACGGCAAAACTTTTCACCGTCATGAACTTGATGCATAATTACAGGTACGAATACAGCAGAATAACTCAGTTTTGACTGTTTTCACGGATTAACTCCTTAGCTTAGCACTTCCAATCCCGAAATTCTCCTGTGTGGATATGCCATTTATTAGAAATTTTTTAATTAATTCGGGAACCTTCGGATACACTTTTCAGGGGAAATGAACCGTTTTACATATGAAGTCAAACTATTCCTACGATATTGCTACTACAGAACCCGCACCAACCGCAGTAAGGCGTGGTAGGTGATGAGCGATATTGGCGTGTTAATGTTCTTGTATTTGTCCAACAGCTCGAGCAGCGTTTAATTATATGGGAGCCTACCATGAGGAAGAGGTCTTGTTACTTCTACATGTATTAATTATGGTCGTTCAGATTTCCCCCTGTTTACATAGGCTTTTACATATAAATGATTGGATACAACTCACAATCAGCACGAGCTTTACATGGATCTCTTTTTTCACAGGGTTCTCCCTACACGAGGGTATAATTAAGCTTGCGTTATCAATAGGTTCCTAAAATATCGGAAATTTGTAGTATTTCTACTCAACGGATTTTTTGGACTTGTATTTACAGAATTACAGACCTACACAGTAAGGTGGTTTGATTTGCAGTCCAACTATTAGTAATGGCCAGTTATACTTGGTTCTAGGCTGTGGCATTCTAGATGCAGCTGCAACTTGCAAAAGACTCTAATACAAGAGTGACTATAACAACCTCAATATTGTGAGTCCTTGATATTCTGGTAGTATGGGTTATTACTCTAAAGTTCAAGTATGCGTTTGTTGATGGATGTAGACGAGTAGAGAGCCTCTCAGCAGAAAAAATTATGCTTCACAACTTCCATAAAATCTTGCAATAGTTACATTAACTCTGACAACATTTCTCTAAAATATGAATATTATTATAAGGATCTGGAAATGCGCACGTTGAAATTATTTTTGGGAAGGACTTCCCAAAAAAATGATTATTACCTGCATGATTATAAATTCCACCTCCATAGAATATATAGGCTCAAGGCTGAGATTGTATTGATTACTGATTAGGGCACGTAGTCCAAGGGAGCATAAAAATTTCCATTAGTTTGTAAATAGGCAATAACAATTTTTGAAGATACTGTGGCAGTTCTCCTTCTCCTCCGTAATGTAACTTTTAGCTTCCGCCCAATCTCGGCACTATTTTGTTTTAAGCACGGTTAGGGAATAATACGAGCTGTTAATTCCCAAGTCGGCGACATCTTACACGAGGAAATAGGTCTATTATTTAAGGAATAAATGCATTGTGAGAAGAGGCTTTGTATAGTCTCATTATTTTTATCCCTACATTTATTTCTCTAATCCAGTAGAGACTCTAGTATCTATGAGTGTCATTACATTTGCTAATGTGTACATACAGGGCCGTAATGAAATCACGGACTCTACAGAAATAGTTCTGCGTAATGGGAATCCTACTACTATGGAAGGTAGCAAAGGAATAGGAAGTCAGGACTTGAAGTTAGTTGTTTTTTTTTACTTTGGAGACTTTCCAATGCACCCGGCATGTATTTCAATTTATTAAAGATTATCTTAGTGTACCTGTCCTTTGGACATTTCATGTGTGTTTGCAAAACACCCCTGGGAACTTGGTCGTTGAATGCTAAAAATTTTTTATTGTAATTAGGCTTCTGGCGTTATCTTTCCTACTGAATAGGGATGCCGCTACCTGAAACGACTCCCCTTATTTGGTCCGATACGATGACAAACAAAAGAAACACGTAATCAGGGAATTTTACTCCTCACTTAGTATTTAAATCGTCGCTTGACATGTGATGACCCGCGCTCGGTGAAAGTATTCCTTGAGATAAGTTCTATGGACGGAGTCCCAGTGTCGTAATTATTTCGACACGAGCCCAGTCAGATAGGGAAAAGCAAAATATTTACACAGGAGACCGTTGCAGATTGCTAAATAACACTGAGAAAAGTCCCAGAATTCATTTACTCACCTTCTAGTGCGTGGGTGTAATCGAGTAAACCCATAAAATGCATTTAATGTTTACCCCGACGCAGTCCATACGTGTAATAATTGACGTCGTAAATCAGGCTCAGTGTGAGTAAGGACTGAGCTCAAATCCACCTTATGTATATAGAGTCCTTATATGGATATTGTGTAAGGGTTATGTACCATTGGCAAGGATAATTATTCCAGGGCGTATGCAAAATATAGATTTTCTTCTTGTGGTATTATTATCAGCAAGTAAGTGTAGATTACAACAACATTTAGTGGCTTGGATTTAGAGACAGGCCTCACTGACCCGTAATTCAGAATCTATGAAGATACTGAATTGATGTTCTACTTGTTCCGTCGTTGTGTACTTATTTATTGTGTAGTGTCTTGAGCTGGGAGATCAAAACATTGTTTTGTGTTTGAGAGAAGAGGAAAGTCAAACAGTTTGACAAGGATGATCCTTGAGTGGTCCAAATCCTTGTTTTTACAGTGGAGTTCATTCGATCATGTTACGACCCTCGAGGCTGTACACGCAAAAGTTTCCCCTGCGAAAATGAATGCTGGCAATGTGTGTTATTTTAAAGGGATTTTCACCGAGATTATCATCATCAAGGTTTAACTCAGCATTTGTCTTGGTAAGCACCACCGAAGTATTAAAGACAAATAAACTCAGGTTGACCAAGTTTTCCATCTGTGTAGTGTTTTGCTCCTTGATTCAACATGCACCTTTGTACACTGATTCCATCAAACAACTTATATCCTTCCTGGTGAGTGGAGTGTGTGTGTGTGTGTGTGTGTGTGCTCCCAAGTATTTAAAGGTAGGTGGGAAGTAGTTGGAGTTGTGCTCACTTAATAGCATTCACGGAGAAAACGTTGAGACTCATGCAAAACCGCAGTTAGATTTCCTTTCTATTGACTTGATACAAGGAACAAACGTGATAAAGTGCTCTGCTAAAAGAGATGGTCTAAACAATTTTATCCCTCTGGTTTATTGCCCATCAATCCTCCAACCTCAAGGAGTAACTACATAATTATTTTGGCCTGCGGATACCCATACTGCTCTCCAACTCACACCCCCAGCAGTTGCTTATCAAATATCTCAAGTAGTTTTGTAAATAAATATGAGTTGTGTGCAAATTGGAATTTAATGCAGGTGTGAATTCTTTAATTCCCTACCAATTTAGTGTTATCATTTACATGTCCTTTTTATAGGGATGTACTTTTGGCTCCTAATACATATGCCATGATTAATAACAACTGCAGCACACCTTCCTATGTAAATAGGTATTCTCGTATGTGGCTCATTTTCTAAAAATAAAAATCTCTTCCATCGACATGAATATGCATTCAAGGCAAACGCTTCTGGATGAATATTCCCCTGTGGCATTAGACAGTATATTATGGAATGCTGGCAGGGGAAATATATTGAAATTTGTCATATTTACGTACATTCATATGCCACCATAATTGATATAACTAAGGGGTCATAAATTGAAATCAGACTCTCACTGGCTGGTTCCTTCAAACACACTATATACTATTAGCGGACAAATCAACTTATTTTTTTTTGTAATGTGGGATTACAGCATGCGTAATAACTTTGCTGGGACACATTAATAATTTCCAATTTATTACTGAGAAAATTCAAAAATTGATTTTATGACTGTCGTGACATGTGAGGAGGTTCTGAAGCAAATAATGTACAAATGAGATTCAAAATAATAATAATAAAGTTGTTTCTCCTGTTAGAATTTTAATAAAATTGATGGAGCGTCTGCCACCGTTATTTTTTCCTTCTTGCAATACACACGGCTGGCTTTCCCCGAAGGAAGGACCGCGCGGGGTTCTTGAGTATGTTCAGTTGGATTCAAGAGCACATCCACAGAGCCAACGTGCACAGGGGAAGGCGTGTTCGGAGACACGGGCAACTTTTTCCTCTCTCAGTTCAGTTCCTGCTTGGCAGACCGGACGACTCTTCTCTCACACTCTGTAACGCACTCATTCAGTCATTCACTCACTGTTCAAGGTGCTTTCGTCAGCTTCCCAAAAGAAATAGTAGAGTTACCCCCGCTGGGAATTTTTCTCAAATCAAGTCATTTACATCGCTTCTTCAGATTGTGACGTCAACGAGAGGACGACTGTCATGTAGTTCCATCAGTCGGAGTTAATTCAAATTTGTTTGCAATTAAATCTACGGAAATCTACAAGTTGATTCGTTGTAATTGAGAAAGCTCAATTTTAGAGACTGACGGAGTAGTAGAAAGATTCAAGATTTGAGATCAGCCTTGACTTTCTCGCACGGCAGCATTTCGCACGGAACCAGACTCAAAAAGTGCGTGGAGGAAGGGGAAGTGAAAAGCTCGGGAGTGCAATAAGGAAGCCAGGGAAAAGGTTTTTGTTGACTATCTATAGACAATACGAAAGTTGCTGTTTTTTAATTCTCTCTCGCATTTCCCCTGAGCTGTAGTCAAGTGTGTCGTGTGTTGGGCTATAGGAACTGACTGAGGAAAAGTGTGTATGTGCTGTTGAGCTTGGAGACGACAGAATGGATGCATTTGTATAAGTAAGAATGGTTGGGATGTCATCTGCAGAGATGTTTGCGGGACCACGAACGCCGTATATATCAAAGGCACAAGTTTTTGGGCATTGGTTCAAATCTGTTATTTTGGACTTGAGCCCATCTTGTCTGCGTTTGTACACTCTGACCAAACCCACCGTAAGTCTCGTAAAATAGACATTTGAGCTCATAAGGTAATCCATAGCTTTCATCAAATGTGTACAAGGATCCAACGCTCCAGCTCAAACCATAGGTCATCGTTCATCCCCCGTCATATTAACTGTCATATTAACCCTGCTGCTCCGTAACACAAGAAACATTTAATTACTTGACTTCTGACACTCACTTTTTTCGATTACACGAACGTGTGCTGGGACATCGGAAGACCTATTAAGCTGAATTGGGTGACCAGCCACTGTACGGAGCACTACCTTGAATTCTGTAAAGCGGTGTAGTGACTACTGGATTAAAACAAAAGCTTGATAGCTTTTCCATTTGAGCACTGACGACGAGTGTCTGATATTCTGATCGTACTTGAGTTACCCCTTAAAATGTTCGCCAAACATTCACTCAGAGGCCGCATGTTGAAGTGAAAATTTTTCACCGTGTTCTTCCATGAATTCTTCCTTCAGCCTGAGGACACAACATGATACGTGATGACAGCAGTTGTCTTGAAATTTACTCCTGACAAGAATAGCGAACTCTTGCCTCTGTCAGTCATGATTTATCAACTGTTGATTTTAATGTGTAAAGTTGTTTCAAGGAATGAACACTATTTGAAGTGGAAGCAATGCTCTTTTTCTCAGATGCTCTCAAACTACTCCGGCTTTACCAACTGTCAAAAATGTAGAGGTACATCCTAACCCATTAAGAGTTTTACTTCCCCAGCGAAACATTATTCAGGTGGCAATGAATACGACAAGGGATGATACGTTCGACCAACTCAATGATAATTGTTCAATCAACCTGAGGAATGACGGGATGGATAGTGTCCAGTGTGCCAATGGGACAAGCTCAATGCAAGATGATGGCGTGAAAGACTTGAATTGGTGGGCACTGCTCACCTTCATTGTTCCCCTATTAGCTGTCTTCGGCAATCTTCTGGTCATCTTGGCTGTGAGAAATGAGCCCAGACTTCAAACCAGAACTAATTCATTTTTATTATCATTGGCTGTTTGTGACTCCCTTGTGGCCCTTCTGGTGATTCCGCCCTCATGCCTAGCCCTGTTCACAGGTAGTGTTGCTTTTGTATTACTTCTTTCTCTTGTACCATACTTTGTTAACCTCTGGCACTATATCATACTTTCTCTTCCTCCATTGAAAGAGGAGATTTGGCTCTCCCATTTTACTCCCAAAGAGAACGCTCGGAAAATATGTTTCAGGCTGTACACTGGGAAAAAGTTGCAAAGAACTGCAAGAAAAGCAAACTGGTCAAATCTCTTGTGCTCAGCTCGGTCCACTTTCTTTATAAAGTACAGAGTTGGAAATAAAATGAAATGTTGGGGTTTTCTGTAGGTGCTTTGAAAGCTCACATCGGAAACATTAGGGTCTGCTTAAAAAGTTTGCATCTACATGTAATTTTGTTTCCCTTCCCACTTACTTAGCAATTTTGACCATAACTCTTAAGCCAGGAAACGGATGCATAAAATCAATGATCAAAGGCAATTATGTCTAAGTTTCATTTACACGGATTTTTCCCTATCTTTGAGTCCCAGTGATTTTCATACTACTGGGTGGGGAAGAAGGAGAAAAGGGAACATATTTCCCGTAAATATCCTTAAGATTATGAATTCCCCGAGCACCACAATTTTTAGAAGCCTTCCCAACAGTATTTGTAAAGCTCCGGCATTTGCGTCAATGGCAAAATGAATGAAAAAAAAATCGTATTGCAATCCCAGTGCAAAGTTACACTAAGAAACAACCTCAGGATTTATATTCGCAGTCCTTCCACTAGTGGATCCATTTTGGAAAATATTTTCAAGCTGGGCGTCAAAAGAAACTGGAATGGTTGAAAAAATAACCATACTTTTGAAATATTATTCTGACCACTTCAAAAATCCTAACAAATTTGCTACAGGCTCTTGCTTTTGACTGCCGAGTACGAGGACATAATTGTACCTATTTATATATCAGTTAGAATAGAGAGTTTCCTCAGAGTCTGAACGCCCAAGTTTCCCTGAATACCCTCTAATCTTGTCTATGAATTTGCTTAAAAACATTATATATAATGGATCCCATATAGTACCCCATATATTTTTCCGCATTGCCCGCCTACCCCTCCATATGCCATGCAGATATTTTGAATTTAAGTGGTAGTAGTGTTTGATATTAGAGGCAAGCCTTTGGTTTGGAGTGAGGATTGGGTACTAGAGGAGGTATTATTCCGAAGTCTGTTTTACACTCAGCTGATGTTAAATTCTGGGTGCGAAAGAGGGGAAGGTGACAGAATAAAGCCGGTTCCTTCCAAGATACTTGGAATTTCCCAATAGTCTGTCCCAGTCACCAAGCAGTAATGATAACGCGGGTTGGTGGTATGAGATTGTGCTCTCTCCTGGAGAGAGAATGTTCCTGTACATAGTGTTGGATGTATGGAGGAAAAGGAAATTGCACTAAAAGTACCCCAAATACGAACAGAACAATGGAGCAACATCCATTTTACAACCACTTATTGTACTCCCTAGCTTTCCGCCTATACATACCTACTCCTGACTCGTGTTCTATATCGTACTTGGCACTGGTTCCAATTTTATTCAACAAGCCCGGATTCTATACTTCAATATCTGACTGGAAACATCGAAGGACTACAACCAAGTTTTCTATATCCATAGAAAAATTCAAACTGCAACTGGATGATTAGTGTCTGCACATATCTGTATTATAGAAACCTACTTCCAAGTATTTAGAACGAATCTCAAGCCATAGAGAGATACAGGGAGAGAGAGAGAGAGAGGGGAAGAGAGAGGAAGAGAGAGAGAGAGGAAGAGAGATGTAAAGAGGTAATTCTTCTCGTAGGTCAAAATGGTCGGGACAGCTGTATCTATCTGGTACATCTTGAAGTAAGGATTTAAAAAAACTAAAACCTATGCAAATAATGTTCCGTGGAGAGGTTTGGAGCTACAGCTGTAGCTTGAGCCTTTTCCGGAACTTGAATGAAGACTAATAGCCCATTTCCGCATTAGGACACAGGGAAAAAGGCGAGTCCAGTGGTTATGTACGTATCTTGGCACATTCTTGGCGTAAGATAAATATGTACAAGAGCATGTACGTATAAGCATCTCTTCTTGGAAGCAGAAGACACACACACACACACACACACAAAGTCTTCGGATGGCGTGAATGAACAAGAGCAGGCAAACAATACAGCACCTATACAGTTACTTAGATTCCAATAAAAACAAATCCTTCTCTGAGCACTAGCTGCCATTCGCGCCATCCACTTGTGCAATGGATTGCTTGGTGGCTACGGTCTCCTATTTCCGGAGAAACTAATCTTCCATGGCACTAATCTACTAACTAACAAGTCAACCTTGGAAATAAAAGTGAATAAAGCAAAAGTCATACACCTACATGGAAGCACTTAAGCCAGTGTAATATAGTATTTAAAGGGATTGGTTAAACTTGACTGAGCAATGAGCACATGTGGGGCCTGCTGCCTGCTTGACGATGATGTGTAGTTAGAAAATGGGACATATTGATGCACAAACATTGAAGACTAGCTAGGAGGAAACTTTTCAAAGAAATGACTCATGGTAAGTTCGAGGGTCATCGAGGAACATAACTTTAATAATTAAAAAGGTTAAATATAGAAAAAAAATGGGACCTGGGATGGATGCGTTTTTTGACTCTCATCCGTCATTAGGATAATGAATGTAATAACCACAAGGAGATATTGCCGTAAGAAATAATTACAAGGCCTCAAACCTGGTTCGAAATGTGTCTTTCGCTCTTTTGCCAATCCACTTACAGCTATTATTAGGAGCTATTTTTCCTCCTCGGTTGGACTCTTTAATCGCCGGAAATTTCCCTAAATTATTTAATTCTCATTTCATATTAGTGAAAAGCCCTTTGTAGGCGAGGGATCACAATTCTACGTCTCCTTTCGTGTCAAATCAAACAAGAACGTATTTTCCAGCAGTATCATGGAACAAAGTACACATAGTGATTCAATTTCATGCCTCAATTACTTCTGTCCTTATATTCATGGACTCACTTGGCGAATTCAAGATATGAGTAGTCAGAGCTTGAAAGTTGTTCAACCCCGTTCGTATATTTCAGTAGTCATTTGTACAATCACTCGATTAAGTACAAATAGCATCCGTTTGCTTGACAGTTAAATTCTTCAAGGTTATAATTTTTTTTTACTTAAAAATCTTTAACAAAAGCCTCAGTCCTTCTACTTCAATCATGAAAATTGCTTTCAAGCCAAGCCCCTACAAAATATAAAATGGTCTTTAAAGCATTACATAGACAAATGAATGCGTCGACGGAGGGTCGGGAAAACTCCTGTGAGGTATATTCCAGGAGTCATAGCAATTTAGTAACAGGAGGAAATCTCTGGGTTAGTCACTACAGGTGATGGTACTCTCAAATTTACTCCGTTAATATTACTGGAGTAAAAGGGTAAAACCAGGGACGAGTTTTGCGGGGAAAGAGGAACAAATTCATTCCTATTGAAACAAATGGGAATTACACAGCTTATGCTCCCAATGTATTTGTGCGCTCGTGTTCTATTCTAAATCGCGGAGGGTTTAGTGCTGGAATTTTCTTCCTTGTCTTTACATTATGAAGGATACGTGAGTGAAAAAAAAATCTGACATGCTTGAGATTCAAGTGGGGAGTTCTCTTTTGGCTCCATACAACGACTTTGATTTACCTCATTTAGAGCATGACCGGAGAGAACAATGAATAGTAGTGTAGTTTTTTGTTAGACATTTATCCATAGGTATGGTAACTTGAAAGGACGGAGAGTTGAGATCTGGGGTAGAAAATTTGATTTCGTGTTTTGCCCTCTTCCCAGCCTTGTTATCTTTCTTGAAGTGCGAAATGCCGGGTACAAAAAATAGCAGTTGAACTTGTGAGATTTCTTAAGTAGCAACAACTAAGCAAGTTTTCCCCAACATGGCCTCAGGTCCAAGCGGAACTTTCTTTACATTGGTGAAGCTGAGGCAGCCCAGTTTTTCCAGATCCGACATAACATTTTGGGTTGTGGTGAAACATGTAGGAATCAGAACCGCTACTTCATCAGCTATTTGGTGCATTCAAAAATTGTTGTAGCTGAAAGTACGAATTGAAATCAGATCGTCTGGTATTGTCAGGAGTGTTAATAGCAATAATTTAATCCCTTTATTTCAAAATTCCAACCAACTGAAGTTTAGAAAATTGCAAATCCTTGTATAGGACATAAACTGTTCCTCATAAATAATTTTTTCAGCTAGCCCTGTGATGGTTCAAGTTGATAAAAGCTTTTGACTTTCGCGTCTGGAGTTGTGCAGAGGGAAAAAATATATAGTTCTTATTGTTTTCCCTAGTACAGGCGGCATGATCTATTGAGGAGTCATGGAGGATACCATGTGTCAAGTTGAGATGAAAACCTTATGTGTTCAGAGGATAAAATCCTGTAAGCCCTCCTGGCAAGTATAAGCTCACATTTATTTTTGTGGCTCTGATTTTCTATAGTATTTCCAAGGCAATTCTCCCATCGAAGCCTCGCTTCTCTCCCCCAATAGTTATTATAATTATTATATCTTGGCTCATTAAAGAGTTTTAACACTAATACCTCTGTCCCGAGGAAAATATTCATATCTGAGCTGTCCTTGTAGTTAATCCGCAGACTCGCTCTAGTAATAACACATAATTACCCCACTCCTCCACGGTCTTTTATGTGTGTTGTTGAAATAAAAGAGGGATTTATCAACGCAAATAAAATAAGGCTGATGTAGATCTATGATAGAAAAATCAAAGTCTCTACAACTGTAATTAAGGCCGAATTTGTGCCTTGTCAGTTGTTTTATCAACAGAAGCACGGGCACAGCTGAAGATACAAGTTTGTCCGTACAAAAACATTTACTCTCAGAAATAACAACAGCTCATTTGCATACATAGCTTAAGAGTCAACTCATAGGAAACTGAATAACCAAACAAGTATGAACTGCTATGTATTCTAAAATTACCTCCCCAACAAAAATATGTAGGTACAACGACAGGTCATTTATAGTAGAGTAGTGGATTCTGTGAAGAGCAGTTTCCATAAATTGTAGGAGCCTTTACATGAGTGACTGTAGATACTACTTTTGCATTGGCTCGAACATAACTGGAGAATACCTTTATATACGACTCACATTCTGCAAAATGAGCCATGTATTTAAGCCTGCTTGAACAACAATTAATACTCCCTTTTTGCCATTGCTGAGGCTTAATAGTGGCAGTTAAAAAATCATGTGCTTCCAGTCAGGGCTAAAAGACCGCACACTTGACATGCTCTTGGATCTTGGTGGAATGACTTGAGGAGTTATAATTATTATTACTGGTACTCTGTCATTATTAGGTTGGGTTAACAATTAGTCCTTAACGGTAAGTGTGGAAATGATGACGGTTTATGATGCCTCTGACTAATGGATTATATTCAAAACCAGTAATGGTACAACTCAAAGTGTCTCACAGAAGGCTCCCCGTCTCGAACTTGTCCTTATTATGCATTCATAAAGCGTCCATGCAAATTTGGAAATTTAGAAAATACGCCAGAAAAAAAAACCGCGCTCCTCCCGCCGACTCCCCTACTACAACTCCATACACTGCACTCACTTTCAGAACTTGTTATTCATAATTGCAATGATGACAGGAGAGTGATTTAATCTAAGATAGTCACTCCTTCCCTTACGCCCAGTAGGAATACTTTCGGTCACGACGAGGAGCTGGTTTAATATAAAAAAGACAAAAAATAGGTCATGTCCATAAGGGCTGAGGTAATGAAAATGTAAGGAAGAAAGTGAAAAGGTAGGAAGACTCTTTCAAGCATTATTTTGTAATAGGCACACAAAAGGTCCACACTATGAGTGAGTAAACCTCTTTTTTATGGAAATACCGTATATTACTTAATGCAAGTACGCTAATGTAATAATAACGTCTGGCAAGACACTCCAAAGGCTTGTACTCACTGGAGGCATAACCAGAGTTGAGGTATCAACTCTCGGAAGTATTGTACATAACCCCTAAATACAGTGTGAAGAAAAATAGAGTTTTGCAAATCCCTTCAACGAGTCCCATACTACAGGATAGGGTCGAGCCTAGATTTTGCGCTGGGAGAATCTTGAAATTCGCAGAACATATGCGCGTTGATGTTAGAATTAGAGAGCGCTTCCCTGAAGTCTCTCTTCCCACCATGCACTGTATATACTTACCCCTCGGAGGGAAGTATATAGTTTAACCCGGGGCAATTGCACTAAGCCAGCCAGTTATCTCACCCCTGGCTGAGACACCCTCCTCCATGCTGAGGAGCACATTGCTAATTTACCTCGGAGAAAGTTTTAACCTCTGAGTACACAATTCCCTCACTCACAAATGTCAGTTTGTACAGGCTTTAAGGAAGAAGCTCGGAGTTGCTTCAAGCATGCTTTCATCAACCTTTCGAACTGCCATGTGGACACTTATGTTTGTAAAGGAGCTTTCAACGGTTGGGTCTCCATAATTTCCCATAGATGCATACAGGTGTTGCTACTGGCTCCGGAGCGTGTTGTATGTAGAAGCTTATGGTAAAGGCTTGACTATACGTGGAAAACACTGCTGTATTACTGGAGAGTAGAATAGAGCTGGAAATGAAGTAACGATCGGTTAATTCCCAAGAACAGACAAAGTAGGAAATAATTTCTGAAGTAAGCTTGTTATCTCCAAAGCATTCCGGAGGGGGTAGGGGAAATGTGAAAGAATGATTCCCAACACTCTGAAATTATCTGAATTACAAGGAAGCCTTGGAGGGAATCACACACTAAGTTTATTACAGCGCTCAAATAATGTTCATGGTTATTTAATCAAGGGAGATTAAATAAATGCTTTTATTTACTTCTGTTTGAAAAAGTGCTAATTATTGTTGGAAAGACAAAAGACGACGCTGTAGTACAAAGTGAGAATTAATTGTGGAAGAATTGATCTTTGGGGCACTATCTATAAATACCCTGTCATTGTACTGTGGAGGTATCCATTGTCATGTAAAATGAGGATCCGGGAAAGGGAGTGTAAGTTGACTAGAATATAAAAGAAGGCGTACATACACAGCATTTAAAAAGTCTATTGTGACAGAGTGCATTTCTAGGGAGAATAGACGGCTGGTGAAAAGTTGATCGGGAAATATGAATTCGACAGATATCAGGACATTATACGGCGAACTCTTCACATCACGTTCAATAAGTCTATTCACATTTCGCATCCGGCCTCCTTCTCCACCATGTTCAACCCAATTTCCCCATCAATATCCCAACTTGTCATCCTTCACTTAGCTTCTAGCAAATATAGGAAATACACATTCCTAGTGGGAATAGCTACTATAGGTGTGTGTGTTGACAGACTATTTGACTATTTTTAGTCCTCGACATAAGCAGTAGTAGGTGTTCTTCCGTGGGTCCATTACGCGGGAAGACTCACAGGACCGTGCATACCAACTGCTGCATAACTTCCCAGCTTCAGGACACATGTAGACTCCGTAAATTAATTTTTATCGCAACTAATCAGATGGTGTATCGTATCGTGTCCCATCATGGACCAGGCAGACCAATAACGACATGTCATCTCACTGGAGCTTCTGAGAATACATCCATACCTTTCACTAACAACCATGCACGTACATACAATCACACTGAAGTCAGGCTGACCGGGTTATACCACTTAAGCCTGAACACCATCTTATAATAAGGATTTCTTTTTCCTTCAGGCTCATGCACATCTAAGCCAATAAGATAGCACAAGATTTCCCCACCCACTCCACTTTAGGTACTATCGGTCGAACATCTTGTCGGGAAATTTGTCGTATCACTGAGCTAGTAATTATTATCATGGAATTTTTTGGCATATGAAACCCTTTGGCCTGCTACATAATCATCTCCGTAGCTCTCCTTCATCCCGTATGTAATGCCTATACTGTGTGGACAAGTTCTACAGTAATCTGGTGATGCAGCTTATCTATAATTATGGAGGAAACTTGGGAAAATATTATTTCTTCATGGATTGCTACACTCTGGTCTCACAAGACCTTCTGCCCTGCTCAAATAGCTTGGATCCATCTCATTGTTGCTTTCGGCAGTGCACTATACACTGGTTACTTGCAAACTACTTCTGTACATATCTATGTATATGCATGGATTACACACATGATTGCTATTTGTTATAAATGCTTGTCGATACGGGTGTGTCACATGTGTTCATAGGAGTCAGTGGGGTGGGAAAACCTTAGGTCCCTTGTTATAGGAGACAAATTTTGCAATCATTATTTGACGTTGAAGTATTTCCAACTACACGTACATATGTATACAGTACCTTAGCAATTACTCTGTTATTGTTTTCAATTAGAGAGTTTGCTTCAGAGAATAAATTATTGTTTCTCATGTGATGATATCTGCTGGCTGATGCTATTTAAAAATAATGCCTGAGGGAAACGCACTAGTAAACGGCGTAATGATTGAGCCGGAAATATAAAGATGTAATCCACTCAAGGATTCTCCTCAGCTTAGGTATTTTTACTTGACTCGATCCCCATTCAAGTTGTCAACGAGTTCTTGCTCAACCCGTAGGAGAATTTATCCTCAACCTAAGTAAATAATCAGGGAATCCTCCCTCACGTGGCAACTATAAGAGCTGTATCTGCTCCGACACTCGTCTCCGGCGTGCATAAATGTAGGAATTTTTCAGCTCTCCCAGTAAGTACTTGGAGTAACATAATACTATGGCGGTATTGGAAACTAATTGATTTAACCCATACAGCAGTCGTCAGTGGTGGCATTGTATGCCCACTGTACGTCAGCTCGTACAGGCAAGATATCATTTTTAAATCGTAATCAAATATTTCCCAAACCCTTTGGCCAAACATATTTTATCATAGTGCACTCCACGAATCAGAATATATATCCTTTGGAAAAATTATAACTAGCACACATCAAATAAAAAAAAAAGAAAATGGGTTACTCGGGGAAATCTCCCAGCTAGTAAAAATTTATTCACAACATGCATTCCCTAAATTTCCCTACCTCCGACTCCCTGTACATGCAGGAGAGAATAAACGACTCAAGAATAAATATGAAAATTGAATTCTCACTCCTTCCGTCTCTCTGAACTGGTGTGAGTGTGAGTGTGCGGTAGTACATTTAAATTATGTTATCCTTTCCTCCACACCAAATGCTTGTCGATATATCTACATTTTGTAATTACATGTAAATAGGAATGTGTGGATCCCTTTTCATACCAGAGTTTTTCAAATAATTTCAATAGCCATATTTTCGTCATGCATCTGTACACCACAATAAATCACAAGTTTTACTACCCAATGAAAAAGTTATGCTGGGATAAGTTTTCCTACAAAATGGAAATTTTTATTTTTATTCTGTGAGACCATTGTGAACAACATTGAACATATTGTGAACAAATCTAATAATTATTACTTGAATCCTATGAGAAACCGGATTAACTTCAACGAAGCTCAAGAATCCCTGAATGCAGAGGCTGCCGGGTCGATTCTTAATAATCTAATATCATTACGTAAATACTTCCAAGGTTACATCCCCCTTCAATATCTTGATGGCAATTCCTGGTGGCTGAGACAAAACCTTCGGAAATGGTGACAGTGACGGTCTCTCCTGTTCTCTATTGAAATGTTGTCTGCTGAATCACTGGAAATCACATTACCTTACGACTACCTGTCCTGGGAGCAATTTCAACCTTCCTCGTGTAAAATGAAACTGAAAATTAGAGCTTCCATTGATTTCAGTAAAATGGTAGTCGTGGCTCGTGGTGGCTCTACTCTACTCTAGTGCTTGTGGTTGGATTTGAACTTGGTAAGATGATTTGGATCTAGGAATCCTATCAAGATCTGAGTTGAGGTAGATGATGGTGTGTGCGTAATGAAATAATCTAATCAGACCAAACAATAACTCATGCTGCTTCTCCAGACAATGTACATGCATACATACATATGTACACTGGATATAGACCTGGGTTATAAAGCAAGGGAAGCTCGATCGTTCCCATGATAAAGCAAACATGAAGTATGGATTTGGAAGGGGGGCCAGTTCTGGTAAAAAGTAAAGATAGAGTAAAACTTGGAAGTGATATGAATCGCAAGTGCTGCATTATTCCCAAATCCTTAGAATTTCTCAATGGTTCTAGAGGAATGACGATTGCGAAGGTAGAGAGTAGCTTCTTGTCCAAGTCATTTCAGCGGAAGCATCCTGTATAGTTGTAAATACACGCATTCATCCTCCCAGGAAACTACAGTACACATGAAGAGGACAAAGACTTGCAAATATGCTTGTCGCACGCACAAGGAAGAAATTCAGGATATTTTTGAACAACAGGAGCAGATGGGACGGAAGCGGTAGGAGCAAGAGATGTGATCTGGAGGAAAACGAAATTCTTCTTTGCCGGTTTTATAGAGATCCTATCCGTGAATTCCTGTAAATATTTATGTATGAGGGGAAGTTTTGTATCATGCATTGTATTGAACCCAGAGAGAGACGAGGTTGTCAAAAGTCTCGCTCAGTACATGCAGGATCAGACCATCCGACCCTTTCATACAGTCCCACACTATGAGTCCAAAGTTTGAGTCAAAGTTGGGAAAATTACGAAGGAAAATAAAATACAGGACTTGAACAGATAACAGGAACATACTTAAAAACGGAGGTAATAAACACCACGGAAACCCACCATCCATGAGGTTTTTAGTTTTTTTTTCCTCTTTTTATATGACGGACATAAAATCTATGGTCGTACGATTTTCTCCTACTAAACGTAACTAGCAGTCGTGTGGGTAGGGAGTCTTTCCGATTGATAATAATGCAGAATTTCGCAAACGCATGTATATCTTCATACAAAGCCAACCATGCTTCAAAATAGTGAACATGATTGTGTTTGTGTTGTGGGCTGTGGCCTGTAAAACAGAGTCAATCTATTCATTCTTCGGGATGGGTATGGGTTGTTTTGTTGCTCATAGACGTAAGTATACTCCGTAATACGGAGTCAAACTCAAATAGACATCAGAACCTTCAAGCACTCCGTCCGCCCATATCCCTTACCTGTTGTGTACTCCAGCAGGGCTCTTCCAGCACCACACACATACAATTCTGGGACCAATATAGGGAGGCTTAGCGTAAAAAGCTAAAACCACTTGAGGTCTTCAATTTCACATGTGTCGGTACAAGGAGCTCATTCTTTCCATCTCCTCACCGCCTCGCTTTACTACGCACTCCGTACGGCCATTTATGTGTAATTATTTATGCGTCTATTCTTATCTTCGCTGTTTCTTTCTTTTTTTTTTTTGTTGCTACTGCAGCATTTTCTCTAATTTAATGACTTCTTCGGTACTAGTTGCTCTCAGCTGCTGGCATTGATTTCCCTTTAAATTTTTATTTGGCAGGACATACATCTTATTGCTGGGAAACAAAACAGGGATCGTGATGTACATATTGTACTTCCTTCAGGATGTATGTATCCCCATTGTAAATTGGGCTAAAACAGAAGAGGATCTCCTGAATAAGGCTAATTATGTTGGTCCGCTCTGTTTGGAAGGCTGTTTTGTGCAATTTTCCGTAATGGAATTATTTTTCAGGTTCTGCAACCATAATACTGTAGATGTAGATACATAGGCAGTATCTACTGAAATATCGAGCTGAGTCACATCCAAACTTCCCCTATCTCAAACTCTTTGATATATACAAGTGAATCAAAGTTGAGTCCTCAAAGTTTGTACGCTGGGGCTGTAATAATTATTACATATGTGGAATGAGTGTGTGTATGCTCCTATATCTTAGGGATTGCTTTTGTCTTTTCCCCGTACTCCTCACGCTTTCCGTGTAGCATACAGATTCTGTGTTTCTCTCTACGAAACGTTCTCAAAGGTACTGAATCATGCAATCTGTGCTCAATAAATATTGGGATTAGAAATTAACCATTATTTATACGGAGTGTGTACCTTGGGCTGGGCATCCAAATGTTAAAGATACGACCGAAAAGTTAAACATTGCTTGCTAATACTTTGACTACCAATGAGCTCTCCGAGTGTGACCAATCATATATAGGCGTATCTCCTATGATTCTATGATTCTATGATTCTCTCTTTGGTCCCTAGAACTCCACTGTTGAGATACACATAGATATAGGGAGGTTGAGTTTGTCGAATGTGAAAGTTATAAGCTGACCACAAGAGAAAATTTTATGTTTTTATCTCATGACTCCATTTGAGCTGAGATCCAAGTTGCCGACTCGAACCTGGAACTAACGCAGTCGCTACGTGGCCATCAGCCATGACGTACATGTTAGATTTGCTGGAAATCACAAAATTAGATTTTAAATTCACTCTCGGCACAAATTTAGATCAAATAAATTAGCTGGCTACACAACCCATTTCCTACGGGCTATCCACACTGGGACTGGGATATTTCTGGAAAGCAATCGTTTAAATCTTGGGGAATTAACATGCATATGTATCCCATTTAAAAATCTGTCCTTTTTCATTAGAAACAATTCTTGATTGGTCTTTCAATTGATCAAGCTTCTGTGTAGTAGATCCAGAATAGGTAGTAATTGTCATAAAAGTAAACTGGTGCATGCCCATGTCGAACTGTCAACTCACATGTACATACATACATACATAGCATACAGGCTCACATACACACTACATCTAGATCCGACGGTATCAGTTCCCCCTGTCACCGTGGAAACACTCTCGAAAAAAGTAATTTCCACATGGATTAATTAAATCGTTGCTGGAAACAATTAAGCTTGTTAGAGTAGATAAATATAATCAGAAACTAAAACTCCACTGTGTTTTCACGTCCACGTGAGATTTGTGAAGCTTTTTTCCCCATTTGAGGCGTGCACTCAATTAGAGGCTTCGCAGGATCCATATTTTCATTCCTTTAATTCTTTTTTCCACTCAGACCTTACTTGTTCCCCTGGACTTAGATTTTACGTCATGTATGTGTGAATACATAAAAGGGATGAAGCAGGGAATAATTTGGTAGTCACTATACAAATGTAATTTACAAACAGGGACATATCCTAATATGAATGTTGTAAAGAAGATTTCACTGTTGGAAAAATAAGACGTAATGTATCTTAATTGAGTTATTGAGATGGGGTGCTCATGCAGCTGCAAAACTCCAAGAAAATAAACCATCAAGGTATTCTGAATGGGAAAAGTTTGCAAAAAAAGTTCAACAAATGGAAGAGTGTGCATTGAGACTTTGCATATCCTTGTGTGTCTATACCTACAGATGGTACGATTCCCCCTTTTTTTTTATACCAGCACAAGTTTTCAAACTTTTATTCATGCAAGGGAGTGTATCTATTTATTATACTTTGACTTTCCAGGAATTTATCATGATTTTATATTTATATGTATAGTGTCCCATGAAAAATCTTTCTCTCCCCTTAGATCGTGCAAGGGATCAGGCTAAAAATAAACTCGACTCTCCAATCTTTTAGAAAATTTTAATAATAAAGTTAAAATAAGAGATGTTAATCTTTCCTTCCATTGCCGCAGGTAAATTTTGTGACCTCAGTGCCCAACAGTTGTGCTTAAAGTTGGGATATTCTCTCCAGGAAATTTGAATTTCTCTAAATTTCTGAGCCGTTGACATTACTTCCCATTCTAGTCCCTTGTAATCACAAAAGATACCCAAATAGTTAGTGAAATAAATTTTAGAAACGTTTCCAGAAAATATTTTGTAAAATCGATCCCTTGAATACTTCATATGATGACTATACCATATATGTTTTGCAGAAAAGCATCTTCAGACCATCCATCGATTTTTATGCAACTTGCTCACTTCTAGTCAAAGCATTAGAAGCGAAATAAACTGTCCTTCAAACTGAGCGTCGAACGCTCAATTTCTGGATCGGTATAGCACCAAAGTAAAAAACATTTTGTAATGTTTCGAAAATCTGACTTTGACTCCCTTTCTGAGCTAGTGTATAGTTATGATTGGCCTAGATCAGGGAAATAACTCTTGAAAAAACTGAAAAGCAATTTTCTACCTCACTGCGTTCCATGATTTAGGGGAGAGAAAAATAATTTTTAGCACCCCGTATCCCTAAAATGAGCTCTCCTCTCTTTTTCATCGAAATTTGTTTAAGCAACAAACACTACTTCAACAAGAAAGTTTATGGGTTTTAGATTATATAGTAAAAACTATTGTCATTACAGGCATACGTGCATACATTACGTTGGATATGGGATGCGAACTGCAGCATATTGAGTACTTGGAACAAATTTTAATCTCAAAAGTGAATACCTGCAAAAGTGTAAGATGCAAGGGTAAACGTCATTAATTATTTTATTATAATTTTAAAAGTTTAACATTTATTCTCCAAAATTTGCAGATACTCATCACTAGTTTTGCTTTGGATATAGTCTGCGGATGCACACTTTTGCTCCTCACTAATCGATTTATGCGAACCATACTGGACACGCTTTCAGTATTTCCATAGAGCTTGTCCTTGCGTGTCTGAAATCAATGCTGAAAGGAAATTAGTTGAAAGAGTGTCTCTAAAATTTATTGCACATACAAGCATTGAATATAATACTAATTTTAATCCCAGAACTTATTTGTATTATCCAAGTACAGCAGATATCAATAACAAAAATTTTAAACTTTGAAACAACTTATGAATCGACTTTTACTCACTGTCCCTCAAATGTTCATCATGGATTAGCTCAAATAGTTAATTGCAAATAACTAAAAGTTAGATTAAATGAATTAATTAATAAATTTTAAAAAAATTAAAATCAAAACGGACTTTAAACCAAGCCAATTTCAATGCAACTCACTTTTTGTTGGATGTAATTAAATACCCAGCTACTTCGGGTACCCAAAAATTCGTGTTTTTATAGGGCATAATCGCGTATTGCATTAAATGTTGGATCTGTGATAGTAACTTGGAATAAGTGACCTACAATAAATATGATTTTTCCAAAAGAACGATCGAGAATGGTTTGGGGACGGTAGTGGAAACCCTGATAATTATTTTTTATGCTCAAAATAAATAATTTAAGTAATATAGAATTTGACTCTTCTCTTGCTCTAGGGATTTCTTACATAGTCTTATCACTGCCATTACATATCTCATTCGTTTATGTGTACCAGAATTTACTGTTACATTAACTGCGGTCTGTCTACTAGCTCAGGATTGGATAATGAGATTATGCTCATGTATGCCTGATTAGAAGGTTCCTTATCGGTGGAGAAGCCACAATATTTCTCCGAATTTGTACGTTGACCCTACAACCTCCATGGAAAGTGTTTCTTCAATGTTACACTAGAAAGTGATCTTAGTTGTATGTATATTTTCCAAGGTATAAATATTCATAGAAACTAAAGAAATGATGCAGTGAATTGGAATAATTCAGATTAGTAAATTCAATAATAATAATTGTTTCTGAAAGCCTATCTTGAATCTTGTTATTGTGATAGTTGGAGATGAAGGCCTGCTTTGCCATGGTTTTATTAATGAGAAGAAAAAAACCAGTGTTGGAGAAAGGAGGAACTTTGAATTTGTCGTTGAATAAATAGATTGTAAAAAAGGAAGAGTTCGGGGGGAAAAACTGAAAGATGTACAAATTCCAATTGGAGGGAAAATCGTAGAAAACAGCTGAGGTTTTCATAAATACGGGGCTCTGGATAGCGTCACCCATGCACATCTTTTGCATTTGCTATGATCTAGTAAAGCCAAATGCTCCCACTCCCATAACATATGTAATCCATGCCATGGGAAAGATTTACAATGCCCTACGTACTCTTTTTCCAGCTACGATTAGGGAGAACGTATGGGGGAACCGATGCAGTATCAATTTTTTAATCCAGTATGGGCCCGTTTCCGTACAACACATGCACATAACTGAATTTGCAGTTTTCAACCATGGTACGACGACAGTCATACGGACTTTAAAGACCCACCATAGAAAAAAAAAGAGTGTTTGTTCCCTGTTGGGACAAGAGTGTGTAAATGTAGCATTTCCCAAAATGCAATTGGAGACATGTGAGGTGTCGTATTAGAATTCCAGAAAAACTGTGAAAAGACCAAAAAGGGAAGACTAACTTGTACTCGGGAGCTTTAGAGGATGGTTTGACTTTTGGAACTGCAATTCTAAATGCAGGCAAGTGCGTGCATAAGGTTTGGAGCCTGAAGAACGGAACGGTCATATGCATTTTAAATGTATGTATTCAATACGTCCCCGAACTGAATTGATTTTGATTGATGTTCAAGTAGCTCCTTGTGTGTCATGGCGTAGGGAATGGGCCAAATAAAAGTAATATTACAAGAGCCTCAAGTAAAATGTCTTCTGTGTGACAAAGTAGGTTACATTTTTCCTTGCACATGCATACAGATTCAATTCCAGCCGTTACAACAGAACTTGAGTGGAAACATCAAAGTATTTCCGAGAGAGAGAGAAAGAAAAAAAAACTCATAACAGTCATACACATTTTACGTAGAACACAGAATACTCAAGTGTAGGAGCGGTTTTTCACTTCCTCCCAACAATTTCTTCTCCCACTGATGTCTTGTGGTCTGTCGGAAATTCCCCACTAAACAACCTACCTTCATGAACTCTTATTTTCCCTCCTGCTCTGACAACCAATACTGTACGGTATCTACATACAATACTACATCTCTAGCTTTAAAAATGTATCATGTCCACTTCATCAGCCTTCAAAATTTCAAAGAGAAATTCTCCTCATAGGGGTTTCTTTTAGAAAAATGTGCTTTCATGACATCATGACTGCTGTCCTTGCTAAATAGACCCACTCTGTTTGTCTTTACTCACGCAGTTTCAGCAAGAATCCAAATATCTACACATATGAGAATTCCAGAAGATCAAATCGGTCAATCTTTATTCTCGAAAATGTGTACAATTAACTGGGAACCTATTAAAGTTTTGGTATGGTAAATCACTTTGTAGTTTCACCTCCCTGTACGTACATACGCATGTACAGGCAAGTAATAAATCCTATTCTTGAAATAATACCTTTGATTCATCCCAGCGTATCTGTAAGAGGCATGGTTTAAATGAGTTTTACCTTATGACTGATGTCTTACTTTGACTTCGTCGTCCATTCATCCTGGGAGTCTTTTGTATTAAAGACATTTTTTAAAAAATCTATGTCTTAAAATTGGATTATTATTTACAGAAATATGATTAAGGAAATGATTACGAAATTATAGTTTTTGGACTGTACAATAATGCAAATAAGTAACGTGCGTGTCTGTAAATATTGGATATTGTATTAGTACCACTTCCGCGTGTTGCTGGGTTCCACATCACTAGGGGATGGTTTCGACCAAGTTGAAGAGTGAAAGTGTCCTGCATGTGTTGGAAAGTTGTTTCGTACACTGAGTCTAGGGAACACTCCCGTTGGAGACTGTACATGTAAAGAAAATGGAGGGAAAGTTGATTGTAAAGTTGCAATAGAAATGAGACGGAAATGTAATTTAATGTAATCTATTATGTAGTTGGGATATGTTGGCTGAGCTAGGTATAGAAAATAATACGAAGTTTGAGTACTTTTTAGACTCGAAAGATTTTGGAGAGAGGAAGGCCAAGGGAATGACATACTTCCTGTGCCTAACTAATACCTACAACAGCATTCTTCTGGGAAGCAAAAGCTGCTTGAGGAATACGGAATAAGGCCAGTAGTCCGGGTAAATTAGCATGCTTGTAAAACGGACTCCCTTAGCAACAGTTGTACTCAGAGTGACATTTGAGGTAGAAGTTTCTGTAAGGTAAAGGACGTCTGTGAAGTCAGATCCATTTGTAATTCCAGACCTCTGTACGGTAAATTGTTGGAGTGTTGCGAACAATAATAGATTCATATTCATTGCATAACCACTCCTATTACTCACAAAGATGATTTGAATTCAAAATCTACGTAAGCAGGTAATTATTAAGGAGTTGGGTAGTACAGTAGATGCAACATCTCAGAAAACTTACTTCATTGAACAGGTGCAGGGGGGAAGTATTGTTAATCTCATTACAGAGTCAGAGTTGGAACCTTTTACTGGATATTATGTACATTAGATTTCAGGAAGAATTTCTGCAGACGATACATACATACATGTACACACAGGAGCGAAAATTCCAGCAAACCCAACGATTCCCCCGATAACTTGTATTCACACGCCTACCTTTACATTTCAACTACCAATGTACACACTCATTACACAAGCACGCATGTAGTAATCCATAAATCCAGTGTATGTATGTATGTATGTTCATATGTATATGCACAGAGAAAGCAGAAAATCAGCTTATGGTAATAAGCTCCAGCCTACTCATAAGCATAAAAGGGACTTCATCAAAGTTATAGTTACACTTTAGACTTGTATACATGAAAACGCTCATTCAACTAAACAAAATCATTCTTTCCCATCGGCAGTAGTGCATGAGTTTACAAGTAGTTACTTTTGCGAGTTACGCACATCCTGAGTCTCTCCATTTCTAATGGGATCAAGCAAGCCTATATTTCAACCTGAATTGGGAAATCCGTATTAGCTGGTAGTCCCCTCATTATTTTTATTTTATTTCACTGGGTGACAGAAAATAATTGGGGTCACTGCAGGATAGAGTAGACCTAATTGAGCAAACATGCGGTAGGAGATTATTGTGAAATCTAAAAAATAGTAATTGGTAAACTCAAACTAGTGCTAAAATGTATAACCCTATCATTACTTCAGATTTGGGGAAGTCTCAGCAGGAGACGTTTCTCCGAACAGGGCCTACCTATGTAGACAAGTCTTTATAAATATCATGCTGTATATTTGTCCAAGTATGTACTTTTCCCTGGGGATGGGAATAAACCACCATGTCGATTCCTGGCCTCTCACATTTACTACCAGATCCTAAGTTGGTTTATCCCCACGGCATATTTAAATTGTAGTATTTGTATCAGTTCCAAAGTTTATACAATCCTGTATTTGTACTGCCCCTACAATAGTTAATGGCCAACCAGGGAACGCTTATGAAACGAGGGACTATTATTGCACTGCAGCGTATGCATTTTTCATTAAAATTGAAAATCCTGGGTGTGAGGTTGGGTGTGAGTAACATGGTATGTACTATACGGTCCTGACAATAAATGCCCACTAATACGGAACTAACTGTAATATTTATTATTAATAGTCCCATGAGTGGGTTCCTGTCCAGAAAGAAAGAGAGTGGAGAAAAGTCGTGCTGAAGGTGGTTACGAGCGTGACTGTGATAGCTAGCACACCTTCAACTGCCACTGTGGGTAGAGATTCGTTTTGCCGTCGTCAGTGTTAGTTATAATGTGTATGCCAGTTTTGATTGAAAAGAACCTGTTTTTCCCAAGTTTGTTTTCATCTACGTTTAGTCTCGTCGACCTCCTTCCCCTAGTCCTTTCTGAGGGAGTGCATGTGTGTGTGTGTGTGTGTGTGTGAAAAGAGAAAATAGAGGAAGAGATTTTATTAAGATGAGCGGCAACATCGTGTCAACGCTAGCAAAGAAGAAAACTAGACAGCTAGATTTGGCTAGATTGAAATGTTGCCTGAAACACGTTTACGTAATGTAATGACTCGACAGAAGGACTACTCCTGTGAAGATTGATACGCTCGATGTCTATTTGATACTCAAATGTCCTTAGGTTCAACTCTCTGTACTGTATGAGCTCCGTATATAATATAGTGGGGAGAAAGTTGCATATCCGTCCCTGCGTCGTTCCTCATCCTGTTTTACTTTAAACACCATACCAACCTGTAGTAAGTCCGCATGGGTAGACACAACCCGTGTAGTTTGCAAAATACAGTCTTGTTTCCATTTCCTCTCTCTCTCTCTCTCCCTCTCTCCCTCTCTCTCTCCTCTCTTGCTCTTCCCATGGCCTTCTTGAACCTCCTGAACGGTGGATATTGCTACTCCTCACGTTCCTTTTCCTTCCATATGTCCAGAGGAGGAGAGGAGACACACACAAGTACATAAGGTCGTGATCGGAACTGTATCTCTCTACCTTTATTGAATCTATAGGCGGCCTTAGTTGTAGACTTTGCAGAAAACTCCCCATATTCCTCAGGCTTCAGCTATTCTCTCCTTGCAGTCAAATTCAGTGAAAAGATTAGGAGAGTTGTACCCTGATGGGGAATTAGCCTTATGAGATGAAAGGGATCGTTACTGTAACTTGACAAAATTAAAGTTGCAGATTTGGACTCGCATCAGTTTCTCAGCAGGTGGATATATCAGATAAGACATCTGGATACTTTAGACTGTAGCTTCATAAAAACAGATTTCCATGTGACACATATGCATACGAATTGAAAAGTTGCATCAGTATGTTCAATAGCGAGGGGCATCAAATTAAAATCAGAATTTTGTGGAACATATGGATGACGAGAAAGATTGCTTATTTACTAATCCTCTTTCTTTATGGAGCTGAAAAGCTTACATTTTTCGAAAGGAGGGCAGCCCAATGTCATATATTCGATCAAAATGAAATTCTTGTATGGTTTACATTAATTTAAAGAATAGCAGAATGCAAGGTTTGATTTTTTAAATTAGCTCCTTTCTATAATAATCCGAGCTCATCTTATGTTAGGACTTAACCTTGTGCGAACTTGTTCCAGGTGACAAATCCTATTTTACTTTTATTAAATTTAATGCTCATAAGATCTTGCATTAATTAAATGTGGTTTTTGAATATCCCTGCACTTTCCCTGTACATGTAGATACATAGATACATTTAAAGGAATATTCCATTATTACGCAGTTAGAAAAACAACTGATTTTCTCATGAGCGATAAAGCATCTGAGATATAGCTTTAGCATGTATTCCTTTATTATAAATTTGCAGAAAGCTAGCTGCTTCACAAAAGATAAGTATCTATATGTACATATATCTTAAAAACTCAACATTTAACTAGTTGGCTGCCTGATCCGGCCATGGTTAAGAAAATATTTTAGAAAGCCAGTCCCTGGATATAGGTAGATACACCTGTCATGTGAGCTGTTATACTCGTACTATGTATTACGAGAAATTAACCTCTCACGTAAGCTTCAGGATTTATTCCAAAATCCTTCCTAGACGGAGAGCAGAAGCACTTACAGTTTCAAAAATGTTCCAACCCTTTTATAAAATACTGTCAGCTTTGATGGTTTTAAATCATTCGGAGCAGTACGTTTTAATGAATCCACATCAGATAGATGTGAGGAAGTTGGTTTATTTTTACAAGGTGAGTGATTAGTGGTAAGGAAAACATTTAATTTGAGAAGAATTACCCAAAGTAATTTTGTTAGTGCAGATTGGACCTTATCTCCAATGCTAAATGAATTTATGAGGGGAAAGAGTAGACTTTATAAAAAGTATTGTATTACTTTAGACAGGAGTCGTATTCACCATACTCTGAACTGGTTTCTGATTTTGTGAGTGTTCCCAGTGGAAAACAGGGCAAGAGTGGAACTACAGTAGAAAAAATTGCTTATTGAGACTCCCGTATATCTATATGTATATATATATATATATATATATATATATATATATATATATGTATGTACTAATGAGCTTAGCGCATCTTATCTGCAGCATCTGTAATAATATTGGAAAGGATATTTTTCTCCTTCCCCGGCCAAATCTGTATTTAATCCCCGGAGTGAGCATCATCAATGGAATAATAAAGATGCTCTTTGGCAACACTTACTCCGCTTCCAGACTCCTCCAAGATTGTGACTCTGTAACCTCCCAACCTTATAAGCTCTGCAGTTCATCTTTTTTGAACAAGGTATCAGCCCTGTCCCGATCTTCATCTACGAACAAGTATGTAGATCCTTCCTTGAAATAAGTTTTGAGGTTGCTCACAGAATTTTTACCCGCATGAAGAGTGCACACGCTATCGTATTATATGGCAAGAGTCTACGTTCCTTCTGGAAATGCTGTCATTCTGTGAATGAATGTTGGGAATTATACGGTCGAAGAAACTCGATAGCAAATTTGGTGGACTTATGAAGTAGTACTAGTAGTCATAGCCTTGTCTGAATCTCTGAATCCGGAATTTGACTTTTCCAAAGAATTTAGTTCCCTTGAAGTGAAACCTGACAACATTCTACGTCAGAATTTCTATTCTCCCTTATGGTCCATGCAGAGTCTGTGGAAGGATGGGAGTCACATACATATGTATATAAGGCACCTATATAATTATCCACAGATATCTACACATTCATAATACTGTCATAGAAAATAAACGGATATAATTTCTAAGTCTAATAAGTTCTAATAAGTCTCATCCGAGAACACCAATGCAGGGAAGAGGCTTCACCCTCAAAACCCATAAAAAATTATTTTTTTTTGAGGGAAAAAGTCCTTAGGATCCTACTTTTGAAGAGATACGACATTTTTTTAAATCCATGGTTGATGACAATTAGCAATCTAAAACGAGAGTAGCCCCGAGTCCTCAGAATCGGAGCTAATATGCTATTATTGTGCACTCCCGTGCCCAGCATGAGCCGTGAGTTTCGTGGTAACATGTCGTAAAAAGCTGACACAGTTGAAGCGAGAAGTACCAAACTGTTGTAAAAGTAAAATTTATACTTGTATGGAAATATGACGTATAAGTTATAATCCCTTAGCTTGGATCGCATGTCAAACAAGAATTTTGCTTGCTGAATCCCAATGGAAAATTGGAGTTACAACCACTACCCCCACGGAACCGGTAAAATCAAATGCTTGGTTAATCCTCCGATCCTCCCTATCTGGAAATAAACTAATACCGTCATCTATCTATGCATCATCGTTCTTCTCCGAACAAACCCCAATTTGAAATGATGAATTTCTTTAGCCATACTCCAATTTAATTTCCATGTGATGAAGGACGCTGGATTTCCCTTGAAATACATTATTTCATTTTCCACAAAGTCAGATTATGTATCCATTCAAAATACAAAAGCACAAGAAAGGTTATATCAAGTGCATTCATACTTTTCCCCCAAGTACTTCTTACGGTCATACAGAATTTGCAGAATATGAGGTTGCATAATTACTTGTACATTCCCTCTATGTCCTACATGGGCGTACCTATGGCCGTGAGCCAAAAAGTATTTATTGTGTTTTGAAATCGAACCGTTCCCAGCTTCATTATTTACAATTTAGACTTGCCAGATCTCATTAGACAATGAGCTTCCCCCTGAAATGTTTCTCCCATAAATTTATTGAATGGAAGTTTAGATGATCTATTATTCTTGGATATTTCCCTTGACCATATCCTGATTTCATCATAAAGTGCTCAATGATAATGTTCCTAGATTTTCCCTAAATTCTGTTCAAACATGCAGAAGTATATGAATGTGCTGTATTAAACACTCATCTGCATAAAGGAGCCCCGGCTATGAACTATTGCAAGTTGTAGTATGTATTTAAATACACTTACGCCCTTGCGTGGAATGCAATTACTCGGACGGACACACACACACACACACACATGTAACTTTTCGAGGATTTTGTTCCAGTTGCAATCTCTATCCCTTTGACAAGCAATACATGATTGAGTGTTTACACAGACTTGTCCTATATATTTCCGTGCTCTCTTTAGCTTTGATAGAATTATCACCACGACCAAACTTAGTATATTTGCTTGCTACTGCTGAGTGAGCTCAGCACATATGTATGTAGAGACCGAATAAGAGAGAAGCTATTACTTCAAATTTTTCCTTGTCCCGTATATCGCATTCACTTAAATCAACAAATAATAATTCGACGAGAATATATTTTGCTGGATTCTGTGAAAAAAAAAATCTACAGTTGCCTTCTCGCTTTCGCAACCAATTCTTGAATGCACTCAATTACAAGAATTTTGATTTACATCTGTATTACTACGACACATTAATACAATCAAATGTTTGAGCCACATGTTTTGCTTCGAATACCACGAAATTGCAACAGATTCTGGTTCAGGAGCAGACACAGTGCTCCTCTTGTTCCCAATAGGAGATATTTCTAAACGTACCAAGAAACCAAGTGTTTTTATGACCTGCTATGTATCTATATTACAGCTTTTCGTAGAATGAGAGACCGTCTGAGCCAAGGAGGATATTTCGTCCTTTTATAGTTAACTGAACTGTGAGAAAGATTATTGGGAAAAAAATTTGATGTGTATTATTTAACAACTTCATCCATTATAGCTCAATACTAGGAGGGTAAGAATGATCGACTGGCACTTAATTTCTCACGTTACATTATCAATCCACTTTTAAAATATCTTGCAAAGTGTACTATAGATTGAAATCTCCTGTGAGGTAAGCCAAGAAACATGTACAGTGAGAAACGCAAGAAGCCCATCATCACATAATTCCAGCGTGGGTTAAACTGGAATTCATATTTGTACAACCAAAAATTTCAGAATTAAAGGAATTATTACCTGAACTTCCTCCTCAACATGTCATGGCACTTTCATAAAGGTGGAAATATACGGAAATTTCAAGAATAATTTTAATCTAGGTAGTAAATTCTTTTCTAATTTACTCGACAGCAGACCAATTAACTCCTTAAATTATTTTTGTCACTTTGAGCTAGTCTAGTAATTACTGGAATTCCAACATTTTGTGGTTTTTATGGGATGGTGTCAGACGATGGTGTCAGGTGTTACCAGTTGAGTAATATTGCAAAAAAAAAAAAACTGGGAAATCAATTTTCACGGGGGCCAATAAAAGGACTGTAAAATTAACAGGTTTCTGTGCAAGTAGATTGAAATTGCTTGCTGTGTCGAGTTGTGAAAGAATGGGAGTTCCCCAAGTGGAAATTTGAAGAGATGAATGAATGATGCGAACTGATTTAGATTTACACTTTCATAACTTGATTTAGATACCAAAAATGCATTTTGTTGATATTGAAATTTATTGTAGGTAATTGGCGGCTGGGAGGCGGGATTGGTTGCCTTGTATGGCTTTTCCTCGACGTTTTCTTTTGCACAGCCTCCATTCTTCACCTTGCTACGCTTTCAGTCGATAGATACTTAAGCTTAAGGTAAGAAAAAAAATATTATTACGAAGTCATCTTCCTTTATTCTTTCTCCCCTTTGATTTTTTTCTTTGTTGCTGAAAACATGCTTTCTCCTATAATTTTTTAAAAAACCCCTCAAAGACGTAGAAAAGTTACCTTTGCAAGCTCCTCAATCTCCAGAACTTGTGTGGGAGTTGTTGCCGAGAGAACCGTAACGAGTGTTTGAACCAAACAGATAAGATACATGTACATGCAGATATGTACCGTTACTACTTTGAGTACGGGTAACATTTCATACCTTCTCAACGTCTTGATGGCAATAATAATTATGCACTACAGCATCAATCGCTGGTCTATTATAGGTGCTCATTAAAGGTGAAGGACAAGGGCATACTCATTTGATGACATATCCTGCAGTACTGTATTTACCGTTGACAAGAAAAGTAGCGAAAATAGTATTTTTAAAATAGTACTTTTAGCAGGCTGTAAGTACCTCAAAATAGAAAAAACATTATTTCTACTTTCGCAAACTCATGTAAGGATTTCAGATACTATCGCATAGCATTTGATTTACTATTTTATACTTGTACCTATTTCTATGACTAATAGTCAGTGTGATGCAGAAGAGCATTTACATACAGCTTTAATCATATGGTTTATATAGAGCTTTACATAAATGCTCTCCTCCGATACTAAATTTAGTATCGGCTATTTCTAATTGCATCGGAAGAAGCAGTTATTTTAAGAATCCATCCTGGTTTACCATCGATGAGTCAGCTTATAAATTGGTAATTCATCGGAAATGTTTGACATATTGCTACAAAAATACAACTGCAAGCACTAACCTACAAAAATAAAAGTCTATTGATTCCGATCAATGTCAGGCATCCTATCACCACATAATATTACGGCTCAACGAATGTCTAGGGTGGAAATGGTCAAAGGTGAGCCCCGATAATATTATAAATTAAATCACTGTATAAAACAGTGTAGGCAGTTCAACATCATCAATAAATAGTGCAGAAGACCATGCCCTTTAAACTAAGTACCAAAAAGGAGCTGAAGCATCTTTCTTTTTTTCCCAGTCTTTGCTCTTCTTTTTTAGCATTGGAGGAAATGCATCAGTTTTCGACCCCAGTCAAGCTTTCTTTCTGGCAAAAGTGTCCTTTTGATTTTGATAAAAATTGATGAATATGTGTGCAGACTACGAGTCTCAAAGAATTTGTCCCGTTAGAGGGGAAAGTTTCGGAGAACCGACAGGTCAATGGACATGTGTATATTGAGTGAATTGTATTGTGCACTTACTCCCGGGACATAGTTTTCATATTGAGCTTCCATACTCATTACATTTTGAACACTTTATTTTGATTAGGTTAAGATAAATTGTCAAATAAGTATTTTTCGTGTCGAACTTTCCAAAAAAGGACAACAATCAATTTTCATCAAAATCAAAAAAAAAAATGTAGTAAACTTCACTTGTGTTCCCAATCTTTCTAATATTTCCCACTGTTCTCCCTACGTATCCCTTTTCTTAATTTCGTCTTGATTAGACAGAAATCCTCAAGTAGGACTAAATAATAAATGGAATTTTTCAACGCTGGTGTATATTTATATTTATACCAGCACCTGTAATATCTGCATCTGGTTTTTAGATCCACCAAGTACATACATATGCTGGTTGAATTATTTGACAGGATTATTTTGAATATTTTGACAGTGGTTTATTTTTTGATGGTTCTCCCCATCTACTCAGCACTGCATTGTTTTGACAACATATGTATGTATGGGATGAATCCTGTCACATGATATATCCAGTGGATTAACAATACTACAATCATATTTGGTTTTGAAAATAGTTAACTGCTTATTTATAACTTCCGTGAAATAGTTTCCTCATAAACACATCTTCCAATGATTCTTGAGAAAATCCTGTGGGAATCTTTGAGTCTCGTTGTTTAATTTGATTCCCTGCGTATATATTACTAATGTGGCTCAGCGGGTCGTACGTACAGGGTTTATTATCAGAGTGATCTATATTAGCCTTTTATTAAGCATTCTCAGTGAATTATTTGCCTATAAGTGCTCCCCTCGCCCCTCGTCTGGGAATCTCCTGCTTATTATGAATGCTCGTGTAGAACCGGTAATGATATAATGAAATTATAAATGAAGGATAGTGTCTATTGTAAAGAGTACGTAGACAGAGAGGCCCACACAGATAGATCCGATGTCGTGTAATGGGTACACAAGCGTGCAGACGAAGAGCTCAAATTTTCCTTGCTAATGAAGTTACTTAAAACTGAAGCCATTATAAAGAATCTGAAAATGATATTAAACGAAGTGTAGGCATGCCATTTTTGGCACGAGTAAACTATAATATGAGTATTTTCATGGAGAAGATCTAATTTTGCCTGACCCATACGGAGGACCTATATACCTATATGACGTTGATGCCAGGGAGAATAACTTCTCCTCTCTCAAGGTCCCTTCCTACAAACCATCCTATGTGGGTTCTCTAACTTTGCCAAATAACTACTTACTACAACTACTGCAGTCAGAGCTGACATTAGGAGCCGGAAAATTTGGAGGAGCCGGTGCCGGCACTACGGCAGTCACACGTTTACAGAGGCATACAAAGGCATATAGACCGGGCCTGAAAGAAAAGACGAGGAGTAATAAATAAGTCAATGATAAAATCCATGAGTTTTTATTCGTTTTCATTGAAAACTTGCAAAAGCATTCATCAAATACATTTTGAGTGCACGGAAGGGCGTAAAATGTCGTAAATCACATTATTTCCATCTACTTCTCGTACGGGCTTCGTACCGGCTTACGCGGGGTTTCTCTCACTGCAGATCATAAGTCTCACTACTGTACTGTAAATAATACTTAGCACTGCAACCCGAAGTCATCCAGTGAGAAGCAGCAATAAAAAAAAAACTCACACAAATTCCTACTCAGCACTGGGAAATCCTCTGCAATTTTCCCTTTTTACTATAAAATCCCAGTTTTAAAACCCAGCTTGACACATGCCTAGAGAGCTCAAGGTAGATACAATAATTAATGTGTTGTTTCATAAATAGCACGTGTAGACTGCATTCCTAGTAAATCCCATTCAAAAATGTGTGTTCACCGTTCATCCCCACAAATTTACTACATGCTGTGTACATTACGGCTCTATATATCTATGGCTTTCCACTGAATTCTGATGTACTGTAGGATGAAGTGCATGTTTGTCCGTATGTATGTCCTACTTGTGTGTGTCACTCGGATAAATGGAAACTGTAAAACTCCGGTACAATAAAGGAAAACATTTTAAAAGGTGATCTGTAGAAATCCTATTTTCACTCCATAGATTTCCTTGGCGTTTCGGACGTGAGAAATCCCGGTCACGTCTTATGCTGACCATTCTGTTCGTGTGGTTTGCAGCCGTATCTTTAGGTAAGGTTTTTCCAGTTCACAAAAGCTCCATGTAACAGATGTGGGAGAGGCTGAACGTAGATACTACATACGTGTTTAAAAAATAGCTAGCTTCTGGTTCTGAAACTAGTTGCATGGTATAAAAATTCAAGTCATGAACACGAGGAAATAATATATTGTTGTAATGCTGTTTCAGCTCTACTTCTTCCGATTTCGCTCTGGGTGAAAAAACATTCTCAGGTACGACACATCATACATTTGTTTTACTTTTATGGTAGTAACCGATTTTTAAAACAAATCGAACAGCAAACGCTTCATAGCACCTGTTTTCAAGCACGTAGGGAAATACTAGGATTTATGGAAAATAGAAGGGGGAAGCAGTTTCTCCTAATACTGTATTTATAGGAGATGGTAATTCTCAGGGGAAATTTCCTCAAGTTGATTTTGTTATAGCTAATGAAGAGGTAGAGTGCGAGAGGGTTGTCGCTCCTCTAGAATTATCTGTAGAATTGAAACGCTAATGAAAGAATTTTAACCATGTAATCAGTTGACAAAGTTGTGTTTGTTGTATTTGTCCTAGGAATTTGTAAGGGTAATGTTTTAACTACAAAAGAGTTTTCAGTTTGAGGTCCTGTTCCTACCTTCCAAAATTTTTACTGCTCTGTGTTCACTCCACTGGTAGTTCGAAAAGATAAAAGTGACTCTTGCCCGTAGGCACTCTTCCCTATTGAGAATGTTGGGCTCGGTTAGCACATACATATGTCCTTGTGTGGAGAAATATTTATCCAGAGCCGCATGTGTATAAATGTTGCAATTTCAGCCGTCTCAAAGGACGCCTCTATGTAGTAAGTATGTTTGGATCGTGTTGATGAAATTTTATACAAGTCATAAGAAATAATGTTGACTCTAGAGGCATGAGAGGTGGTATAGAAAAACGAGGGAGAACGCATTACGGGTCAAACCACAATCCATAAATGTGATTTAGGAGTAAAAAACATGAAAAGAATGGAAAGAACCTCGATTAATTGCGAAAACTCTAGGAAAGCTTCATTGAGTCAATAGGGAGAGAGAGAGTTTAATCAAAGTGCTAATGAATGTCGATCACGAGTCACGAAGCTCCCTGTCTCTGTGCAATCATTTCTGTCTGTGACTCCGTCCCTCCTTTTTCAATTCCTCCATCCCAGGAATCCGAAAGTCCAGAAGGATCTTAGATTTTTCTCACACAATCTACCCACACAGACAGACACTCACTTGACTGGTTTTCCTGGTGGGGTTTCCTTTGTGCCTGATAGTACACACGGATTTGGATTTCTTAATTTGGTTACTACATGTACAGTGGAGGTGAGGGAGAGATGGAGGAGGAGAAATACATTGTATTTATTCTTTATTGGATACTTTGTGACAGGTTCAAGATTCGGTTTTGGATAAAGGTCAATGTGTCATTCCAGACCCAGCGTATCGTGTTTGGGCATCTCTTGTTTGCTTTTATCTTCCCCTTCTGGCAATGGTGGCTACTTACGGTACGTGTTTGTATGTTGATTTTCTGAATTATTTGTAGATACTTCATATGAGAATGTCGCTCTCAAGTCTTTTTCCCCCCCCCCCCCCGAAAGGAACATTTGATAATTTGTTACGATCTTTCTCCCACGTCGTCCCTCCCCTTTCTCCAGTGAGAGAAGAGGGAAATTCCCATAAATAATTTCTTAGGAGATTGTGTTCGGCTGAAAGAATTTTGAGGTCGTGGTCAAAGTTGTAATCATCTAATAATTTGTACTTACAGCACTGACTGTCCGACTCTTAAGGAAGCATCCGCTAAGAATGCCCGAGAGAAATTACTCCATTCCTTTAAAAAGACGTCTTCAACGTGAGTTTTAATTGAGGAAACTTTTCCTATCATTTCACTTTCACTGGCCTGTTTTCTTTCCCATCCCCATCACGAGCTTGCATGACGCTGGAATTACACATAGTTACTCATATACAGGCACATAATATGCACAAACTGACATGCATCTACGAACACTTCAGACGAGGACTCATGTGTTTCCTTGGAGTAATTAGTCATTTTACACGGGCCAATATTTTACTCTGGACCGAAGTCCAGTTATTGTAGAGTAGATGCTTAAAATGCTTTGTACTCGCTCACTGGTTGGCTTTAGGAGGGGCGTGTGACTCTCGTGATGCATTTTCTACTATTTGGGTGAGAAATTAAAGTATTTAAAAAATTTAGGAGGAGAGGAGACGCATTTTACTCCATGTGCGGAGGTTTTTGGTCAGCAGGTAAGTACAGAGACAGATTCGTCGTCGTTCAGTTGTGAGCTCTGTGAGGAGAATTCCGGAAGACTGAAGAGAAAGCGGACCACTCCTTGGAAATGTCGTCCGGGTGAGGGAGACAAAGGTAATCATGTCCTCACACACATAAACACGACAACATTGACAACTGCCACGGCCTCATCCGCCACCACAACTGGTGCAACAAATTCTAGTTTCAAGGAAGTCATCCCATCCGGAGCGAAACTCTCTCCCCCCAACAATATTTGCAAAGTGAAGACCAAGACTGAATCGATTTCCTTGACCAGCTTTGATTACCAAATTCCTGCCTCGAGAACTAGCTGTGAGTGGAAGACATAAATCAAGACCTTCTAATAATTCCCTTAAAGGGCTATAATACTATGTGTTGCACAGTTTATCCTCAGGTTTTCTCTCTGCCATACTCCATGGTTCCATAAAACTACTTGATTTTTTCCTCACTTCCCCAGACTTCACCGGCTTGGGCTCTGCTCGGAGTCTCTGTCTCCACATATATATTTTTGCCACATGGAAGACCCGAGTCCTGAGCATGTACGTATAGGGGGAGATCTGGAGTCAGTAACTTTGTCTACTCTCCCCCCCAAACACCTTCGGCATTCAGACAGCCATTCACAATTTCTTCCTCTCTGTCTGCATTTCCTTGACTCTCATTTCCTTTTCTTCTTTTTCTTAATCTTCTCAACACGTCTCTCAACCCTTTCAGCCTTTCTAATCTCCCTCAGTCCCTTCATATATATGTATCCCGTCTTTACGAGAGTATTTCCTCCGTACATTTTTAATCTCGTATTCAAAACCTAACTATTCTCAAATCCTAAAGGGGATGGTGAACTATATGCCGTATAAAATTACTCACTAAATACCATTATTTATGACGGTCCACACGCCGAGTACTTATACAACTTATCTGGCTTAAGGAGATTTCGCTACATGGTCCTGTGTATCCCTCTCGCGCGTTCAGGAAAAATAATATCCCCCCTTGCTTCAGGTGAAGACTTTCTCTTACGGGATAAACTTTCCAAATGAATTGACTTTTCATGATAATATCTTATTACGGCTGAAGTACACATGGTACTCTTTGGTTGGGATCCCACATAATATTCTCTATTCAACTGCCATGGCATATCTACCCCTTGTAACGGATATGGTTACCTTAAGTATTTACTTCGTGAGTGGTTCACATAGGAAGGAAGTATAACTAACATGCCAGTACATAGATATGGAACTTAACCTGGAAGCGCTCAGGATAAATTTATTTTGAAAGCATAGAGGGGTTTGGAAATATTGAAACAGCTGGAAGGAAAGGCATATGGGAATGATAGGCTTACTATAATTCACCTCCAATCATTTACGACTTCTTGGAGTTAACTTTTCAATTCATTGTATGTAGGTTTGACTCTTTATACAAGCACTACAATATAGGAATACTTAATTTTCTCCCTGGAAATCTCTTCTCTATTCAGTTCACAGTTCTTTTTATGACCCGTTTCACTTCATTCCCACCACGTATTCCTCCTTATTATCTCTTCGAACCACAAAATTCCCTTCTTTGTTTCCCCCAAAGTATTAGCACATTTTCCCCGGGTATATAGTATCGCTCACAGAACCCCTCTTTGGAAGTGTCAACTCAATTGATTTGTCACATGGAATAGGAAAACTAATTTTCTTGTACTTATCACATCTCTCTCGGAAGATCCTTATTTTATAGGCAAGACTCGTAGACGAGTCTCTCAAAAATATTTTATGATGAATTTTACTTCATTTTTATGCCTTTCATTTATTGGAGAATTTTCAAATAGAGTAGATAGACAATTGTTATTGTTCCTATAATATTACAAAACTGGAATGTTCATAACTAGTTTTTTTTCTGTCGGTTTTCAAATAATTCAACCAAATGAGGGAAGATGTCTTCTGCTTTTTGCAACTCCCCAATCTTAGGAGGTTTCCGAGTACCGCATTTTTATTACAAGTTGGACATTTATCAATTAATCATTGAGATACTAGATATTAGTACAGTTGCATTAATTTTTCTCGTTCGGAGCCAGGTTTAGGTTTGGTCCTTTCTTAAAGTCAAGTGTTTCGGAGGGGGAGCAGCTGCGACGACTTTACCAGTTCAGTTCTGGGGTCTTTGCAAATAAATGAAAGCAACAAGAGTATTTCCTTCATTCTGAACTAAGTCTTTAGAAATTATTACTTCCAAATTGAATCCCCTCATTAATTTTTATATCCAATTCAATAACCAAATCAATTAGCAAAGAGACGGTCTGTACTGCATGGGTTTAAGTCAAATAGGCTGAATTGAGCTCATTGGAGGTACAAAATCCCTTTGTATTTTAAAGGAGAAAGTAGCGATTATTTTTGGTGGATTTCCCCATCTGATGCTTGAAAGGAGGAATTTCAGAGGATTCAGCTTTATGACTTTTTCCTTAAGACATTTTACTGTAATACGTTCTAGGTTCTAGACTCAGAGCCAACAATACTGAAGGAGTAGCATGTGGCGACCAACCACTACCACTACCACTGACTGTGAGTGGAGGTTTAGCATACTTGAAATAATTGAGCGATCACAACATATTAAGCTCTCTGCAGAAGTGAACCAACATTTGAGTTTCTCATTATAAACACCGTTGGGTGTAGTTGACAGGTTTTGTAAATAATAACTTGAAGCCAGATATTATTTTCCTTGGAAATTTCTTTATGTTTCATCTCTTTTTGTGCCTATAGGTAGATGAGTGACAACTGGTTTCAATGATGAATAACTGATGAGGACTTTAGATTTGTAAAAAACGTGCCCTTATAATAAAGAAAATGCAAGCGTCGTAAGAACGACATCCTTATCATTTTAAAACCATTTTTATGGTGTCCCAAATTCATTCCAAAATAGACTCAAAAGTATTTTGTGTCATGAAACAAGGACGTTTTTCATTTATTTAAAGCATCCTTTAAATGAATCTGTTGAAATGATTAGTGTTTAATTCCATGTATCTCCCGAGTACCCCCACCACACAGCACTTTGTGGATACACAGCTTTTACGAGTACTACAGTTGTAAAAATACAATTTCAATGGGAATTAAATCTACTTTCAAAAAATTTAGATCCGAATTTATCGGGAAGAAGCTTGAGAGAGACGGCAAATGGAATCACAAGTTCAACTCGTTAAACCAAAGTATGTGGGACATGTGATTTGTGAGACCCCAGGGATTGAATAATAATCCAACCATATTTCATTGCATGTGCGTGAAAACACTGAGTTCCCAGTTCATACTCATCATTTTTGCAAGACGCCGTGTTGAGCTATTAGATTAACTAGATCTCCAACATGGGAGTCTCTATATATGCATACACGGGCATTAACTCCCTCCTTTAATTCTGCATTGAATGGTTTTAGTGCACAAACCAATGAAGAAACCTGAACTAACAAAAAAGATACCAATAAAAAATATATACAGTTAACACATAAACATGAAATACAAGAGAAACAGTTCCTGTCTCCCATAAATCAGCCTCCACTCTTACATATTATTTTCAAGGATTCCCAAGATCATTTGCAATCCCAACCTGAAGCAATGACTTGGGAAAGGATAATTTACCCCGAACTCTTCCGACTCCACGTTGTGACTGGGGCTCCTTTCATGTCCCTGGCGACCTTTATTTATGTCATTTGAGTCCTCGTAACTACTGCGTGGAAAGGGAATGAATCAAGTAATCATGTTATGTACATTCATTACGTGGGGCATTGACATTTACTCACCCAAACTAAAGTTATTATGCAGGTTGTCATGAGTCGTTGCATCTCTAAATAGGTTCTTCAAACTCACTCTGTAGTAAAACTTTCTTCCTGTAGTCTGTACTGGGATATGTAATTACTTGAGGAGTTTTATCAAACATGTATTTCTATTTGTATAATTTTATTGTTTCCAGCTTCTACAGCAAGGTATTGGGATGAAAATGTTTCGAGAGCATCCTGGCGACTTTTAGCCCGATTATCCAAAAATGCATCGAATCGACGGATCCTGCGTTCAGAGAGGAAGGCAACTAAAGTAAGCTGATAAGTAATTAATTTAACTTTTCCTTCCCCACTTCCTGTGAAAATCCTCTATGGCAGATGCTCCGAATGAATTATGCCTGTGATCTTTGTAAAGTAGAGTAAACATAAAAATTGAAGTACTAGCACTCATTTAAAATTTTGTTTGAAAAGCATTTCTATCCACATTATTTCCGTTAAAATATATTACTTATGCACATTGATATAAGCACACCCTACATACTTGGAGCTCCTGTCAATAGTAACATATGAATACGAAGTTACATGTGTAATTATATGCGTACCTATTTGCATATAGATACATATAATTACGTACATGTTGAAGCTTATAATTTTTACATCCCTTGCACGGCTCATAAATCTCACTTTTGTTAGTTTGCTCTTCTTCATTCCCCCCGTAGTCGTCTGTACTCAAGGCGAGAGTTAGCTCTAACACAATGCCCTGGTGACTTATTAATGTATTGGCAAAATAACTACTGCTCTCGGATGTAGTCCTTCTGAAGTTCTGAACTAGAACTTCCAGTAGGCCATGCTGCAAAATTTATGAATAATGTGTATTTTATTTCAGAATATATACATAATTAACTGGACTACTTGTATTAATCATTTAATTTTTAAGGAGAAAGGGACTCATTCGAATCTAAGGAGAAATAAGAACAAGCCGATGTTATAAAGTATGCACCTTTCGTCCCGCTACTGCTCGTTTCCCCCAAAGATTATCTAATCAACCTGATTGTTTTGATCCATTGTAAAAAGTCATTGAGGCCAAGTCTTACCCATTACTAGCAATGGAACAATGCACTCGTGCAAGGGATGAGACTATGGGAGTTTCAAATTCGCAACAGGAGAATTTGCCTTGCAAATGTGTACATTTGTATTCGTTCCTTGCATGTTGTTTTATTGGTTGAAAGAATCCCTCTCTACATAAATTTTGGTCTAAAATTGAGGGATACACAGAGGAGCTACATGTAGATACTTATAGGTAGTGTAGAGTGAGCAATTGAGAAATATTTTGAATACATTCGACAGATGTGGGATACGGTGTGTGAGCGTAATAACATCTAAATTTCGTTTCCACTATTTTTTCAGGTCCTGGGTGTAGTGTTCTTTGCTTTTGTGGGATTGTGGCTTCCCTTCTTTGCTCTCAATGTGACGGCGGCTCTCTTGCCAGGTACGTAACATAATCTTTTGTAAAATGATGCATCCAATTGGGGCTCACTCGGAAGAAATTCAAGCAATAAAGGTCCTATGTATACTTACACTACTTAGCCTATAAAGGGATTGGAATTGAGGGACAGAATGTTTTGCCTTTAAGCCCTTCGAAGCCAGTGTAGGAGATACATAATGTAGCAATGTCGTGACGCTGTTTCTTTTACTATTGGAAATATAATTTGACTCCTGGGAGATCCCGCTTGAGCTATTCAAAGTCTTTCCTATTGTGAGGTATTATTCATTCTTTCACTCGTTAAAATGTCTATTAATTAAGAATTTATTGTTGGACTCCGGTGAGGAACGTAAGTTGATTACTGGAGACTTTATCTCAATGTTAGCATTGCCAGCCGACGTTTTAATATTTGTTCGAAAAGCTGGAATTAATTTGGAATCTTCTTTGGAAAAGTGCTCCAATCCGAAAGCACTACTTCACATATAGCCTGGAAAAGTCAGCAAAATAGAGTCATTTGTCCTACAGAATTATATGAACAATTCCATAAAGTATAGGACAGTATACAATTGGAGGGCTGAAGGAACTTCTTAAGCTCCGTAGAACCATAAGTTTCAAGACAGATCAAGATATTTGAAAGTTGAAAATAATATGATTCTTTATTACTTGAACGGTACATTGCGCAGATGAGGGCTCATTACAGGGAAGTCTTAGTGAATTGGTTGTCTGTACTATAGGAATATTACTCCATTGATGAGATTTTATTTTGGCTCCAGTTTTTCATCCCTGCATCTTCGGCTGTCTCACTGTTGTCTTCACATTTCTCTCCCCCTCTTCTGTGTCGTCTATATTTTTGATAAGGAGCAAACTTGATTAAATTTGAGGGTATTCGTATGAGTCTTATGGTAGAGACTAAAAAGAATCTTGTGGCTGTGAGGGAATCGCTGAGGGCATGAGAACTCATATTTCAGATGTACTGTATCAAAACAGCTGCACAAATCTTTGATAAAATTTGGACTTTCTTCCTGTCTGGTACATGACGGATTAGCAACACACTTCCCATTTCAATGCTTATGCATTAAGCAAATGTCATTTAACTTCCCGGCCTTCACGGATACCTCAAAGTGTAGATTTGCATCATTGCTCCGTATAAACTAATTGTGCTTTCTCAGACGTTGTGCCGTGTTCCCGAGTCTTCTCAAAGTCAAGGAATGTGTGGATGCTTGACTACAGGAGACTCGGGATGCTGAAGGTACGGATGGTGCCGGGTATCGGTCTGTACAGAAACTTATCACTGACATTGTAATATGCAGAAGAATATGTGCCTTCACGAGCACAATCTACTATATGCGTCTACTTATGGAACACATGAAAAGCTACGGTCGTTCTACCTCTCCTACGGGCGTCTCTCTTTATTTTCTGATCTTCTCATCGGTCCCAGCGGATTACAACTTTCCGTTCCGTAACCGCCTTACGTGTCTACTTGAGCAAACACATTGACTGTGTGGCTTCTCGAACTATCCACAAGCTTAAGTAACCGTAAGATCTTACACTTGCTGCATTCAACACATGAAATAGTCGACGGAACATAGTATGTATACTTTGAATATATAGTCCTCTCCTCAAGTCTCCTCTCCGTTTCGGCAGTAGTCACTTCAGCAAAATACACATATTGTCTGACTCGAGGAATCTTGACAGTTTGAGGGCCAGCGCATAGGTATTTCAAAGAAACTCTCGTCTGAGGTTTTCGGAATTTTTTGTTTCCCATATAAAAATGCATCTGCGATATAACAATTTTTTTCCATAGCGTTTTGAATCCATTAATTTTGATAGAAAAAAAAACCATTTGACATCTCCAGTGTTATTTATTAGCATACGTAGAGCAGAGTGCATCTACAGAAATTTATCTGATAGGATAAAAATAGGAGCGGAGGGTAAGGATCACATCAGACAGGACAAGTGTATTACTTGTTTTACGTCTCTCAAGTCTCGGTTAATGGGAGATGAGAAAACAAGCTTAAAATCCTCTTTGTTTTCACTCGCCTTTATGATAATGGCAACTGATAACTGTATCTATTATTTATTATGCCATAATGATGGAGATTCAGCAGTAATTTACTTCTCATGAACCACCTTTCTGCCTGGTTCCATATAGACTCAGGCATAGCAGTCAACTTTTGTAAGACATATCCTATTATTTGCTCCTGTTCTAGTATCATCCCTCCTGTTTCATACTTCCAACATCATCAGTATACCCGCAATCCCCGGTTTAGGATAAAATAGCTTGCTTTTATAACTTGTCCCATTGTCCCGTGCCAAACCTCAATTTTTCCCTGGTACGATAGTACTTTGAAACTTTTTAAGGGTCGGTAAACCTTTTCAAGTGATGTTAACTAACTCTCAAAAGAAGGTTGTGACAAGCCTCATAATGTCTATAAGGTCAGCTGTTTTGCCCGGCATCATATTTGAGACAGCGGTTCTGGGTGTGTAAGCGAGCACATGTGTACACACGGCATTCAACTTATGGTGATCTTAAAGTTGAAACCTCATCTTAAGCCAGAATTGTCATTGAGATCAAAATAAGCTACAAAACCACTCCGCCACAGTCTACACGTACGATGCTCGGTTCTATAATAACTCATTTGCTACATATGAGGAGACAAGGTTTAAGTGATACCAGTCTATTTTCTTAAACTAGATTTATTTTGTAATCAGATATGTTCTACAGGGAGGATCAGTCATGAGTAACCAAAATAAAATCCTCAAGGTCATACGTCATCAGAAGTCGACGCATTAATTATGTCAGGAAACGCTACAGCTTGTATTCGTTTCACTAAAATTGAACGTTTCCCTATTTTGTATCTGCACTGCAACTTCAATACGCTTTGTTTCCTATTCAAGGGAAATATGTATTTTCATTGGAATATTCCGTTTTTCTGGTTTTCGCAAATTGAGGTAGGTGCCGTGAATTCCTTTGACAACCCGTAAAGCACAGCTTGTGACCATCCATGCAGTAACGCAAACATTGGGCCTTGGACAAAGTCTGAGCTGAATATAAAGTGAAAGTGACCGAAGCCCCCGCGGTTGGCAATCTGAGCGTTTGACATTTATTCCTGTATTAAAACCTGATGAATTCAGAAAACACAGGGTAGACCCACTCACTATGACCATTATTAAATGCTTGATGACCTTTTAGTGTCGTCAAGTATAAATATGGAATAATTTATCCCCGTCAAGTGGGTGAGAGCTTTGAGGCAATAACTTTACACAACCTGGCACGAGCCTAGCGGAACACTGGACTGGAAATTGATTTGGGATATAGAACTTCCTAAAGTTAATTTTGAAAAGTTTCTCGAACTTTCCTGTAACTTCCTCTGATTAATAACCATCGATGCGTACACAGAAGAGTAATAATAATCACCAAATATATATAAATTACGTTTCTGCTCCAGCTAGGAACTGTAAAATCAAAAATCAGACTGGACTTTCCAAATTTAATTACTCTCACTGACTAATAATCTTTCGAAATTTTTGGATTACATATTTTTATGCATAGGTTAGTTTACCTTCTTTCAAACTCATTTTTACTGGAATTGGATTTTTTTTTTCTTGAAATAATTAAAACGTTGAACCATTTTGTACGTAAATCTGCATAATATTGACAATTTTAGTCTCTGTTGGGAGGCAATAACAATTCTGATTGGCCTGACTTAACAGCTACGTGTAGTCCGGAGGAAAAAACAATCTTGATTCGTATGTAAGACAGGCTTCTTCAGTGCTGATACTTTATTGTCAGGAACTTTTTGTACATTGGTTCCAATTCTGGGGCCTAAACTGATGAAAGAACTACGTTTTACGTTCCACGTATTTTTTACTTTCAATCGACACATTAGTCATTTGACCAGCTTATTCTAGAAACTTGATTCAGGTGGGTCTGAAGGTATATACAGCTGCAATTGCACTCTGAACCTGGACAATTATTACGCTACAAATTTTAGAAGTTGAACAGTTTCAGGAACAAGGGCAAGCATAATAATATCCCTTTTTCATTTATGAGCAGGCCTCGACATTGTCATTTCCGGTTAAAAGATTAAAGAAAAGCATTACAAAGAGAGGAAGGTACTCATATATAGATATAGATATGTCTATTTTGAAGTTAGAGCTCTGAAAGGGAAAAGAAATAATGAAGTATTTTCTGTATGAGTGGGGAAATCTTGTCTTTATGGTCGTCCTTGTCCGAAAAAGTTTTTGTCCGTAGATGCATTTACGAACCTTCGCGGTTTAACTCTATAATCACATTATTTCCATGAGAAACCTAAATCCTCCAGTAACTCGAATGAGTCAGAAATCAAAAGTGCAAATAATTTAATTATCTCAACTTAATTTATCTCGTGCAGCTCTTATAAACTCTTACATGGTAGGTCCTAACTTTTGGACGTAAAACCACACATGTGAGTTATCGTTACAACCAGAACTCTGCGTAATTACTTTAGCTTTGAATACCCAGCTCAATTTGTTTTCAAAACAGTAGAAATCAATCATTGCTTCATTTAATTAATAGAAAATGTTTGATCTAAAACTCTCGTAGGTATATGATATATACTAATCAAGTTAAATTTTAAGTTTGTCAGATTTTAATAACTTTTGAAATGTGAGTGATAATTCGCTTTATCTTCTGTTCCCCTTCATGGAGCACCAGGAAACAGTTTTAACCCTCCCCCCGCCTGCACCTCTCCCTTACAATATATACAAATAAATGAGCTGAAAAATTTCCATTCCCCCATTTATAGTAACAAATTTTCATTCTGATTTTCTAACTTTACTCTATTGACTTTAAGGATATTAATATTAAGTTATGCATTGACTAAGGTCAGCATTTATGGCCATAGTTGTAATGTTGTAAGTTGTAACAACAGGAAATATTTCCAGGAAGTTTTTCAAGAACTTGTGCATATTATTCCGAGGAAGTTTGATAAAAGTACGTAGACACTTTTTTGTATCAAAACTTCTGATCTTTTTATTCAGTTAGATTAAATTGGATTCAGGGACGGAATAGCGTTGGGTGCTAAAAGAAATATAAAATTGCTATTCTAGTAGCGCTAACTTTTTGAATACAAAAAATTGGATTCACTCGTTTTTTCAGTGAACTTCCCTGTAAATTTAAAAATTCAAATAATGAGGCTGGGTCTACATTAGTAGTCTAATTATTTCAGATAGAATTTCTTTCCAGGAATTCAATCGCAGCGGGCTTTTTCAGAAAAATCCTTTCTCATAGGAAATGTCTCACACTTTTCACCTCTCTGGCCGCGTCAGGGGGTTTCCTTGGTTAAGGAATTTTGGAGCTTATTTACTTCTATGAGCTAATTGTAAGAGGGTTGGAAAATATTTCTTGGCACCCTGTCGTCAGGGATTTTTCATCTGTCTGTCAGCAGTCCATGATAATGTTAACTGGAGTAGAGGCCCGGGCTACTGAAATTACAGACTCATTCATTCCTAACGTTATTAGAATGGCATCGCTTCATTAATTTATAAATGAGTTCAAATAACCGTAATAATTAACTGATATCATATATCAGTTCCTTATGTATGTGCGTTTTGGCCCAGGAAGTGCAAAATTACAAGGCACAACTGTACCCATATTCAGTTTGTATTCAAACTTTATTACGTCTCTAACTTGAAGTCTATTTTAGTAGAAAGTCATCTGTTTTGAGATACATCAGATGAAGATCTTGCTCACTTAATATTGTCATACCTGCCCGCAGCACTAGAATTTTAATTTGCTCAAGGAAATAATATTTTAATGCAGCTTGGATGACTCGAGTGCCTTTTCCAATTGACCTTTTGCAATTTTGAAATGGTAAGAAGATATTTTTAAATCAGTCCTTTTGCAACCGTGGACTCCGTTTCACACGGTCCATAACTGGCGTGATAGAATGCCCCAACTGCCAGTGGCCGAAAGCAACATGCCAAGACTTGCCAACGTTTTAGTCTAAATGAATACATACGTGTCAGTATAGTCAGGATGCCAGATCTTACATGGAATTCGCCTGAGCGTAAATAGGGCAGAAACGCTATTGCGCAAGGTTACATATGCAGCTCGATGGTGTTAGAATCCGACAATGATAAAATAACAATCATGAAGTAATTACTACTCATGGCATTTTCGTGAATTCAGTTAGGTATGTTTCGATGGAGGAGACAGAATAGCAAAACAGGGTTCTCTTCCTGGCTCGTTAATTCCATTGGACTTTACTCAGATGCTTCGTAACTCGGCTGTAATACATCTGAATGAGCCGATGTATGACAGTTTATTTCGTGTAGTTTTCTAATCCCTGCTCACCCAATGCTAAGCCTGTATTGTACATATAGCAATACATAACACCATTTTTCCCCTGTGCAGCATTGCATAAGCACCGGAAGCGCGTAAGAAACAATAGCAACCCTATCATGCCCACATTGTTCAGACGATTGATTTTTAGCTATAATCTCATGAATCATTAAGGTTGAAATAAATAGTATTTTTGGTTTTATAGAGTTACACAGTAAAGAACAGATAACTGACGATGCACTTTGTTTTTAGCTTTCCCCAAGACACCATTCCTACGCTTTCCCAAAAATCATTCATTGTTTTTTCGGTCGCTATCCCCAGCTGAAACTTATGTATTTTGTACCCTTACCATCAAATGTGTCGATTTCAGTTTCTGTAATAGTGTCGTTAGTGGAATAAGTATTTTGCTCCTTAAAGAGCAAGGCATGAGTCACATTTCCTCCCCTGGATATTCAACGGTGTTAGTTTACTTACCTTTCAGGACTGTAGTTGAGTTGAAGTGTTTATAATATTATAGTGTTGTATATACACATTACAACCCACGCGAAAGTTTCTTCCAACTCCATCCGACACACATCCATACACAAATGAGACTCTGCAAGGTTATGGACTGGTATCAAATATTGCGGGTTTCCTTTTTTTTTTGTGAAAACTTAATTATCCATTAGGAATTCTCATGAGTGTCAACAGCTGTTTTGGGGAAAATATAACATAGTACTATAAAAGAGTAACCAGCCAGAAGCCAGATCCATAACTTTTTAACGAAACACAACTTTTTTCAAATAATACAGGTACACAAAAAAGTTTCGTGTTTTTTTAAATTAGAAGCCAGAAACCTTCAACCAAGAGAGAACGTAAATTTATTCATTCACAAATGACATCCCTACGACGTTTGCCAAAACACACAACATCATATTACAAAATTATTGCAATTAAGCTCAATACTTATGCATGCATTATAGAATAATTTATAGATTGTATAAATGATTAAATATAATTTTACTTGAGCCTCTTATACTACAAATGACTACCTATATCTTCAGTGAAAGACTTTAATAGTTTTAATTTTTTAACAAAATTATCAACAAAGGATGGTATAATTCTAGTGCCAGCTAAAATTTCCAAAATAATTCAGTGCTATCAATTTTGTATTTTCCCGAAGAAAATAAATGCATGCTGGTACATATTTTTTATTTTACGTCTACCTCAATGGATTGATTTCGAAATGTCCCAAATCTTACTGTTGGGTCTATTTATTCATTTATTTATTTATTATTCGTCTATTTGATACAACTGATGGAATGCAATGTATTTCTTCCTGAACCTTCCAACCTTTCACTTTTAATGCTGTAGAAATAAGTACCCTTTCAAGATGTTGTATATTTCTTAGCAAGTCCCCTACTTGGCAGTTGCCTTGAATATGTGATAAGAAATCTTTCTCTCTAGTCTAGTCTAACACTGCGGAGCATCTTTTCTTCTTCCAGGAAGGGATCTCCCCGTAACAAACATTTGCATTCATTTTAAGGGTAGTAACACATTCCGAATTGGTTAATCTTTCTTTTTCAGTATTAGCTTATTTGCCAAAGGGAATTCTTGAAATAATTCTACGTCAGCGTCATTTTGGGGTAGTGTGAAGCAAATTTTGCTATTTTTATCTCGTAATTGTTCTAGTAACTTCGCTGACTTTTTTGAGTTTACTGTTCATTCTGTTTGTAAACTTTGTTCGTCAATTTCCATTTCTCTGATACAGTCTAGCATTTGGTCTCTCTTTGTCTTTTGAGTTTGGAATTAATTCGTCTTCAATTTTAAATAATACCAAGCATGTAGTCCTAGATGAATGCTTCCTATGACAGCCTTATAATTTGCGTACTCCGAATTTCTCTATAAGTATGTAGCATTGAATTGGGTGTATCGTGAGAGAGTCTACAGTATAGACTTGACTTGCTGATCATTTATCTAAATTGTCCAGAAATGTTTTTGACAATTTAGTAAGAGGATCCTTTTGAAGTGCATAAAATATACAGGGCAATATGCACCGGCTAATTACGGAAAGCTTTCGCTGAGGATACAACATAGGTATACTAATACATCGTTGCTGGAGAGGGAAAAGGTTCTACGTGCTCATGTTTTTGTACAGCACTTAGAACATTTTGCCTCTTCAGCGACGACATGCACATAATATTATAATGAATAGCATAGTAACCCACATGCAATATTGTTTATACTCACTCAGGATTATCACTATTTAAAAATAATCGCATTAACAATCGTAGCATTAATACCGTGAATTAAATCAGGGTGGATCACATTGCTAAATTTTGCTTTGAATTACAATAGTGCTTGAATCTTTGCATATCTGCCTATATATAATCACTAAAGCAAACTTCAGAAATTAGTATCCAAAACAGTAGTAACGTTTACTACCCATACCGATGGTTCTTCAGACAAGGATCAACTCAGGGAAGAATTGGTTACAGCTGAAATAAATTCATCCAAGAAATACTTTACCCACAATATTACATAACTCAAAAATTATAGTTAGTTAGTTTCGTACCCCTAGAATATTTAAGCAACGAAGGATGCAGTACAATTGTAGGCAAAAATCAATGATGAAAAACACATGGTGATAATTTGCTAAATTCTGTTGTAGGGGAAAATCGAAAGTGAGGTCATTCTGGATACACATAAAGGTTCAGAAGCTTAGCTTTACTTGCACCGAAATAAGGTTTAAATGTCTGTGCGTCATCTAGTGGAGATTTGGTAGATCGGATCTTAACAAATAGAACGAACAACTGTAGCCAACGGATTTCACGGATGATAGCTTTCTGATTTAATTCTAGATGAATGATTATTTTGGAAATTCTCTGGATGGAAAGTTTTGTAAATTTTTGTACATCCACTTGAATGTTAAATATTCTATTGCATGTACAAGTCCTTTCGAACTTTTGACCGGAACTATTTACTGGTGGAAAATGAATATGCGTTAAAAACCGTTCGGGAGTTGGCCTCTTAGCATGTATGGAAAATTATAATCATAAGAATAAAGACATACTGCATCCCTTAAACTTTTAAAATATAAGAATGCATGTAAATGTAAATTACATTTTCATTTATGATCTTTCACAAAATAATTTTCTAAGGTCAGCCCGGTGAACTGATTTCCCTGAAAATGTCTACCTACACTTATGCATTTTGGTCCAGAAAAAATTACCGTGACAAATTTCAATAATATGAGATTAGCCATTAGAGAGTTCTTTATAGTGTTAACGGAAATGCATTCAAGACGCGGTCATCACAAGATAAGGTTTCACTCCTATAATCGAGTAGCCATGATTCTCGTTCCACTTTCATGGTGGTTTAGTTTCTGTTATAGAAGTCATGGTGTCAGCAGATAAATACAGAACCAGTGAGAGCACGATTAAAATTCAAATTGATGTCTTCCAACGTGCTTTTTGAACTGATACCTGTTTGTTGGCAAGAAGGTGGTTGGTTACTTGAGCATGTCTTGCGGTATGATCGTCAAGCTCTTATTCCAAGGCTTTTATGCATTTGTCCCTATTTGTTGAAAACGGTGTCTTTATAGTTGAAAGTTGATTCATAACCAGATATCACAACGAGTTTTATGGAAGCGTAAAGTGAAAACTCGTGCTTGAATCAATAGATGAAAATTCTCAATAGGTTGAAAGGAAGGATTTTTCAAATTCCGCTCAGAAGAGATGCATATACAGATACTGCAAAAGGAAATTCAAAGGAAAAGATTTGAAGTACTTGCATTTGACTGTAAAGCTATTTGCAAGATTTGTCCTTCACCAGTATTATTGTCGACATCAAATTTCTTAGGTAAATCGTAAAAACATCCAATTCCTCAAGTAATTTTTACTCCCCAATATTAATATAAGCACTAAATCACGGACACTTGAGTCATTTTTACTTTGCATTCTCGACAAGGAAACAGGCAGAAAAATTTCTCAAATAGTGAGTAACGATAAAACTCGTAATTGCAACAGTGAGAGGTTACATATATAAATGTCGATCAGAAAAACGTGAAGCGTTCATCAAAAATGTCACATGAGAAAAGTATTTAACAGTAAGTATCTCTGATGAGGTATGTTCAGGGGTGGGGGGTGCACAAGATGATTGGCGCCTGTTGCCTATAAATGAGTCGTAAAAACAAAATGTTTTCATTTAAAATATTAATCATTCATAAATGTTAGCAGATATCATGCCGATATGTATAATTGCTTGTGTACATATGCCTTACAATTAGGTCTTTCATATTTATTTCCACTAATTTTAAACATGTTTAATATGAGAAGAAGAATCGTCTGTACTAAAGCTTCTTTTCTTTTTTCAGGGTCTCCCAATGAACATTGGTTTCTCCATGATCAGGTGATGGAAGGTGCTACTTGGATAGGATGGACATCTTCCTTAATAAATCCATTCTGTAAGTACCGTTTCTTATTCATCCTGTCATTCGAGCCTTGTAGACAATTTCCTAACGAATTATCCAAAACGGATTTCAATGAAGCAGGTCTACCATGTCCAGCCTCAATTAATCATTTCATTATTAGTTTGCAAAGCCGTCGCAATTAATTTTTGAAATTCTAAATTTCCTTCAAACTGTGAGACTCCATACTCTCATAGGGTGACATTCGACAGTAAAATATAAACAATTTAGAAATTGACGGGAAAACGCATCCCTGTGTGTATGTAATGGCGGGCGAGTCTCTCAGAGTTGTTAATTAAAAACTTTCCTTCTTCAACATTGGGCGGCTTATTGCTAATTTATGCCCTTTATTATAATTTTTTATGACATATAGAACTTACAGCCACCTTGTTTCACAAGGCTTATTCCTTTTTCGTAATAACCACAAACACTGCTTGGTGTCAAGAATGAATGTAACGAGAATTTTGTGTACACATAAATATCTGCCTCTTCCGCCTGCGTATTAAACTCTTGCTTCTATTTTTCACATAGTTTTTCCAATGAATGCATTTTTAAACGTGCTAAAAAATATGGCAAAGTTTTCATAGACTCTGCTACTGTAATAAATTCAGGAGAGAATAAACTTTTCCGTTCACTATACATACATATGCAGTTGTGAAGGCTATATTGACTTGTGCATACCAGGGAGCCGAATGAAGCTACAAAATGACTTCCGTGTAACGAAATCAAGAAATTTTAAAGCTTTTACCACTTGTTTTTCTTTATAGTATATAGTAAGTATATAGTGTTTATGGATAAACTTGACAAAAATGCCCAATGGCTACCAGTATTTTGCTTTTGTTGTGAAGGGCTTTCCCCCGTAGATCAGTTAACAGATGTAGACAATACATGGCTTAACCAGTGCCTCCAACGGGATAGTTTTTAATTGATTTCCGCGTTTGTATGTATATGAGCTGCGTCATTTATTTTATTGACTTTAATTAATAATAAAATTATTATTGTTTTCAGTGTACACAGCTTTCAACCGGGATTTCCGGAATGCGTTTTCAAGGCTGTTACGCTGTAAATGCAGGAAACAACCCCCGGTTCGTTTGTAAAGGACCTTTACGACCATTCCAGTACATGGTTCGGCAGGATTGCATCTACTTTCCAATACAGCAGCAGGATCCTTTCAAATGATTGACTTGTAGTCCTTTTGAGATATTTCTTACTCACCTGTGGACAAAGTTATTTTCTACAAAAAGCTGCTATCTTTCAGGTGGTCTAATTTTTCAATAAACCACAGAGACGGAGAGTAGATATGTACAAATGTGTATAAGAATCCGAACCAAACGTTGCACTGCTGCACTGAATGGAAGCACTTTGAAGAAGTGGAACTCAGAAAGAATCCCGTAGTGCTGCTGATGTAAGCCCCCGAGTGGTTTTTAAAATTTGAAGGAAAGCTTTGTAATACAGATAACAGACGATTCTAACAGTTTTAGAGCTATAGTTATGCCTCTGTTTGATACATGTTCCTGCTTTGAAAGCTGCATCAAAACAGTCTTGAGGTTTACCGACTGGAAATGAGCTGCGTCATTATTTTATATGATTATTGTTTTATTCGATTCCTAATTTTTTCGTTGTTTACTTGTAAATACATATACCAATTTAATGTGAGCTGTGCAGAAACCTTGTGATTTACGATGCCATTGTTATTAAGTCAATTCAAACTTAAGTACGTAAATTAGCAGCCGCTAATAATGTTGTAGATTTACAACCAACCTGTTCAAAGTTTAGGAGGTATACAAAATACTCTGAAGTAAAGCTATTGAAATATTTTCGTGACATGCTAGAGACACAAAGATTAAGGAGCCAACAGCCAACTATTAAAAATGGCTTGACAGAATCAGAATGTTATTCTCAACCATACGATCTCGTAAGTATTATGATTGTTATTGCATTCAAATCAATGTAACTAAAATAAATGCAAAATGAGCAGTTAATAAAATAGAACAAAACTTGTAACTGGATAAAATCCTGTAGTACTATTCTTTTCATGAACTCTTGTGCTCTCACATTCATCTGACTTAAAATTTCTCAATTTTTAGGAGATGTTCTTCATATAACGATGGTAAGGTAGGGGTCTCTTTTGACAAGCCATTTTACAATAATAGCCTCTGGTGGGAAACATTTCCCGTGGGATTTTTCATTTGACGTGGGTTGTAATATCATAACTACATTTATTTTTGTTGCTTCTCCAGAAGAACAGAAGACAAGTTTGCTTTATTAGATTTAATTTAATTTAAAGGGATTTATTTTTAGCTTTTGATGAAGGTGCTTAAATGAAGTTCTTTATACAATAATCAGCCAGTGAATTTTTCATTAAACGCTGAAGTTTCTGAATCGTTTTAAATTACATGCATCAAAGTCATTCAATGCTGGTCATCCTCTACAATAATCGGTAAAAACGAGTAAAAAAGGTGAATGGTAAAAAATGCAGGAATCCAGAGCCGTGGATAATTAGTTGCCCTATAAATGTAATAAGTTCAACGTTACATGCATTCATTTTGTGAACTAAACTCCAAAAATTCTGTTCCAGACTCTTACAATTACCTCACATGGTAATCTCCAAAGGAAAGTCAGATAGTAATTTACGCAATCTACAGAAGAAGAAAAGAGGATACAATGCGCTAAATGTTTCATTGCATAAACAGTATTTGAGCTGAGCTCCAATTGAATGTTTTGCACCTTATTTATTTTTCAAATAGCATCACAACAATATATGTTCAGAGAATAGAAATAAATGATATTGAATGTACTTGTATATTTGCGACTGTAACTTAGTGAGAAATAAAAATATTTGTAAGTCTTAATATCTACTCACACATACTTGTATTTAACTTTGAAAATTAAAATACCGCACAGAAAATAAGACTGCGTCAGTTGAACACGTAAAGACTGTCCAGAGATAATTCCCCTTTCCAGGTATGATTTAGATGAAATCTCAAGTTATTCTGCATTATTTTGATAGCTTATTTATAAGACAATATTATTGTTATAATATGGCGTTTTGCAATGAGTATAAGAAAAGGTTTTTATTTTTATATTCTTGAGGGGATATGGCATTGCAATTTTCATCTTCCCCAAAACACACATTAAGCTGCACACTAATTATTTTCAACAAATGCACACAAGTAATAATTAATAATAAATTACATGAACAAGTACATGACTTTGAGACTATGATAAATTTATGCCTACAAATAAATTCCGGTGTTTGTTTTGTTGTACGTACAAAATTAAAAACTCTAGCCGCGCATAAACTAATATATGTATTTAAAGCTGCAGCATTTATCGAAAATTGTTGCAGTTATATACCTACTCCTACCATATAAGCTACAGATTTGCTTGTTTAGCCATAGAACGAGAATACGAGCAGGAATATTGTAATAATAACATACTAACACCTTCATTTTCTAGGTATTCTTTCACTATGATCCGTAGAAAAACATCGTGGCACAAGCTTTTCAATTTGTAAATGATACTGTCAAACAGTAATAATAACGCTTACAAGCTATAAATTCTTATAAACATGAGCAGACGAATTGCACTAAGGACAAAATGTATCAAAAGATTTTGCTTTGTATAAAAACACTCATTTCAGTTTTCAAAAAGCGAACATAGTAAAAACATCGCTAACACACTGATGATTGAATTAGGATAGATTTATACGTACACTAGGAATTTGAGGAGGTTACACCGAACGACTTGAACAACGTTTAACAATGCACACGGGATGAATACAAAGTACGTTTTCACCTACAGGCATTTACGTTTTTATTTCGGTAACTTAAAAAGTTCACGACGTAGTGACTATAAAAAACTATTTATGTCAAACACTTAATTTTTTCAAGTATTCGACATGATAGGTCACGAACGACAATACAAATTCCACGGCATGCAGATCACAAACAATTTGTCATGGCATGTTCAATGATCTTAAAATCTGCTCCTACATAAATGTTAGAATTTGAGTGATCCTTGACACTAGTACACTACTACAAAGTACTTATCCAGCTAAACTGTTGATTTATATATTCCAATCAGACCCTGCAGTACATATATATGTATGTATTATGCGCGCATACATTTATTTCATTAAGCAAGACAGAAAACAATTAACACCTTTTCCTTTGATAGCCTTCACCACACCCGGTGACATTAAATTCATGTAAAAAAATTAAACCCCTTGTAACTTCGGATTTTATATCTAAGCAGGTAAACATTTCCTTACACTCTCGACAATGAATTCCTTGACAAATCTTTCGTAATACAAAGCGATGATTACTTTGATAAAAAATTATTATGTACAGGTACAAAAGTGTACATAACATCTCCCAACTTTATACACCCGAGCAACAAAATAAGTATAAAATTAGCTCCCCTTCTAATTTGTCCATTTATAAAAAAAACAGCTTCGCAAGCAAAATAGTTATTAATGTTCTTGGTGTTTCATTTGCTGGGAATTATATTAGACTTTTGGTTACGAAAAGAAGGAAAACCTTAACAAAAAAACTTAGGATGGAAGAATGTCGTAGAGCTATGTCAAATTTACAGATTTGTGGTGATAACAATGAGGTCTTCAAAGGACTCCCATCCGCTCACCAATATCCTTAATCACCTCCGTATAAGTTAACACGCTCCTATTAAAAAACGAAGAAGTACATTAACATCAGTCGACATCGTTCACTAACTACTTACAATATGGTGTATAGTTAATATTTAAATCTATACTTGCGATTATGTAACCTGTATCATGTATAATTGTATGTATACAGTTCACTGACAAATATTACATGAATAATATAATATAAGCTGATAGAAAATCATTAACTATTATGGGAAAATACTGTTCCATCGAGAGTTTTCAAGGAACCATCTCTAGAATGTGATACGTTCTCATTACACAGTATTCTTTCGGCGATTCCGCGTGTTCAAAATGCCAACGTTAGTTCGCACACTTGTTCTTATTTTATAATATTGTACACATAATTTACACCCAACATCCAGAACTTATTTTTAAGCTAACAAATAAGTTTTAGTTCTAATACTATGACACGAGTATTTATAACGTCACAATTACTTAACACTCAATGCCTTTTCACATTTGCACATTTTATTAAGTATGTATGTATGTACTAGCTACCGATAATTCGTGAGCCTAGTACTCAAGTAAAAAAGCAGCTTTTGCGATGTTCATAAAATTAAATCCAGTCTTGGAAAATGTCGACATGAAGTGTCAATGGAATGTTCAATTTGTTTTTACAGAACAGAACCGTTAGGAAAAAGTTAACCTATTATGGTAACACGTAACAGACCTCTCAACTTAAATTCTTTAATCATTGCCCTCAGCTGGATAGGTCAAATTACTGAAGAATAATAAGTTGTCTTTTCTTCGGGATGGGAGAATACTAAATAGGAAAAAGATTGCATCGATTTCCAGACTTCATTTAATGAACATGGATGTTCCCATTTTCAGAGAATCCAATTGCACGAAAATTTAAGTTTCAATGTACTTGTTGATATTAGAGAGGCCACTCGCTTTCAAATAAGCACATACACCTTGAAGATTTGTAATTTATCCAAGTATAAAAACAGCACGGAAATAGACGAACAGTTTACATGGTTCTTACTTCTGCAGTATATTTTCGTTTTTAGTTTAAAATATATTACAAGTAGAAATTAAGAACGTCACGTCGTTATCATCCCCACGAGATCTGACCAGAAAGTCGTCAGCCACTCCCCCATTCCTCTCTAACCAGTAGGTACATACGAGTTCTTCTATGAATATAGCGAAACTTTTGCAGCTATATGTGGGAAGCTGAGCAATAGAAAGTATGGAATTTTTGAGTGTTGATTGGTGAAATGCAGCCACATGATGAATTTTAATGACCTTCGGAAGCCATAATCGTATGGACCTGTTCCAATTTATACGCTAACCGCTGTTTCTGTGAGAATTCATCCTCTTCTAAAGTCATCATCAATTGGTCATTGTACTTCGATGCGTAATTGTAAAGTTCCAGAAGAGCACTCTCTGTGCTAAACTCGTTGGAGTGCAACTACATTCATAATATCATTAGCATTTAAAACACCAGCACCAAAACATTTATTATTTTAAATAAGCTGCAACTGACATGGTTATAGGCTAATTGAACTTACCCTAGATTCTTCTGCCAACATTGCATTCATGTCTTGATCCGAAATGCACGGCATTGCTTTAATATCCGCATAATAGCGCTCCACCCATTCTTTGTAACTGGGAATGTCTTTGGCATAAAGAAGCTTACTGCTCGGTGAATCTTTGCCTGCATTGAACGAATGGAACATACCACGTCGTAAAAAACGCCCAAATTTGTGATTCAGTCTATTTTCACATGAATTTAAAAATTACCTAAACGATGTTCAGATGTTGAGCACGCGTCCATGAATGTTTGGGCAACAACAGACAGACAAGAATCGACTATATTCGACTTATGGATATCGTAAACGAAGTTGGGATTTTTAATTAAATTGACCCAGAATCTCAGAGGTAAGCTGAAAGAGATAACAAAATATTAGTTGATTAACCCGATTCAACTGATACATTTTAATTGCAAACACTGTTTAGTGGTACAACATAATTACCTATTGCTTTTCCATGTGTGGACTACTTCAGGGTCAGTGATACCATGCTGTATAGCTTGATCGTCCAAGAAATCAAACATGTATTTAATAGCTAATGGAAGAGCGCTTCCGCGATGAGCAGTACTGAATATTGTTTCGAACAAGTCATCCACAAATTTTTGCAGAGTCAACTAAAATTAAGTAATCACAACAAAAATATTAACACCAGCTGCATATTCATAAATTTGTATTTTCATTTTCGTTAGTAATTGAAAGAGTCGAGACAAAAATTACCTTAGTTGCTAGTAGTCTGGTGAGATATATTTCAGATACCATTTTATTACCCCTCTCACCTTCCTTTTGGTTGTCTGAGTCGTGATGCTTCACCAAATGCCATACCTATTTTTACAAACATTGGAAATTACTAGTTTATTTCAATAGCACTGAAACAATGCGACCGACACGTACCGGTTACAGTAACTTTAAATGAGCTCATCTACTAGAATAAGTAAAACGTACCTTCATTCCTCCTTCCCGGTCATGATTGAGTGGTGATGTTGCTCTACTCAATGGGGGGCTTGCCGAATTGTACTTACTTAGATTGAGAGTCTCGTATTTGTGCGACTTTTCAGAACGCTCTGAGAGAATGGACAAGTTGTACATGGACGATTGTTTGGGAACCAATGTGAGACAGGCTGCATCGGGTACCTGAAAAATACAGTTTATTATTTCATACATTACTAAATATGGGCTGATAACCAAATGCTAATAGTACAGGATAAAAGTTTTGTGGCATAAATGGTATCACCCGGTTAATATACTTACCCTATAATGACTTAGAGTGTTGAGTTTTTTCCATTCTCCCTCAGTCTTGGTAGTACTGTCATCATCATAGAGTATCAGTCTACCTTTATTTCCTGTGCGCCATTCTACGATAAAATAATGCACAAATGCTTTGTTACATTAAATTTTGTGATACAAAATTACAAGAAAAACGTCGTGAAGCATTTTCAGTGGAGTTGTTTATACCGAGATCAAGATCTTCTTTCCTTGGCCTCTGACTGTATGATGTTGCTCTATAGATGGTATCTAGAGCTTTCTCTTTCACCTGACTTATAGTGTCACAATCTAATACTTTTACTGGGACGTCAGTATTCTCTTGATTTAAGTCCAGCCCAGTCATATAAGTAGTTTGATGTGACATTGACACGAAAACCGTCTGATAAAGAAAAAATGTTATCACTTCCTGCAAGTTACGACCGGGTTAGAAATACAAAAAACGGTCATATGTTCTCAGCTTACCATTGGCTTGTAGCCAATAGACTGTCTTATGAGCTTTTCTTCACTGAGGGAATACCGAGCTTCCGCCGTGACAGCATCTACAGGTCCTTTGTCTACCTGCTGCTTGATGGCTCGATACAGCATGTAGAGTGGCTCTCCAGCACACTCTTTCAGGAACTTGTACAACAAAAAGGTGAACCAAGCTGATAGCATTTTCTCTGCAACACTTTCCGTCCTTCAAATAGAAAAATGATTGGTATGCTCTATATTCTAATTTTTAATACGCAAAAATAGACTATTATGGCCTTATGCACAAACAACGCAAATCACAGGACATAAGTTTAATTACCTTCTTAAAAGTAACTTTGGATGATTCTTGCTTTCCATTGACTTTTCGATTAATTCGGCTAGTAGAGTTTTCAGAATGTCTGTGCAGTATTCCATTTTTCCTTGGAGGGAAACCATTATCAAGGACGCCACATTAACCCTATGAATATAACGTCATCATTGAATGCTTTTATACAATTAAATTTTAAAACTGCGATTACATATTTATACACTTATTTACTGAAGAACTTCATTATACCTGTCTCTCATTGAGAAATATCGATTATTCTCCAAAGTACGAATAAATAAAAGTAGAAATGTCTTGTTTAAAATGAGGAGTCCAAAATGACGCAGGCCTTTGGCCTTGTAATGAAGCTCTGGCCTATCAAGTTGAAGGACCGCATGATCCTCCCCGTTGGGAAATAGAATTTTCATTGAATAATTTCTATAATCCAAAAATGGAATTCCGCCGGATGTCACATCTCCAGTTAAATCAGTCATCTCGGTTTGTAATTCAGCGAATGCTGCAATGAGACAAGAGAATCAAACAATTGCAAATCTAAATAGATAAAAGCAGTTTGACGAGATACGTTGAGGTAACTTTCGCACCTTCTTTGCACTCAGCTGCAACACGAAGCTCTAAAACATCCATTTGCTCTTGCATGTTCTTTAGGACTCGATTGTTCTCAGTTGATTTTCGGCGATAAGCAATGAGGATGATAATAAATATTATGAGAAGAACGACTCCACCGGCTATCATGATGTACATAACTTTCTGAGGGAACTCCACTGGGGATATATGATCATATCGTAAACGACCAATTTCATACGCCAGATTCTTACCAATTTTAACCTAAAGGAAAAAAGTGAAACAGCAATTGTAACAACTACAGTGTACACCAAAATCTCAAACTTTAATACTGATTATGTGTATGTGCTACTAATACAATAAAAATTTCAGCTCTCACCATTACAGTTGGCGGTCTAGAGGAATCCAGGCGACCATCTTCCCCGACATCAGGGGGTTGATGAGGTGGTGGCTTACAGGTTAACTGATTTTTCGACAAAGATGTTACATTGCAAACGCTATTGCCAATGAGAACTATAAGATCTGATTCATCAGATCCAGTGTTGAGATTACGGCCCTGCAGTCGGTAGGATAAAAAACGGTAATAGTATTATTCCAATTTAAAACTTGCAATAAATTTACAAACATGCGACTGGAACTTTGACTTTAATGTCGGAAAAGTATATATATAATATATTGGAACATACGTTTATAGTCAAGTAGTCGCTTTTGTACTTCTTGATCTTTTCCTCGAACTGATCGTACTGAGGATTTGGAAATAGATGAAACGATTTATTTTCTTCGGACAAGTTCTGCACTCCTGTATCTACAGTGTCTAGAATGAAGCCATACTGGAGTCGCATACCATCCTTACCATCTGGATCTGAGAAGGGTAGGTCCTCCTCACCGACTTTGGGTGTGAGGCAAAACATCGTTTCATTACTGGATATATTGCAAGGCTGAAAATAAGACAAAGATTGCTACAGAGGAGGTTTTTATAAAAACAACTCTTACGAATCCAAGATTAATCCATATTCTCTTGAAGGAATCATTAAGGGAAACTTACACCACTGTAGCTAGTCCCATTATACATGACATAAATAAACGGCTCTTGAACGACGTCAAAGTTACGTCCCTCTACTGTAATATTGATTCCACCAGCTGGAATCCCTCTCAATGGTTTGTCCTGCATCAAACGTGAAAGTACATATCAGATATTGGAAAATTCAACTGATGAATCGAATAGTCGTATTAATCGGGGCACATACTTTGTCCAGTTGAATGACGGGATTATCTACGTAGGTAAATCCAGGTTCATATATACGCTCCCTCTGATCGAATTTGATCACCACGTGCCATTTACCCGTTTTCATGCTTCGCCCAGAACGACACTGAATTCTATTTGCTTCTTTCCTGGAATACACAATTATTTCCACATGAAACGAGTATACAAAATATGTACGTCTGCACTCAAAACTAAAGTAAATGGAAGCTTAAAATTAACTTACGAAAGGATTTCGCAAGGTATGCTGTCGACAAAAGCCTGTATATGACTTCCGGCATTTAAATGTTCTCCAAATATTGTGATTTTAGTTCCTCCAGCCATTGGCCCGCGACTGGGGCTTACTCCCCGGATTTTAGGATCAACAAAACGGTAGTTTTCAACACTTTGAGCTCGGTAGTCGGCAACTTTTACTATAATTGGGCCAGCCTTTGGCTCATTTATACCAGGTCCATCCAATCTGCATACAATGCGTCTTGTTTGTTGGTATTGATGCCGAAATGGTTCGCAAGAAACACCAGCCACTGTAACTCCACTGTAGATATCCTTTAGACGCCAAGAAAGTGGGATGTAGCTCAACATTACTTTACAGACATGATTAACAATAATAATCTGCATTTCGAAGTATTTTATTTACGTCAAAAGTTTTTCCCAAATTGATTCCATCAATTGTCACATTAGTTCCTCCTTCCCAAGGTCCTGATTTAGGATGAAAATTTCGTATTTCCGGATTTGGGCAAGTTTGATTTCTGTTTAACCAAACTCCCATACCATTGTCACACTGTTCGCGTACTTGGCATCGATTTGAACTCTGGCACCACCCGCAGTTAAATTTTTCATCCATTGCCAAACACATGCCACAATTGTCAGCCATTGCTGGACAACGGTATACCTTAACTGTGTACAAAAAGCATTCATCAGTGCCCGTATCGTATATGTAACATTATGTGATTGGTCTAAACTGAAGCTTCTAAAGCTTACTATGTATTTCATCGGGATTGTCGAGCGATTTAGTTTCTCCGCCACCCCAAACGACAGCGAAAGGAACAGTTATATTCGGTGCAGGAGAATTATAATTGAACTGAATCGGGTCACAGTAAATTGTGTTTTCAACCAGCTGAGCATTTGCAGGTGTGACACGCCCTTCAATGCTAAAACGGCAAGAGAATCTTGTCTGCACGATGATTTGTTGCTGGAATTTTACATATACATGATACATGCATGAACTGTGGTTAACTCCTCATTTGAATAAGCCATGTAATAAATAAATCCTTTTCATTGAACTTACTGCAATATTGTCCACTTTCACTTGGATGCGTTTCTGCGTTCCAAATGGAACAAGCAGTTCTGATGAGCCATTTGTTACATTAATTCTTGGGCAAAATCCCGGACCACTCCTGATACTCGGTCCCACCCGCTGTGCATAAAAAAATAGTTTCAATGTATATGCTCACACGTTTGTCTGACAATAATTGAATCATCGAATATTTTGGACATCTTACATTAAGACCAGTCACCAGTATATCATTTCTACAGTTTTCTGCTGTGTCGTGAGTACATCTATGCTTGTCAACACACCAATCACATGGAAATGGAGAAGTCACACAGGATGTACAAGTGACGTAGGTATTGCAGTCGAAAAACACAAAATCAGTTGCAACAAAATCATTTGCCGGCGCTCCGTCTTGAGCCATACGCACGGAAAGTGTCGCCGTGAAATTGTCTGTCAATAAAAAAGAATTCTCTTTATGTTAGTTTCGTGCGTGAACGTGGCCTCTAAATAATTCACGTTTTATTCTCAGGTATATCACAACTAGTATAATTTTACTTACGCTGTTCTTTCGGTATCGGTGGTAGATCCGAAGTAGGTGGGGTATAACAAGTTACTCCGTTTGAAGTAAGATTTGCATGCGTTTTGAGCGTTTTACCACTTAGGAAGCGAAATACACACCAGAAATCACCGGAACGCGTTGGAAGATGGTCGATACTCAAAGTAAGCTGTAGTAAGTAACAGGGTATCATCAAAAACAGTGTCAGTGTCATTGCATCGTGATCATAGTTTGACAGCATACCACTAATACTGAACCAAAATTAAAATTGGGATTATCTAGAAAATTAGAAGGATTAAGTAAAATTTTAAAAGAACGTACAGTACGAGCAGTGGAGCTCTGCAGTTGACTAGGATTCACCATTGTAATCCGAGTACACTGACCACTTTTATATGAGATCCAATATAAGGAATGTTCAGTTGCTTTGGGCCCCTTAGGACAATTGTTCTTCAGTGTACACCTAAGCAGAACACATGCAAAGTTACGTTGGCGCAAGGGAGTCTTCATAAAAAATTATCTCTTCTATAAAACATTACTTCCCCCCAGTAGGATTAACGATAAAGCAACGTATCATGTTGAAATTTTAAGAATTGTAAGTATTGAAAATGGTTCCATTTTTTATAAATATTTGCATACAACAGATCATTGTTCATACTATGCTGATTATTGATACAGTTCTTAAACAATAATAATTGATTATACTGAATTTTCGACAGCCTTAAGACAAATATGGACGATCGAAGTATACGCTGAGACGGTAAAATGCTTACTTGTTCTGCAGAGAGCACCAGCCGCAGTACGGATCTCCAGCTTCTACGCATCCATTACATGTAACGTACTCTGAGCAGTTGTGAACTAACACTTTTGACACCTACAATAAATCGAAATCGTTACTACACACTGAACTGCTTATCAGAGTCAAAACACGTAGCATCGTGCTTGATAGGAGCCCCTGTTCTAACTACTTTATAGGGAGGAAACAGAAAAAACCAGGGACATTCTTACTTTTCGCTCCGTCATAACATACAGATGAGCCTTTTGAGGGTCGAAGAACATGTCGGGATTGACTTTCTTTGCAGGATCAATGACAATGTCATCATATTCAGAGCCGGACTTACCACTTTCGACCACAACCTAGACATAAAAATCAACGAGAAATGAATTAATAAATTACACACAAGTCTTCAGTACTTAAATGCAGCTTGCCCACCGAATGATTACGGAGGAAATGCCGCATAAAAGGAAAGTAAAATATTATTTACAAGCACAATTAGATTTGAAGATTTATCTCATTGCCTTTTTAAGATGACCGTATCTTGTGCCCAGGAATACAACCGTATAGTTTCCAGCGGATGTGGCTGCCACTGATGTAAGTGGCGTAGTAAAATTGAGGACAGACATTGCTACGGCTGGTTTCTCCCCACCTAATGGAGTGTTAACGTCCATTCCGCAGAAATCTTCTTCTATGATTTTTAGTTTCTGGCGAAACAAATGAAATTTATTGAATAAGTGTTAAAAATGAGTGTCGATCAAAGTACTAAAAATTATCATTTAAATAGAAAAATTTACCGTGCTAACACAAGGTGCATTCATAGCGATAAATCCAAGTCCACGATTTCCTTTGCCCTGGAAGCACATTTCGATATTCTCAACGAATTTACGCCGAATATCTTTTAAAGAGTAAACACACAGAGCACTATCTTGTCCTGGAATAGAGCTTCCAATAGGATCAGCACGTGCAAAAACTGCGAAGAGAACATCATCTTGATGAGTTACATCGAGTTTATTGGCAAGATCTGGACCTGGTTTCCCCACAAATGCTGCCTGCACTAAACTAAACTTATTGCCCGTCGTCTCACTGACGCATTCAATAGGGATTTCAGTGTATGAGTAGTAGTTAGAGTCATTTTGGCAGACACGGACCAACTTAGAGATGAACGGAGAATCACTCTTAGTATCCTTTTTTTGTGTGGTCAAAAAGTACGAAAAGCCTTCGGAACTGAATCCGTACACGTAGTTGATGGGATATTGTTCTCGCATGTTGATGTGCATCTTGGTCCCGGATGAGACACCAGTCGTCACGATCCCGAAGTTATCGCGAGGATTCAAGCTACGGCTAGACACAGCGGGTACTTCATGTCGATACGGTGAGTTGCCAGTGTATGTTACACCCACGTACAATACCTTAAAAAATTACATTACATTATTGTCACTCTGAAGCACTAACATTTCGTGCTAGAAAACTTGTAATCTATCTCTACTCATGTATTTTCGTAACGCTAGTACAAGCCTCAAAGCTGATTTGCAGGCACATGCTCTCTCTGATGTAATTACTTACGGTAGATGTTGGCGGTGTTGGTGGACCAGGAGCAATGAATGCTACAGTACTCGCTGATTCGTTGTTTGCTACAATAGGCTCATTGACAGCGTCAGTATCAGAAGTACTGGAAACATTGTCAAGTCCCAAAATCCAACACATTCCTTGGTACAGACTCCCGCATGAGATCAATTTGGCTCGACTGTAGTCAACTACGAGTGCTTTGTTCACATTATTCGTGAGCACAACTTTGGCCTTGTCTGGGCAGTCCCGATATCCAGAACATTCCGTCGAATCTTCGGAAGGTCCCGTCTTGTTAAATGCAATAAGTCTTAAATTCGGATCTAGTTGGTATATCCGATTCACTGCCCCAATATAAAGTATTCCCGTTTCTTTATGAACTACGAGATGGTTGTTTACGGTTGAATTATCCGAGGTGGAATCGTGGAAAACTGATACAATATGAGAATTAGGAGATGCATAGCTACTGCATAAACAACCAATGGCTACCAGGAGCAGTACTCCAAGTCTTCCTCTCGTACCCATCGCGGCAGATGTCTTCTGGCACCCACCACGTGATTCCAAGTCACCTCATTAGCGACTGCAAAAAAAACATACAAAATACAATAAAACACATCAATAATAGAGGAATTTATTAACCCAGTAATTTAATTTCTATTAATTATGAGCCTTTTTGTTTAACACCAGTCAAGACTAATTGCACAGATACTCCACGCAGTTTTAGATTTTAGATAACTTTAGCATATCATTTATCCACCTTCGGTGACAAGTAACAAACGTTGTTAGAAAGTAACGTCACGCTAATGAAACTGTCAACATTAAGTCACTGCTAATATTAAAACGATGCACCACTTTGGGCTTCTATATGTTCACATTCCTGTTAAAACAAATGTGCCCTCATGACTAATACTGGTTGGCACTTATCAAACACTCTGCACACCTTAATGCATACATACATAAATATAATTATTGCAACCAGGATTCATGAAAACTGTTTTTTCACCACACATTAGTCATGTACCTCTCTCACCGTCTCAATTCACAGTGGATTTATGTAGTCAATCCTCAATACAGAATCGACGCAGTGCAATACAGCACAACTACAAAGCTAAATAATTAAATAGTTCAACCGTATGTGGCAGTTATCGAATGCAAGATACTGAGAAATAACATCTTATGATGAATAATTTACATGCCTAACAATTGTACTATTTCACGCAATCCAACTATAGACTGGATACAGTTACTTACTGAAGTACAACGTTAATTCTTTTAAACAATGTACAAAGATTATCCCATATACTTCCCTGATCAAAGTATTTTGCATTCAACTTATTTTAGCACTGTGAAACCTTGTCCAGAATTCAAAAAAAACTTCTTAGGAAACTTTAACTCTAACTACACTTATACACACGCTGAACATTCAAGCTTCGATGAACTCTTCAGAAAGTCATTTCAACTCGTCTTCAACGACAAGAATCTCTCTCTATCTCTCTCTCTCTGCCCAGTAAATTACAAACGTTGCTAAAACCTTTTGGCTGGCGTACATACCAAAATCGTGTACTCACTCGCCTCGAAGAGTTTTCCTCATTCTGCACATTATAAACAGATAAATTAATCTAAACGAAGCTGAAATAATTGCTTCATATCAAATTAGCAATATTTCCCCCAACATTCATGCAAAAATGTAATTCCACACATTTAACAACACCGTACAAAAAAAAAACCATATTCACTCCTGCCTCGAATGCTCAATTCATACGCCCCAAATTTGAATAAAACTTTGAAATGAATTTTCTTGAACAATAATTGTTCCTAAATTAAATACCATTTCTCCTACCTTCAATGAACCTGATTCTATTATTTGAACTGACATGAATTTAATCTGCACCAAACCACAACAACTGTTCCCAACAAGTCTCCACTTCAAAAATGTATATCAGAAAAATACCAACACAAGCACACAGACCAAAGTGAACAATGTCATTCCTTGAATAGTTTCCAAATAATAAAACCACTTCAAAAATAAGATATTCCACTGTATTCCCCTCAAAAATCAACGAACCAAAAGACACTCAAATTTCCTCCCAAACCACACAACTCTTTAAAATTACATGTTGGTGAAACTAAAGTTACCAACTACCAAAACTTCCCAAGTCAGGAAAATGTACATGGTTCAATCAAGTGCAAAATAACTTCCTAATTTAATATTCCAATGCATCCCCACGTCCAACAAACAATCCCAGAAAAGTTCACACGTTTCCCTCAATCAATACTATAGTCTCAACTCCATGTAACTCAAAAGGCCCCACCAACCAACTCAAAAGACTTGTACATAAATGACAATTACCAGTACCTGTCTGAAGGGAAAAAAGGACGAACCATCGAGACGAATTGGGATCCTCACTTAAAGAATACTTCCTACAATCACCAAAGGAACTGTCCTCACTCCAATAATTATTATTACTCTAAATGTCATGGAACAAAGATCCGTAGGCTCTGGAATCCGTACCCCAACACAATAATTTCACCAGTCTCATGAATCCTCCCAAAACCGAATTTATGGTGACCCCCTTGAGGTATCTACCTCCCAGCCCGAGTCACAGCACAAGAAACTTCCGACAATTGTCATAAATATGACAGGATCTCCCAAGCTCTGACACTACAATACAAAAAAGTACTTTGGAACAAACTATATATAAGTTCTTCCTTCTTCCTCAATACCTCACCGAAAATGTACCACACTCTTAGCCCAGACGATGTCAATCCCAACCTCCCCACATCCGCCAAGTATATACAACACCGAAGACTTCCCAAGTAACAAGTACAAACAAGTTTTTTTTTTTTTTTAAATCCTCGATCACCCTTGTTTTGCCTGACGTGCACACCACATTTCCCGTAATAAGTCAAGACAGGGATACATGTCAGTCACTGGTAAAAAAAATTATGAAAAAACCTAACCCCACTCACAATACGATAATAATAAACGTAATCAAGTGAATAATACCCAGCACTCACACAGTCCGACACTGTCACACATATACACATGTACACACACACACACACACACCAGGAGCTATTGAGATCCGAGGAGCCGAGAGACAGTTAATTTGCTAAATGTAGATTTCCCCGGAGTTGATAATAATTATAATGATTCTCATATGCAGCATGGAGAGATAGGAAAAATAATCAAAACAAAATACCTAACAAAATATTTCCAAGTCACTTCTCTAAAATGTATACACACTAAAGGTTGACGACGAATGGCGTCCACTGATAATCGTATGGTGTGGGAAACTGAAGGTATAGTGAAGGTAGACAGGTTAGGCCCAGCGAAATCCTCAGTCTGCTCCTGTGATGCTTTTGCTTGTTGTTTCTCTCTCTCTCTCTCTCTCTCTCTCTCTCTCTCTCTCTCTCTCTCTCTCTCTCTCTCTCTCTCTCTTGCCTCGTTACATTCGGGTTCTCTCTCTCCACTCCCTGCCTTTAGAGCTATAACCTCATCAAAGAAACCTATATAGCGGACTGCGTTCGTTTCGTTCAACAAAACAGTACCACGAAGAAGAAGTGCAACCAGATTCGAGCATCATACACTCAGGAGGACCTATACACATACCCTTGCATACATAAGGCCATACAGGCAGGCACAGGCACAGGCTCGACGAAGGAAAGGAAGGAGTGAAAAAACTCGCAGCAGCAGTACCGTCCCCATGTATACAATAACACTTGGGTAACAGTACGGGTTAAGGTATACCCACAACACAGTTATGCTCAAATTCAGACTTTTTGGTCCTGTATAATATGTGCAGACAGTCATAAAAAGGAGCAGCATTCAGCATACCTATGCGTGAGAGCATGTAGGGCTGGAGTGCCCTCAACTCTTACATACACAAATGTGAGTACATAGGAAGTACACTAAAAGAGTATATAGGTTGTAGGTATATGGTGCAGGTATATATATAGGATCTGCAGATATTACAGATACATATGTTGAAGCATACATGCAGGGCAGAGAGTACAGAGACAGAGTACAGTACAGATAGAGAGCTTGAAGTGAAGTAAAAGAGCCGGAGAGCCAGGGAAGACGTTGGGAGTTAAGAGATGAAATGAACTCGCCCCAAAGACTAGGGGAAGAGCAGTCTGTCTCAATTTGGGGCCTGGGCCCGTCGCCGGGCCCGAATTACCTCCCCACAGCCCAGAGAGACTTTCCTTTTTTTTCCCTACCTATAATTTTGAGCTGACTGTGCCTGACACCACCCTTGCTACAACGGGAATGACAGGAGACTGGTGTATTATAGGGAAATGCACAGGGAAGTGGAGAGACGTTGAGAGCCTGCATAGTTGAGGGAGAGTGTATAGACATAATGGACCTCGGGATCTGTCAATAGCTCCCTCTTGTGACATTGCAATTAGGTGGGCAACAGGCGCCACCACTTTGGTCTCTCCAATACCCACCCCCACACTAGCTGCTCTCTCCACAACTCCACCGTCCACATAGAGTCCCTATGCCTGCCTAATATTGTCAGAGTTATTGGCTTATTGATTGTTGCGTAATTTAATAGAAAATCAGGAGGAAGAACCACCACAGAGCTCGTGGATGCAGGACGGGGCTGTGGCTCTGGGCCTTCTCTGTCTCTCTGTCTCTGTCTCCCTCGTTCGTGTATAGTCTCGTAGTGAGGCTAGAGGTGAGTAGTGACTACTACATAGACACACACTCTCGTCCATCATCCCTCACCGACCATTACACACCATCAGCATGCTATCATCAACATCATCATCATTTATATCCGTGAAAATAATCAATGAACTCACCTGGGCTTAATCACCACCCATTGTATATGTACGAGTCATCTGTTTTTTTTTTCTAGGGAATTTCATGTATCTCACGACCACTTCCTCTCCTTCTTCACAACTACTACTACAACAACAACAACAACAACACCGGTCAGACCAGCTGAGTGGCTGAGTCGGAGCTGAGTTGGAGCTTCAGAGTTGAGAATTAAATTTTTCCGAGTATTGACACTATTATATGACTGACCAATTCCTGGGCCAGGGAGGAGTATATAAAACTTTAAGGGCAAGCAGAAACAATTCCCGAAGCTGGAGCTCTTTCCAGGAAAGGCTCGTTGCGTAATGATATGAATAACGTACGGGGTTCTTCTATAGGATCAATTAAAAAAAAAATTTTTGGAACTGTATAGAGAACTTTGGAGTTGAGTTAATTTGAGGAGAGACAAGTGGTAATGTGGGATATATGACGGGGAGTTGTTTATTTGGATGGTGCTTGAGGCATGGAAATGTTGATACTGACAGCTTTCTCGAAGGAAGAATGTCATTGGAATTCATAGAGTCAGAGGCTACTTGGGTTTGTCAGATTTAATTTAAAATTAAAGATGTTGCAACTGAAGGGCAAGGAAATATGGTAATGTTTTTGCTCCTCTCGCTATTTTTAGTACATGAGTAAGTTCTGGGGCGGATTCATATCCTCCTTGAGAGAGTCATTTGACTTTGGGTTTTCCTGGACAGGTGATTTAATTAACGAACGTTCGTTAGTTAAAATTATCACAGTATATATGTATATATATATTTCTGAGTCGTGCTTGTCAGTTGTATTCTGTTAAGTGACTCATAGTTTTGGAAAGTTAAATAAGATTAGAAATTCCAGGGGAAAGATCCCTGAAATCGGGTATTTTGTTTCTCTATGTAAATGTAGATATGTGGATGGGATTGAGTGTTATGTACGTAATGTTAATGGATGGACTTGACCTAGTCCGGAAGCCGGGGTGTGATTGGAAGGTTGGGCTTAATAAAAAGCCAGGAATGTAGTTCATTTTTCTAACAGCTGGCTGTCATTACCACCACTTGCCTTTTACTATTGTCATTTTTAACACCTACGGAAAACAATTATGCTTGTATGGCATCAGAGAGGGATCTTATGACATATGGTGGGGATCTCAGAGTTAGCAGATATGGTGAGTTTACATTATTACTACATTATTTTTAGCATAACTCAATCAAGTACAATTACATATCTGACTGAAATCAGTGGGATAATTGCTAGCCATAGGACTCTGGGAAGAAATGAGCTCATAGTGTTAATTTGTGTAACAGATTGAGATAATTACAGGGAACAATGTCGCTTTGTTTTAAAATTATGGACAATTATAGAGGGAAATACATAATTGTCGAGAGACATATGACGGCAGTTGGAAGCACCTGATCGATGGTAAGTATTTCTGAGAGTTCCTTCAAGTGTTTGAGGAAATTGTGGCTACAATAGACGAGGCCAGTTTACGTAAGTTTCCTCGTTTACTCTATACAAAAGTCATGAGACAATAATAATAACAAAGGAAACGAGTAACTGAATAAGTATCATGTGTGTGTTGTGTGTGTGTGTGTATAATTGAGAGAGAATGATTTGCTTGGGTCTATTTATATGAATAAGTAGAGAAAATAAATATGTTCAGGGTTCTCGGACAACCAAGCCTGGTTTCAAATGACTTCTAAGTTTTGAATTCGGTACCTCAGGAAGACAAAAGACTGTGATGATGTGATTAATTTGACACAGAAACTACGAAATGAATTAGTGCTAATGATGCTTAATTCATATGACTGTAATTTACTGCAATTATAATTTATGGGGCTTATTAAATAGTAACAACGTAAGATTGTCTTCACTCTGCCTGCCGCCGTGACTACTGACACCAAGTTGGTTCATATTACAAACAAGATTTCCTATGTTAATTATTTTTGTGTATGGTTAGACAGGGGACTACTGTACACTGGTGAGTGTGAGGGTATGTGCTTGGACGTGTACTAATATTTATGCGAAAGTTGTTGATAGGAGGACAATACTATATAAGCCCGCTCGCATATTTTTTTTTGTCGTAAGTCTCAAGTGACAGTATAACTAATTGAATGGAATGACTTCATTTTAAAAATTCCAATTTCTTCTGGCATGATAAATTATTCAGGAGAAGTCGGGGGAATGGAGGCCCTCTAATGATTATACGCTTCAGTATATGTACACATGTTGGGAAGGAGTCCGAGCCTATCATTAATTCCCTGAGCTTGCAACACATGACTTGAGAATTATGATTGTATAGGTGTGCGTAAAGGTAAAGTGAAGAGTGCAGACAGTCATTCCGGATTCATCAAGTGAAGGAAAAGACGACAGCCATAAATTAATTACAAATATTTACAACTTTTGTGTATTTAGACATGAATTACCATTTTTGTCATGTGTTGACCATTATCTTGAGGCCAATATTTCCCGAGAGGTATTATCGTTGGGGAACTACAATTATTTATGCATAAATGAAAGTCCACACAGACACACACACACACACACACACACACATTTGCACAAACAACATACAACATTCGAGAGCCCGCAAATACTGTCATTACGACATGAAATGTTTCGACTCGACTTCTACTTTTGAATGTTTATAGGCTGAATAAACCATAAATGAAAAGGAGAGATATAACAAAGGCCACTAATTTCTACCCCATTAGTACTTAATGACTGTACAATCTGATCTTATATTTGTTTGGTATAGAAGGACTTCACTATAATAATTCCCGATTCAGCAAACAGAGTCCAATATTTCCATCAATTATTCAGCTTGACACTGACATTTAAATGTGCTTATTCACATTTTCAGGGATTAATTTGGCAAAGCCGAAATCCATAATTGAATTTAGTTGGGTTGATGAGCTATGTACACTCGATATAGCGAGGGAGTAGTTGGTATGAACATATTATGAGTTGAGTGTTCCTCCTACCAAACTTAATTTTTTTTATTCCATTTGATATATAAACACATTACCGGGCTATCAATTCCTTATCAACTAGTGTTTTTTCTCGGACAGATTATGACTTGTAAACTATTAGAAGAGGACGTGGGAGTTATCATTGTGAGTGTACAACCTAATCAACTTCCGTTTCGTTACGAGTATGTGTCAGATTTTACTATGGCTGTAAAAAACTAATGACTTATGCTTATTTGTTTGGTGACCCATTCAAAAGATAAACTTCGCTACTAGGATTTTTTTGTGCCATGGCAAATCCCAAGCTGTGTTTGCTGTTAAACAATGATAGTATCTTAATACCAACACTACCCTGTCTCCACAAACGTTTTCATTTGCTTTCAATGATGCACTTAACTGTGGAGGAAATATTAATGCAGTATTGACACAACAGGCAAAGGAACATGTCCATAATGTTATTGGGAGCAGCTGTACTGCAGGAACAAGAAATATCCTGAGCAGGGACATCACCAATTCCTCTACTTTCAGTCGACGAAGGAAATACTATAATCATTGAAGGGATAGAAGAGTTTAAATATATAGATACATCTATAAAGAGAGTATAAGTTTAGTACACATTTAATCATAGTTACGATACCGTCTCATCCCAAAACTTCAAAGACAACAAAGGGAACCTGCAACCCAGAGAATCCGTGTCTGGTCTATAGTCTGGTTCTGAAAAGTATTCAAATTATGAATCGAGAAGATGAAAGTGCTAGGTCTACAAAATAATTGCAAGGGAAGACTATTGGTTGAATAAAAATCCGAAAGGGAAGCGTATGAAGCAATTTTCAGCCTTTGGGATAATCGATCCACACATAACTTTTTTGCTGTGCCAAGTGCCAACGAACGTTTTAAGAGTAAATATGTAATTTATATACAGTGGCATTGATTTTCGCCAATACAATAGCTTTCTTGAAACAATCAAACATCTGGGGGTGAGAATCCCACAAAGAATTTAATTATGTCCCCGACTGGACAAAATTCTAGCTCCCATGTAGTGTTGGGTTATATGGGTGGAGCATGATACGATGTTTGTTCTCAAAAACAAAACACCTAAATTGAAGAGCCAAACTGGAGGTTTAAGTGAAATTGCGTGCATTCCCATATGCATGAGTAGATATGAGTACGTACATATGTGCAGTTAACATTCAAAATACATAAAACCATATCGTGGTAGTGAAACGGTCCCTCCTCTCCCCATACACTGGTAGCTACCAGTGAACAGTCAACGTAACGTACAAATGAAGAGCATTCTGTAAGCTAATGAAGCCAAGTCTACTGTGGAGGACTGATTGTGAGGGAAAAAATACAGAAGACATAAAACTATGACGATTGTTGAAATTGCTTGGATTTTCTAGGTCCCAAAAGGAGATACAAAAGCTGGCGTTCCCAAATAACAACCATTCTAGAGCATTTAATGTAGGGTAATAGGAGAGCCCAGCGTTTTCTTAGCACACAGTTATTTTAAAGGAACTTGATGCAAAGTTTGGGTGTATCACGATACCCACATATAAATGGTTTCAAAAGGCTCTCATAATGCCTTATTGAGCTTCTTCACATTTTCCCCCTTGTGACCACTCATTAACCTGGAATGTTAATTGAAACGATACAGCATATAGTGAGGAGAGTGGTAAAGATTCCCAACAAGATTTTTTTTTTGCTAAATGGTACTTTGCATAGAAGTACTTACTGGCTGGCCGTAGGCCGGCACAGAGGCATGAAATGAGCTTCTGACAACTACTTTATACAGTGGTCCACACGCTGTGCATATGTACATTGCACATCTACGATACAATACGTAACTAATCTTTTTAACATGAAAGTACTCACTCATGACTCCATACTTAATATGCTCCATGACTAATGTCAGATAGGAAAACCAACATCTATTGAATTATGCTGTGCTGGCAGGGATTGTATGTGAGTACAGTTACTCAGACCTGGTTAAACAAGAAAGTGCTATGTGGATATTGATTTTCATTATTGAAGGATTCCTTGGCCCCTCAGTTGTAAAGACTCTGTGTGTGCTGAGGGATTATGACTATGATAAATAATAATCCAGAGTATAAATAATTTCCAAATTGTAATCAATTCATTACAATGGGATCATCCCGGAATGTAATAAACTTTATATGACACTGGTACTCTACTATTGCTCTATTACTCTCTGGGATATCTATGTGTGTGTGTGGTAGCTGGTAGCCCTAGCCCGTACCCAGGGAAATTCTTATATGTATGTATGGGTGGAGGTAAGCCCTATACCCATTTGTACATAAAGTTATCGTCATACGGACGCTGCAACAACTTTTGCATTTACCCAAAACCTCCTGAAATGTAACGCGAACATGCAAACTGCAAACTGTTTCATGACGAGCAAGTGTTAAGTTGAGCTGCCAGTCCAAAAGCGTACTGTCATAGGGAATAGGAAACTTTTGTGTTAAGGGAATATTAACACAGATGTTACACTTTAAATCTTCCACTCAATAATCATTTTAAACACTATACGAAATGTTGGAGGAAAGTAGTTCGTTGGGTAAAGCCTGGCTGTGTAAGTAAGTTTCCGTAGAAAGACAAAGGAAGTCTCTGGGATTGCGTCGTGAGATGTGATGCATGGGAAGTTGATAAATGCATACGTACATAGAGAGAGAGAGAGAGAGACAGAGACGAAAGGGAATAGAAAGTGTCAAGTGCTGTTTGAACTGCATACTGGGCTGGGAGGTCCGAAACGAATGCTAAAATTACTTACTCACTAACCATAATGGCACGAAGGCACAGATGTTAAAAACTTTAGCAAACTACATAATTAAGAATCATAGCAATTATACGTAGGATTTTCCACTGAACGGAATAATTCCAAATTCCAATGCTAAAATTTGCATGAGAGTAACAAGCTACCCTAGCTAGGGGTCGTCTGTCTTGTTGCTGATTAAAGTTGCGAAACCCGCAAGTTTTTAAGTGATGCTTAAACCATGGCTGCACTAACCAGAAGTTTGTCATTTCGTAGAAGGAGAAGTCATTGTATAAATATTATAGATCCTCTCTCGGTACATCATCCACCAAGCTCGTCTGCTCACGCATCCGTAATAGCGGTATGCACAGTCCTAGTAAATATCCTTAAGAGGAAAAACTAGTTTTACATTTTTATTCTCTTGCAAACATACATTGTCTGTACAGGAGCCAGGAGGAGCTCGTTGCACAAGAAAAACTACATTTGCATACATGCAGTAACCAACATCCAGAGGAAAAACTGGGCCAAATTAAGTAAAAAGAAAGAAAAATGTGACTCGACATTGACTGACACGTACACAGACATTGGGACCGAGAGACTTTCAAAAAGTTTTCAGCCAGATCTGCAAGCTCCAGCCTTTCCCAAGAACTAGACTTGATTAAAAACATATTGCATGTGGGATGTACTCTATAGGCTTGCCTCATGCAAAAATATCCCGGATTCATTGCAATTCATCCCATTTCAACTGAGGTTGTTTTGCAACCACTTTTTAAGCCTTTTTGGATTGTTGCCAAGAATATATTCGGAAAATTTCCATTCCTTCTCCAAATCTTTGACTACCCTATCAAGACGGGGATAAAAACTTCAGAGCGGCCTATCAATGTTGGGGCATTCATATTTATAAAAGAACAATAAAATCATGCTATAAATACTGTCGTAGAGCCAGGGATTGGGAAATGTTATGCATTTCCTATGACCAGTCACAGATAAGAGCATTACAGACGAAGCGCAATTGAGTGTAACTTGATACTCAAACCTGGGCCGACGGCTCCGACCTGTGTCATTTTACGAATTTCTATGCACCAGCCATAACCGCAAGCGGAGATTGATTTGCATTGTCCAACTTTACCTTGAAGAGTCGACAAGTGCATGAACGTCGTAAAATCAGGTTATTAAATTCCGTACGAACTTACTTTTTTTAAGAGCTATTAGTTCCTCAAGGGCATTTCGAACTGGAATGTTTACACCATTATTTTGAAAGCATTTAGTAGGAAACCATGAATCCCCTCCCCCGTTATACGAACGGATGGTGGGTATATGTATACAGAACTTATATTTAATTACGTGACACATTGAAAATGAGAAATTCCTTGTTTCTCTGACCCTTCATATGAATTGCATGCATACATTATATATTATAGAGACGATTCCCGTTGTGCTAAAACTGAATGTCACTGCTATAGGCCCATTCTAGACAACGGTTGAATAAAAAATTCTTTCCTAATTTTCTATGTATTTCGAAAATAAAACTTCCATAATTTATTAAGATTGCCCATCCATAGAATGGGAACTCCACTCTGATCTACATCAATAAATATGAAGGAATGAGGAAATTTCGGTGATGAAACAAAATGGGCCAGTGGTAAAAAGCAGTACCAGTCCTTAATATGGTCTTCCAAAACGTAGACAACAAATTGCAGATACCACATAAAACAATCTCTTCTAGGAATCCCTCCAACATATTACAAGGGACATTTCCAGTCAACAATATAGACATGCACTTCCCCACCACATAATAAAAATCTGGTCAAAATCTGGTTTTGCTTTGCATTCTCTCTCGTCCCGTGCATTCAAGTATTCCACTGTGCATTCTCTGGGTCTACTATGTGTACTCGCTGGTTTTAATGTGCATTCTATTATTAACCATGGGCCTATTTTATTGGGGCAATGACTAATTCAAATAAAATGGTACCCTTTTATTATCGGTACACACACAGATAGAAAGATGATACCCCGCTCATGCAAACCAGACGACAACCTTTTCTTTCATCAGCTACAGGAAACATGGTGGTACGATACTAAAAATGTAATAATTATTCAAGCGAGTTGATTACATCAGGAAATTTAAATTCTATCGACTGAGATATTATAACACATTTTATTACAATGAATGAGTACTGAACCGAGACTATAACATTTTCCTTTTTTGTTTCAGTGGGGCTTTGCATATAGGCAGTAATTAAGTATCCTATAACTTATATGTTGTGATGAATCAGCATAGATGTCCCAGTAGGAAATAAATAAAAGAAGTAAAGAAACCAACCACAGAAACCACACAAATTCGATTGTGCTTGATTTTAATGCATATATTGTTTCATGTAAAGACATATACATCAATTAAAATTAGGGACAAAAAAGTAGGCAGCCTATTATATCAACTTAAATATAATTTCTAATTTATATTTTGTCATGTGCAAAAGCTAAGCTTTCACAAATTCAATTGTTGGGTAAAATTATAGCACAGGGATGACCGTTCGCTAAAATTCTAACGCAGGAATGATTGTTGCTAAAATTCTATCAGGAAAGATTGTTGCTAAAATTCTATCAGGAAAGATTATTGCTAAAATTCTAACAGGAAAGATTGTTGGCTAAAATTCTAATAGGAAAATTTTTTTGTTAAAAATCTAGAACAAGAATGGCAGGAATGATTGTTGCTAAAATTCTACTAGGAAAGATTGTTGCTAAAATTCTAATAGGAAAGATTGTTGCTAAAATTCTAAAAGGAATGATTGTTGGATAAAATTCTAACACAGGAATGAGTAGCCTGAACGAAGTCAGTTTTACAAGGTTCTGAGACATGATTTAGATTACACAAATATAATGCTAACGGTTTCAAAAAATATTCAGCCTTTTAGGTGACACAAGACAACACAAAATTAAGGATGGCCTTTCACGCGTTCCTTTTTCTCGCCCATACTTAATAAGGTTCTGTTTACATACAACAGGTATTAATCAAAATAGGAGCAAACAGGTTGTAAAGTATGGGAATAGATTTATGTATATGGGAGAAAGGCGAGAGAAAGGATTTTCCTGCAACGTCAACTTCATGCTGCTAATGCGAATGAGGAGTATGTACTCCTCATATTGTCGAGGTAACGAACCGAGCACAACGCCCGTCAACCTCTACACGCGCCGATAAAACAATATCCATAAGCAGAAAATTCCTTGTGCCAACTTCTCTGAAAATGAAAAAACTCGAGCTTCCTCTCTCCCCAGCAGCAGAGAGAATGAACAATGTTTATTTTCCTCCCTGACTTTTGACTTCAAGCGTCAGTACGGATTCGCTGGAATATAGTCACTAGCTAACTTTTAGTCTTCAACTAATCCGGGTGGTGAGGAAATTGAAAAGAGTTATGAAAGGACATCCGCACGAGTAAAATGTTTCGTTTAGACTGGGTTTCCCCTCAAAACTATAAGTTTTCATGAGTCGGCTCTAGACTTAATATCCTTATAATTATCTATATGTATAATTACGTATGTACACACGCATTTATAAAGGAATTACTTCTATCAAGAACATCTGACAACTGGTTAGTTGAGATGCTCTTCCAACTTATTGGTATATAATTAATTATGTGCATCAATTTTTGGCAATGAGCACAATAAATTTCCTCCAAAGGAAATCGCAAGGAAGTGCTTACATATGCATATATTGTGACTATTCCTGGAGAGAATTTCAAAGGAAGACGGCACACCAATGTGTCTCCGTCCAAATACGTACAGCTGCGTGAAGTATTGGGCTAAATATTGTAGTTCACACGTTGGGGATACATGGATCCCTTCCGGAAGTCCATTACCACTATAACGAGACCTTATCGCGATTATCTCTGATAGAGGCAAGCATTTGCTCTGGGCTGGGTGGAAGAAAAAAAAAGTACTTATGTAGTCAGGCGGGGACGAATTGTGTACTGGAATGTTCTGTATCCATGGAAAATTTTCTTTCATTAGATTAGAAAGGCAATTTGAAAGATATACAAAAACTATTATTGTGTAATCCTCATGGGAAGGTTGGAGCAATAGAAATTAGTTAGTAGTTAGTGCCAGCTGACTATTGTAGTATCAATGGGTCTAGAAAATATTCCAATTGAGCTTCTTCACAGTATGTTTGTATACCCACTTCACGTGTGAGCAAATTCATGTAAGCATCCCCAAAAGGCTGGTGCAAACGATACCATTTTCCTTAAAAGCTGACTCTCCACTGCTCTAGATACATACGTTAAGTGCCTTTTGCATTAAGTTTTACAAGATAAAAACTTTTTTATTTCCCAATGCGAGAGAGGAAGACCGGAGAGACCATATCAGAAAATCAGATACGGTATAGTACATAATTACTTCTTGTATGATAGTTTGCCTGACACTTCAATTTGCGCCTGGAAGGTCTATCGCTTCGTCTACACACACACACACACACACATACTAGAGCACCCGTGTACAAAAGACTACCCCTTGGAAGTACATGGATGTATCCTTCTATATAGACTCTTATAATGTGTATGGATTTATGAAGCAGAGTACAAGTAGTAAGTACGTGGAGCCCAACTGGTGCACTTATTACAGCAACACTTTCAGTATGTATTTCATTTTGAGGAGCATTGTGAGGATTTTATACGGAAGGGCCTTCAATTTTACAGGTATAGGAAGGAAAATATAAAATTATGGATGTAATATGCAATCTTCTTCCAATATCTACTCTTGAAGCCGTGTGCTGCTACATCACAAACCAAATGTAAGGTGATTCTCAAGCTGAAAAAGTCCTTTCCTACAGTTTTTTTTTTCAAGTGGATAGACACAGTATTTTCTCTTTGACTCGTTGTTCCTGCGCGCTATGGGGACTGTTGACCATGGCCTCTTTGTAGATTGCATGTACTGCATTCTCTGTTGACGATTGAGCGTATACATGTGACCATGTCTTTAGCAAAGTTGACGACGAAGACACAAATCTCTGACTCGTATCCCTCTCCTTTTGTAGCGAGTACTTGATAATAACAATAAAGTATCTACTGCAACCACGAGGATTTCCCATACTATCTTGATACCAGATCCTACCAACTACGCGCAAGTTTCTCATTGTTACAAGTCCATACTATTTTAAAATAGTTGCAGTTGTGGCCTCAAATCAGCTTTAACATGAACAGTGGAGCTAACATTAAGACTACTTGGGTTCCAGAGGCTCACCTTACTTAGTCGAAAAGTTACTTCCAGTGCTGCTTTCATATAGTGAAGAGAGCTTTAAGCCCAAGTACGCATCGTCTTGTGTACTCACGGTCAGGAGAGGAAAATATATTTACAAAAATTGCTAGTATAAATTCTTGCTGTTGTACAGTAGTCACATCAAGGGCATGTGAATTCAAGTAGTTGTTAAGTACATACTTACCTTTCTCACCTGCACACAATAGGAGCAAAAAAAAAAGTAATAGAATAATTTACCCTCGCCTTGAAATCCATGGAAAAAAACGAAATAATTGCCTCATAGTTACAAAGTCACTCCGTATGATTAGTCGATTAGTTTGAAGTGCTGGTTATAGCTGATTAGGAAATTTTCTACAGTGCAATCAATTATATGTAGTAGTGATTAGTAGAATCGTAGGAGTTGAGTGATACAGTGAGTACCTACCAGAAACTAGTCAATTTTTGAGTCGAAATGCAATACTGGCGATTGCCTGATACTATACATAAAAAGTACCAAACCCGTCGGGAACAGTTTTAAAATAATCCAAGGTAATAATTGGCAGCAGCAACATTGGATACTGTGATGAATACGAAGACGACAGAGACAACAGAGTTAACTTGAAGTTCATCTGTGAAAATCTCTGGAGTAAATATAAGGCATTATATATTTGAAGAAAGTACAAAAGAAGAAGAAGAAGAAGAAGAAGAGGAAGACGCTGGTGCATCTTTAGCAGAGAAAACAATGTCATTTTTTTCGTGAATATTTTCAGTCAATAATTATTTCATCTCTCTATGATACCTTTATTGCTATCTTTGCTAAAATCGGATTGATCGCATGCTGCTCTAAAGTTAAAGGGATGGAATGAAATTTGTGGAATCCCTGGAAGACGCTTCCAATAACTAACGAGAACATTTTTTGCAATCAATTTATGGAGGTAACCTGCTAAATAATAGATGATACCTGAACAGTAATACCCCTAGCTCATACTAACAAGCGTAGAAATTTCTTACACTTACGCTGCAGTAACTCCAAACAATCCTTGAGATGTACATAAATGATTTTGAGCACAAAAATTTGTCTGCCTTCAAAATTTTTGTATCAGATCAGGTCAAAATATTTTAAGTTAACGGATCCTGACAACTGTCTCTAGTTGATAAACAATGCCCATCATGCCATAGTGAACTTACAACAAAGGAGATTTTTAAAAAGTTTCAGGGAATTTCTCCAGTATAATGTGAGTATAAAAACATATAATAATTATTATTACTACCTAACCACCTACAGTGAGACAATAGAACGTAGGTCTCTTTCAATTCTTTCCACTTGCTTGGGTGCATGTCCTTTTCAGCCAACAATAATTTGTATGTCTTCATATTTCAAAACACAATATTTGTATTCCAGCTTGTGAGTACTTGAGTATGGATTTTCGAGGATGATTTTCTTAAAAATATTTTAACTCAATTTTTGATAATTATTATTATATGTGGTATGAAGGAAGCACACAATCTGCATTGTACCACAATTTTTTCTGAATATTTGATTACCTTCATATTTTTACTAATTAGCATCGACTGCTGATATGATCTGATTTGGTGAGATTGATAACTCACGAATGCAAAATTTTTTGGCAAATGAACCAAGGTAGTTGGGTTTGTGTTACACTTGTAATCATTCTTTAGCTTGTCTACTTACTACATTGCTCGGTTTGTGTGCATGGGAATACTTACTTTGTTTGCAGAGGCTTGCCGATACGAATCAGTAGAATCTGACGAGATGCAGGCATTCGCCAAGCGTCTCAGGTAATACACAACTCATATAATAACCCCTGAGCTTTTATCTCCTATCACTTTTTTACTTCTTTACTTACACTTTTGTCGGGATTATGGATTTATGCAATGACCGGTACTGCTACTACTACTGCTGCTCAATGTTTACGTACTAACAAAAATTAGACTATGCAAATTGACTTTGTTATGACACTCGTGTGCAAGTCGGGTGACAGCAGTGGTGACTTTTTTACCTTAATGCATGAAGTAATGTACACCATATCATTCAAGCGAGACATAATTATTTTTTGGTGTCAGTGGGAGCAGTAGTCCAGAGAAAGAGAGAAACAATTGTTTTGACTTTTTGTCCCTGGTAAAATATGCAGGTTTAAAGCCGCGAGCGAAGACAAGAGCAATGCTAGGATTTTACCCTCGGATTTTAACGAAGATGAGGAGTTTGAAGAGCCTGTTGTGGTAAAGCCTCAACCTGCGGGTTCAGATGCAAATGTCCTGATAGCCTCCTTAGTAGAGAATGCTAAGAAGCTCAACTTATCGGAAACTACAAATAGTGGACCAAAGGAGCAAGTCAAGAAGTTGGATGCATCAGTTCAAAACCATTTCACGTCAGTTGACAACCCAGTACCATCAATCATGGAGCTCCAAATCCCCAATCTAGTTAATATTCATTCGGAAGAAGCGGTCATTCCACCGAGGTTCCTTTCCTGTAGATCCGATTCTAGAAGTAGTTTAGGTCTCCAAGACTCACCCGTTATCGCGACGTCAGTTTTGGCAGATGAGCGGAGTAGCAATAGTAGTAAACCTCCACCCAAAACCCAACCTATCCTAATGGATAGATCGCCATTCAAACTAGATAGAACTCGACCAATTTACCCAAATTTCCCCTTTTCGCCTTTTACTTCCCCGGGTGCTTCACCTTATTTGGCTCGTCGACGGAAGCTGAAAGAATCTCAAAGAGTGAGCATTGAGAAAGTTGGGGATGATGTACAACTGAACCAATATCGCTTGAAGGAACCTATAGGTCAGGGCTCGTACGGAATCGTTAAGTTAGCGTATAGTGAAGAGGATGATAAAAATTATGTGAGTCTTATCTTATCTAAATTTTATGCTCTAAAGTGCATGCCCATATGTACGTGCTCATTTTACTGATGTATTTATTATCGTAGTAAAAATATTATTTGCTCCCTTTGGGATCCCAATTGATTAATATAAAAACCGGGCAATTTGCAATCTAAATGTTGTATTAAGGGGAAAACAAAGTGAGTTTGCTTTTACTTTTAAATATCAGGCCATGAAAATTTTATCAAAGAAGAAATTACTGCAAAAAGCTGGGGTTTTTGGGAGAATCGCTCCCCCAAGACGGACCTGCGGGAAAAATGCAGTCGAAAATCCCCTGACAAGAGTTTACCGAGAAGTTGCCATACTGAAAAAATTGGACCATCCAAATGTGGTAAAACTCATTGAAGTTTTGGATGATCCAACGGAGGATAACCTTTACCTTGGTAATTTATAGTTGGACATTTATTTTAAAACCAAGAGTAAAATATTGCCACCCACAGTAATGCAAATACAGGATGTATGTGTATCTATGTATGTATACTCAAGTAAAAATCAATGATGATATGCATGATGCTTTACTGTTGTTGTTGTTTTTCTTGGAAGTTTTTGAGCTTTTGGAGAGGGGAGAGATTCTTGATGTGCCAACCGACAAGCCACTTTCAGAGGAGAAGGCTTGGAAGTATTTCCGTGATGTTATTCTTGGTATCGAGTACCTCCACTATCAAAGAATTATACACCGAGATATAAAACCATCAAATTTACTTGTTGGGGATGACGATCATATCAAAATTGCTGATTTTGGAGTTTGTAACGAATTCAATGGAGAAGATGCACTTCTAACAAGCACGTCAGGAACTCCAGCTTTTATCGCTCCCGGTATGTAAATTTAAATTCTTAGATAAAGTTTCCGCTTGTTCTTGTCCTGACTCTTCCTGAATTTCAAGGGAAACTAACACACTATTATGGTTTCCATTTTCTTTCCTCTTTAGAGGCTTTGGCCAACCCGAAAGGAAGCTATAGTGGGAAAGCAGCCGATATTTGGCAGATGGGAGTCACATTGTACTCTTTGGTGTTTGGACGAGTGCCATTTCATGATAGTAACATCATGACACTGTACAACAAAATTCAACGAGAAAAACTTGTTTTCCCTGATAAACCGATCATTTCTAATATGTTGAAAGATCTACTATGTAAGATGCTTACTAAAGATCCTCAAAATAGGATCAGCCTTCCTGAGATTAAGGTAAATTTCCAGATTCAATTTTAAGCGTCCCTGCTCTTTCCTCATTTTCTATCTTGTATTCCTCCGGAGTATTGTGTACATACTAGTTATTTACTAGCAGTGTTGTCTTGTGAATTTTAAAAATAATAATAAAATTGTATATACATTTCAGGGTCATGCTTGGGTTACTCAGAATGGAGAGTGGCCTTTGCCGACGGAGGAAGAACATTGTTTGAATTATGTAGAAGTGACGGAGGAAGACATCATTAACTGTGTTCGGAGTGTTCCAAAAATCGACACGATAATCCTGGTTAAGACGATGCTGAAAAACCATTCTTTTCAGCATCCGTTCAAAAGGAATCATAGCCTTTATAAAAGCCCACTTCATATCAACGGCCGGTCGCACTCAGCCCCAAGTTCATACGACTTTTATTTTGACAGGTGAGTAATCCCCAGTCTAATTGACGTTGACTTAATAACGAGTTTTCGTCAATTGGCTTAAAATCCTTGCTGTAACTAATTTGTGTAAAGGTTGTGCTCACAAAACATTTTCTTCCCAAACTTCCACGTACCTCTTTGGTAATGCCCTCTAAACCCGTGTATGCATTTAATACATAGTTAAATGAATTACGGTGAGGGAAGAAAATTGCATACAGAGAGAGAGAGAGAGAGAGAGAGAGCAAAGCTTAAATTACTGTTTTTTCCATGCTTCTTCATGTACCATGAGATAAAACTTCTTTTTTTCGATATCTACTTTTTATTAAAAGTTCTTAAGAAGGTTGAGTTTTTTCCTTGGGTAATAACTGGTAATTGACATGTGTTTCTGAATATTTTATCCCATACAGGAAAATGAGTTTAGATTCAAACCTACCCATTGTGAATGAGTCAAGAAAAGAGAGAGAATACTCAAAACTCCCCGTGAAACCTGCAGAGATGAAGAATACCCCGTCTTGTCATAACTGACCTTTTTAGGATTTTGAAAGGCATGCAATACTCAACCTAATTACGGAAGTAACCTTGACAAAAAAACTTAATATTTATTCCAACGCACTAAGTCTAAATCTATTTTATGCATATCATTCCTTTTTAAAGTGTTAAAACTAACGACGATTTTTGTACCTATCATACTATACTGATATTACATTATTGACGTGTCTCTTCATGTTGACCCGCGCAACATACATTGAAATTAACTGCACACTTGAATATTACGCTTGATCTCGTCAAAGGTGTCTGACCAATACCAAAAAACTACACACTTGATACCATGACTACACTAGTTTACATAATTTTAAGCTACATTTTTTAGTCTTAAGACCTTATGTTGACATGACACATCCAGTCGGATGTGGAGTGCAAGCACCACTTGAACCTTTCGTGTAATACTAATTGTAATAATAATTTTAGCACAACCGACATTTTTAATTTTAAATTTTCACAATACTGCACTTTTACTGTCATGCAGCATTTACTTCTACATTAGTTATTGCACAATCGATAGATAATAATTAGTTTGTGGTATTATTTTAACCTTTTGATCACACGGACAAGAGTGTACTTGTCCCGACCTTATAGGAAGTATCCCTTTTAACTATACACTTCTTCAAATCTTAAAATACACGTAGGATAAGGTTTCTCTCTTCAAACCTTTCACAGTTGTAATAATATTAAAATAAACCCAAAATGCTCAGCACTACTCAGTCAAATCAGCCAAGTGAACCTTACAAATATTACTTCGAATCATCAATACTATACAACTTGAGAAATATTTGCTGAATTTATTCATATGAGAACATTTTCCAAATAAAATAATATTCCTACCCTTACAACCATTGTAATTTTCTTGAATCAACCAGTACACCAATATGTATATACGCATACCTAACCATCCCACCGTGTAGACGCCTAGTCAAATGTCAATATTCCCAGAATTAGCTGCATAATAGCATGGCATGGTGTGATATTCACACACGGTTACTAATAACTAATAAAATGATTATAGATTGTCCTTCCTCAAAAATCAACCATTAGATTAATGAGGGAAAAAGTGCACACTTGGTTTAACCAACCTCACAACGTTCTTTTGTATTTCCCCATATGTATGTACAGATGAGTCATTCTACTTATGATTGATTCCATCTTTCAGTAGTAGCCTTTGCAATCTGTCATTGGGAATGTACACATTGGTGTATTGAACGTGATGAACTTACTGCTTCCATACGCCCATGGCATGGATTAGGAAGATACATAAAATATACTTATGACCTAGGAAAAAATAAAATAAATAATCACAGCAATTATAAATTGTTCTATTATCAAACCCAGCAGCACAATAGACAGTCTTGCTGCGGTTCTCATGTACATAGTACAATTAGCAGGTAGATTAGATAACTGTGTGTATATTTGGATTAGCCTTTCTATAAATGTGAACAACCTCAAGTTCAGTTTATTCTGAAATTCCATATGAGAAATGTTTGTATTATTAATAATCTATAATAGTGAACAAACAGAAGCCACCCCCTCAAAATAATCTAATAATTCTTGTCATTCTATATAATATTTACTTTTACCCCTTTCTACAAGTATACGTACATACATAGCTTTAAACCGACAATTTTTGCGCATTTTAATTTTACATTTCAACACCGTTATCACCATAAGATTGTTTTAGACGCTACAAGGAAGCCATTTTGAAAAGACACTCTCGACTCTTTCCATAATCTTGTGATCTTGTGTCAAGGGATGTTACTTCTAATTGTTAGAATATATGCATAGATACAGCAAACGTTACATGGTGAAAGTCAAAGTCCTTTCCAGTAATACATGCTGTCACTGTCCAAGGCATATCTAATGGCTATTGCTTACAGTCATTATCAGAATGGACCCGCTACATGTATATTTGTATGTAGTATGGGAAAAGGGATGGGTACCAAACGGAAATTGGGATTTCACCGGCATGTCATTCAGGGATCGATTGTTGAGCGGACATCAAAAATCCCGGGCGGCTCCTTACACAATGAGCAGGAATTTCAAGTCATGGAGATCGGATGGCAAGAGTACTGTAAAAAAAAAGAACATCCATATCCACAGGGCTTTGTTTACATGCGTGCATACTGAGTGAGAGGAACGTTGCCAGCCAGTACCTGTACCTGTCTTCTGTGGAGTTTCACAAGTAGAGTCTCTGGGATGATGAGAAAAAAAAAGAGAAAGAAAAGGGGAGAGAATTGAAAGTACGCGGCAGCGGAAAGACTCATGAAGGCGGGGACTGAAGATGTAAACGGGGAACTCAGGAGGGCGCTTAAAAAGAAAGTGGATCTAGTTCATGCTCCCATTAAAGGCTGCTGATCGTGAGTATCTGAGAGAGCTTCTGCTGCTACTCTGCCTATAAATTTTTATTTGATACCTTTCTTCTGTGTGTGTAGTTGGTGCACCCAGAATCTGAGGGAAAAGAGATGTAAATGTATAGCAGAAAACATAGAAATCTCATGTATAAGTGTTTCCCTGTACGACAGTACAGTTAGCTGTTATGTCGGACTCATCTCAGTGTCTGAAGGTAGTCAGAGTGGTAAACTGTCCAATATTTATTATTGACTCGGCGTAGACTCCTCGACTGTATTATTGTGGACCTCGTGTGTGGTTTCCCCTCTGACACCCTGTTCCGTTCTCGTGACCTCCGTGGACTCTGTCTGTAGACTATATACAGTTAATTGAACGTTGAGAAATCCCTCTATCCGCTCCCAACACCATTATTCTCATCGAGTCTCTTGATTCCTTAACGAGTTATAAGAAGTCTCTTTGCCTTTAATCTACTACAATCAGCCCAATTTCTCCACTATATCAACAATTGAGTAGTATGTTGTTGACTACCAGCAAGTATTATTAGAGAACTATCAGAGCACAACTCGCTGTCATCCTGACCGTTTATAAACTTCTATAGTGTGTATAGTTACTGTATCGTCAATCATGAAATAGTAGGTAGTGAGGACTTGGAACAATAGGCAGAAAGTTCTTGTTAAAATGTTCAAAATCTGTCCCACTAGCAAATTAAATAAGCTCCTTCGCTTCGAGTTTAAGTAAAAGAATAAATATATAAAAAAAAACAAAGTAATCCTCCTCAAGGCTTCCATTCCCACCATAGTCTCAAACTTAAATAGGGAAATGGATTTCTAATGGGGTTCAAAGTTACTCTCTGATTCAATCTTTTTATTTGAGATAGATTCTCACTCAGAATCAAAATCTTCTCTGCCCAGCTATAAGTAGCGTATAGTTGCCAGTCTCAAAGTTTGGATTATATTGTGAAATCTGCCAACATTTTCCACCTTCACACAGTTGGGGATTTCAGCATCACTGATAATGGTGGATGGGCCGTGTGGTCCTTTTCGGTGATTGTTGGTTCTACTAATTTCCGAGTAAATAAAGTTGAGAGGATTTTATTAGATAAGTTGAAATAAATTGTTGGTCGGAAATTTTTGTCTGGGAGATTTTTCCCTGGAAATTTTTGCACTTGTTCGCATCACATTTTGTGCTCGTTAACGGTGTCAGGTGTGCGCGTTGTAATTGATTCATGCTATATTATTTGGATTTTGCATGTAAATAAATTAGCAGGAATCTCATAATTCCAAAGTCTCCAATCGTGCTTCAGTTTTCAACTTTTCCAATTCCCTGGTTCCTCAATCAGCGACTCTCGAAACGATACTTTTTCAAGATAGAAAGTGAATGATACGTGCATTGAGAGGTACAACTCCTTGTAATTTCTAAAACATTTGACCCTGTCTTGTAAGTTCATGCAAGCTCCACAGTGTTAAGACTCTTTCCCATTAGGATCTTTGGGATTCGTTTTGATTTTATCAGATTACAGGACAAAAGTAGTAGAGAAATCCCCGTAAGGATGAATATATGAGTGTTACCATACGTAGATTTGTGAGTCGAGTGGACATTTAATCACCTGAGCAGCTCAACTTTGTAGGATGTCCATCGATCACATTGATTCAATTTTGAAGACTCCTAATTACTAGAAAAAAAGGAAGGGATTTTTTTAGTTATCATCTCAGACGATAGCTGCTCTCAATTCCTCCACCAAATGTACTCCTGCTATTGTAAATACAGAAGTAAACCTTACAGTATAAAAAACCTATGTATAACTACATCTCAGATAATAACAAGCACAAATTGTGTCGACTGAAAAATTATATCGGCTTCGATTTCACAAAAACTTAAGGTAACCATTTTTTTACACTTGTAACTTTATATATGTATGTACATGTGATGTAGTGACTATCTGTCGTTTCCTCTGTAATTTGTAGAACCACTTTTAACAAATAGTTCCGAGAAAAGTAAACACTTATTTATTCACCTTTCAATTCCTGGCTCACGCTGTAGGTTAACTATCTATGTATATATGTCTTCTCCGACCACCACACACAGACTAGTACGATTTGGTACAGATAGAAAGAAAAGCCCGAAGTGTTTACTCAAACTAATACAGATACATATTTATTTGCGACTACAATAAATACGGAGCACAATGGTGTGCGGTAACAAATATGTGTGGAGCTCAGAGTTACAAAGGCATTCATGGAATTACTCGACATATGAAGAATGTAATCATGACCCATTCATGTTTTTCAATACTGGAATTATTCTAGTTGCTCATCACAAAGAGCAATAAAAGTTTAATTTGAATCCTGAGAAAATGTGTGCTGAACCTCAGCGTAGAAAAAGCTATTGCTTTTCGATTGCTTTGTTTGAAGTCGTGTCAGTCTTGATAGAAGGCTGATTTGTACATTCTTGTTAGGTCAGTTAGTCAATGAAGACTTTCCTGTCTGCATACTATGTACATGCCCATACATTAAAAAAATCATCTTGTATCATCTGTCAATGGAACACTTACTCCTTTGTGCCTCACAATGTGAGGAGCACACATTAGCAGAAAATGTGTCATTCATTATTGGAGTCGCGAAACAATAACATTAGTGTTTCCGCTCAGACTCCATTTTCAGAGTCTATCCCTTCTTGCTTCCTTAATTCTCTGTTTAGTTTTTTTTTTCAACAAATTGGTACGCACCAGCACCATCACAGCAAACTTTCTAAATTGTGATACTTTTCATGCCGGAAAATGTACATTTTGTACAAAGTTTATATATTGTGGCGCCGAATGAAAACAACTTGGTTGGAATTTAATTTACTGTTTCAGAGCCTGAGAAAATTCAGTGCAGAACAGAAGGTTTAGAACATTTTATATAATCCCTCATTTGTAATTTACACTTGCAAGCAAAAATCCTGAGCTGATGGATTTGTCCAGTCAAATAAAAATATTTACATACAAGAAATTCATTTACATGTAGAAACCTCCTCGTTCAGAAGTATCTACATGTCTATGAATTCAGTCTTAGAGTTTCATAGCTTTTAAATCCTCTCATTACAAATACAGTGTGGAGTGTAATTAACAGATGGTTCATTTTGATGGGGAAACATCGTAGGAGGAAAATTATATGGAGAGAAGGATGAAGTGAACGTGGAATGATAAAAGTTGATTTTGTCATTATAATTATGAGAGAGTTAAATATTTTCTTGAGATTATGCTTAATTGTTGTAGCCTTTGCTTGGAGAAATTACTCATGGTTAGTATTGCGATCACCAAGCCAGTTATATGTAAGTATGGGCCTCTGTGAGCACTGGGGGCTCTCAGTGGCTCTGATGGAGAGAAATATGCTAATGCCAAGGAAAATTATGGTTCATTTGTAGGTTTGCACACAGAATGACACAAATTGGCACCGGTCTTAAAATTACAGGTCCTGTATCAAGAGACTTGCTGTAAATGTTCCTATTAGTAGTAGCAGGATCACTTTGACTTGAGTAAAAGACACAAATGCAAATTAATTTCAAGTTTCATTTTTACATCGGGCTATAGGTATGTATACAGGGATTGAATCCAATGGTTTCATGAGTAAAATTTCAACTATTTCAGCTGTTCAGGCACATGTTTCCCACAAACCTCCCTTCTCCCTACTCAAATCCAGATTTTTATTTAGCTCAGAGAAAATATGTTTGGATGCCTGAAATTCGATATTACACGACAGTATTTAAGATGAAATTGCTTTCCTTGCCAAAACATTTATCACAATATCATAAACTTTTTTTTTATTTCCTTCTTTTTACAGATTATATCAGTAAACCCCACCAGTTTTGGAGGGGGAACGAATCTCAAGCGCTTTTGTAAGTATATAAATAATTCACGCGAAATTTTTAAGACTCGATCAAACAATCACCGTAGTGTCCCAAAGCAAGTCTAGTTTCTACTTAGTATCGTGCATACAACAAAAATCTTTTTCCTGCAAGTATTCTCTACTGACGAACAAAATGAGCGCCACGACGGATTATCAATGGTATGATTTCATGTCTACTATTAAATTTTACCTTTACAATAATTGGAAACACCTTTTAAATAATTCATCGCTTTTGTATCCCCAGGGCCTACACAATCATGGACTCATCCCGAGTATCTACCTTTTTAATATCAATCCTTCTTATCGTGTATGGAAGTTTCAGGTAAATCTTTTGTCCTTGCCGACAATGTTGAGCAATTCAAAAAAAAAAGATGATAAAAGTTCAGTCCTTCATAAGAAATTTTTCATTGAAAACAAATTTTTTTCCCAAAAATTTAGATCTCTAAATATGGAACAAGAAGCCCGAGAGCGAGAAAAGGAAAAAGAGCTCGCAAAACTAACTGGGATTTCTAATAACGAAGGGAGTAAGTGCAAACACGGTTTATTTCATGTTCATTATGATATCTAGTAAGAAATGAATGGTGACATGCTCTCGTTCCTTGCAATTCAAAAATTATTGTCATTGTCCCCTACCACAACATTACACAAAAGAAAATTTGTACTTATGAAGCGAATTAGAGAGCGTTTCAATTTACAATTATTCTTAATGTCCCCCATACGTTTTTACCCATTTGAATTGCAAGAAGCAAGTAGCCCTGAATCTGTTTACAACATTGCGGTTAAAATTTAATTGTTAGTGCTCTTGTATTCCATAGATGTGCAAACACTGGATACTATGCAGGCGCTATGTCTGCCTCTAGGAGCTTCCGTCTCTCTCCTTGTTATGTTTTTCTTCTTCGATTCCATGCAAATGCTCTTTGCAATTTGTACAGCAGGTAATAAAAGCCTTTTTCTCCCGCATTTACTTGATTAATAATTAAATTTCACATGAAAGTTGGTTCAAATTTCGCACTGTAAAACTTAATTGGGCTTGGTTTTGCAGTTATCGCTACGATCGCCCTTGCTTTTTTACTGCTTCCAATGTGTCAGTACATCATCAGGCCCTGCTCGTCTGGAAACAAGTGAGTAATTTTCTGGGAAAAATCTGGGAAATTCACTGGGTAAAGTATGACTTAAAATTTTTTGAGCTCGGGGTTTTAACTGAGAATTTTATTTTTAGGATCTCCTTTGGAATCTGCGGAAGATTTACAGGAGCAGAACTCATGTCATTTTCCCTGTCGATAACAATTGTTTGCGTATGGGTTTTAACGGGCCATTGGCTATTAATGGACGGTGAGTGTTTTCGATTTGCTCTCGCCCTCTCCTCTCATATCATTGAGTCCCTCTGAGGAGAGTGTATATTGACATTACAAAGTCTAACAATAAACAATAATGGAGTGCGTAAATTCAGCTTTGAGAAAGGTCAAACAAAGTAAATCAAGTTGAGTTAACTGAATGGACTTTATAGCCTTATTGTTAGATATATTTGTAGATATGGGGCTTCTATAAAAAAAAAATTGTAACACTGGGATAACCGTGTAATCTGGAAAGGCATTGGGTGTTGTTTTGCAAATAAAACATATATAAATGTATCCGTACTTATGGGTATCCTGTTAATGAGAGTAGGATTGTAGGATAATTCCTGAACAGAAATCTTGAGTGGAAATGGAGTTCACTGTTGTCACGTAGTGTTGAAGTTTCTTTTTTTTTTACAGCGATGGGAATGGGCCTGTGTGTGGCTTTCATTGCGTTTGTCCGCCTGCCTAGTCTCAAAGTGTCGACGCTTCTTCTCACGGGGCTCCTCATCTATGACGTTTTCTGGGTATTCTTCTCATCGTACCTGTTCAATGCAAACGTCATGGTGAAAGTAAGTACTTGCTACAGTTGTAGGTCATGTCTTTGTAGTTTACCTTACTCGAAATAATTATCATCACCGGTTAATGTGGATTGATACAAAATAGGCTAAACTTCTTTTTTATTGGGATCCTGTAACAAAAGAGATGGATGGATAATCAGCTTAAAGAGTCTATTCACGGCACTCCTTATGTCCTTATTGTAGGCCTTGCTTCCACTGAGACGATAATTGAGGAAAGGTAGTGTCGTGATTCGTGATAGGGATATCTGTCTAAGTCTCTATTACATTTTTATTAAAAGGTAAAGGCTTGTCTTTCAGCATCGATTTACGAATCAAGGCCTCTGCATGTACATACATTCATTTTTTTTTTGCAACATGCAGAGATATATGTGTAGGACAATGTTTACCTCAGACTGAGCCCCCGTTCTTAGAATTACTTTGAATGCGCACTAGGTCTAATCTTTAAAACCACGAACTTTTATTCAATGGGAGTGCCACTCTCTTGAAGAGCCTACATCCTATCAAAATCCTATGTATGGAGTATCCAAATGCAATGTGCTTGTATGTAATTGTATGTATTTCTGTAGAGAGTATAATGGCAAGTCTATATCTTCAAATAAAATATAATGTTTGGAATTTCAGGTGGCAACAAGACCCGCAGAGAATCCTATGGGAGTTTTGGCCCGAAAACTTCATGTAGGTGGAATGGTTCGTGAGGCTCCGAAGTTGTCGTTACCAGGGAAGTTGGTATTTCCGAGCATTTATACCACTGGACATTTTTCAATGTTGGGTCTAGGAGATATTGTAAGTACTAGAGATGCGAACTTCTTTGATTTCTTAATAGTATGGTTTCGTAATAAAATCTCTTTTTCATCTGCTACTGACTATGTGATAACTATGGTGGAAGTTTTTCCAACGGTACGTAAACTAAAGCTTCGTGCACGCATTAACCTTGTAATAAAACTGTTGCAGGTAATGCCCGGATTACTTTTATGTTTTGTACTTCGCTACGATGCTTATAAAAAATCTCAGATGATTCATTTGGCCGAAGTTGGTATACCAACACCGAATCATTTAAGTCGGATCAGGTAATATGACAATTTAAGATTTTGGCAGTTCGTTATATTTTTTACACACATTTTTCTAGACTCTTGTAGTTATGATACAATATGTAACGATTACATCTTTGAAACACGGGAAATAAAAATAAATTATTTTGAACTTTTACAGCTATTTTCATTGCTCTCTCATCGGATACTTCCTGGGACTTTTAACAGCAACAGTATCATCTGAAGTGTTTAAAGCAGCTCAACCTGCTTTGCTTTATTTGGTACCGTTTACACTTCTTCCGCTTTTAACGATGGCCTATTTGAAGGTAAGGGGTTTACGCGGATGGAAGTACACATTTGATCATTTATAATAAAAATCAGGAAATGAGATTCTATAATGTTACTTATATTGAGTAGGTTTTGAAGATAATTAATAGATATTTGATGTATGTAATTTCACAGGGGGACCTTCGCACAATGTGGAGTGAACCTTTTATTAATGCAGTTCCATCAAAACATCAAGATGTGTAGTGACTTCTCCGAGTGTACATATAAATGGCTGATTCCGGACCAAAACTGAAACTTATCGTTAAAGCTTCCACAAATAGTTTAAAATGTTCGCATGAACGAAGGAGCAACTGGTGGACATGAAGATTAAAAAATTGGGAGACCCTGGACTGGTTTTGAAGGACAGTACTCAAAAATGTCATGTCAAAAAGGAATGTGAACCCGAGCTGCAATATAATTACGTGTCTTTGTATACATGGCTTTCAGGGTCCACTTGTTTGCTCCTAAATGAGGGTTTCACTCTGCAGGTGTGTGATATTATTAAAGTAGCCGTTTGTATAGGTCACTAGGTTGTCTTGAGTAGCTATTACGATGAAACGAATGGATCCAGTTACCAGATGTAGCCAGCTGTCTTCAATTAAGTACATACGTCATAATTTCTGCGGTCAAAACCTTCCTTTAACGTGAATATGAATTAATGTCCCTGTACCGGTGTCTATCTATAATACAAATCGTTGTAATTATTCCTTAACCTTCCTCGTCATTTGCAATTCTGCGATCCCCTCATTAATGCTGCTGATGAAGAGTGAAGAAAAAGTCTTTGGAGTTAGGTGCAACTTGTCTTGTTATAAGTTCATTTCAAAAAATTTCCACCAAGTGAAGTTTACATGTATTTTGATTGATGTTCAGCGTTTGATGGATCTACATTTCAGAGTAGTCAGTAGTTTTTGAGGGTGAGACGGTGAAATATACTTAAAAAGTCGTCGAACTGCATTGTGGTTGTAAATTTTTCTATATTATTGGTCGTACCAAGAAAATATTGTGCTGCATGTACGCAAAACAAAAAAAAAACTATAAAAAAGTGAAATATAAACTTGAAATTCCTCGCATCGGCCCGAAGTAAGAAAAAAAAACAAGTATTGGGTTCATACGACAGTTCAACAAATTCCTTTTTTTTTTAATGCTCTCCTTGTGCAGAAAGCTACCCGTCAATTAGCTTTTTAGCTTCAGTCAGACTACTACTTAATGGATAGAAACCAAAAAAGTCCCTCATGTTTTGAATTGTATAGAAACACCCTGTAACTTCAGCCTACACTGATTTCCAAATCTCCTTTGACTGAATATTTAGTATAATTTGATATTACTATTATGTATTGAAATAAAAAGGCAATTTTAAGTTTTATTTAACATCACAGAAGGTGAGTAAAGGAAGGAACAGTCTGTGTTCCCTTTCCATTCACCCGCAAAAAAATGTAAAGCAGAAGCATTCCAATGTACCTATGGTTAAGATAATATTACTGCAACTCACACGAAAATAGGCATCTCTTTTATACCTGAAGTTTTTACTCTTTGTATGTGATGTATACCGCTTGTTTTTACGACTCGTAGTTTTATTGTATTCCTACAAAAAAGCTGATAATGTGACGGAGGATTCGATAAATAAAATAATCCTATGTCACCTTTGACACTTTTTGTACAAACCATTTACTGCTCTCACTCTTTCATTCCGGCATCAGTCTCACCCGCGTCTCTCTTCCCTCATTGATCCGTAGTTCACATCGTTTCCCAGTCTACAGGACCACTCAATCCAACCCACGGAATTCCTTGACCCCCTCCGACACCCCTTAAATACACACTCGAAAAGGGTCATACAAGTGCCATTAAGCTCCCGGAATGATTGGCTATTCATAGAAAACTTTCTGGGCTCTTGTGAGGCTCTCAAGTTCCTCTGGAATGATACTGTTACTAGACTACGGCATGTACGGGGAGAAAGTTGCAGAACTATCTAAGCACTTGTTAGATGCTATACCCGTAATAGCCTAACTCTTGATCATATTACGAGTGCCGTGGAGAGCTCTTGGTTTACAAGAAGGTGGTGATGACCATTGTAGAAAGCAGTGCAATGTCATAACTTGCGAAAGCATCAGAGGAAAGGGCAAAGTATCCACAGCAGAGTGTTGCAACACTCAGCCCGGGAGAAAAGGTAAAAAGACGAAGAGAGAGAGAGAGAGAGAGAGAGAGAGAGAGAGAGAGAGAGAGAGAGAGAGAGGGTAAGAGAGAGAGGGTAAGAGAGAGAGTTGTGAGGTACAGACATTGCAGAACCAAGATTTTTCGGGATACCTAAATTGCCATCGTGTGAGAGTGCTTCGGAGGCCTTCGAGAGATGGCATTGTTCGGAAGACGAGTCGAAGAAGTCTTCTAGCACGCTAACGCTATTGAATGGTGGATGGATAAGATCGGTCAGAAAATTGCCAGAGAGTTGAGTGAGAGCGAGAGTTGTCAGTAATGGTGGGCGGCGACTCTTGGTGGTTCCTCGTTCGTCCGCAACAAATTCGCACAAACAGCAATAAATTTCTCAGGGATAGTCGGACATTGCAGTGCAGTGTTTGAAAAGAGTTGTCTGTCACTGGGAAGAGCGTACAAGTTCGAATAACCCATTCTCAAGCATAGGAGGAGGAACGAGAAGAAGAAAAACGTCTACTAAGTGCTTTACCATTCATCATGCCCAAAGTCCCAAGTCCAAGACATGAGGGGAACGAGATGCATTTCTGGACAAGTTCCAGTCTCACAGTCACAGCGTAGGCTCTACTCCTGCACATCAGTCAGCAGCACAGTAGTAGTCTCTGACTGTACTCTCACTCTGTTGGACACATAATATTGGCTACTCAAGTTGAGTACATCGAGACGTATAGGTTAGTTGGGGCCTCAAAACGAGTCGAGTGTGATGTGATATGACCTGAGACCTGAATTTCAACAATTCCAACAAACTACATACACTGGATCTATCACAACATTATATTTCCCCATTGACTCTCTGTCTCTATTTTCTACACTCTCTTGTCTCTCTTCCTGTGGACAAGGATTTTTGTTTTCTTTTTCGTTGTCACAACGAATTATTTTCAACACAAGTCGTAGAAAAAATGTAGGCGTCTAAAATTTTGTGAACCTGGCATTTTAACTTTTAATTCCTAGTTTCCCTGGGCTTCTGTTACTTGAGAGCCCACACAAAAAAAAATAAAAAAATAATTCTACACTTTGAATTACTCTGAACGACGACAAGGTCTCGTTGGTGCTGTTCCTGTTCTTATTGTTACCGTGTGAGGCTCCTCGTGTGTGTGTGGTTCGTTCTATTGTCTTCTCTCGGGTAACCAAATACTCGGTTACTTTCTTTCTTGGCCACGGACAGGAATAATTATCTATTTGGACATAATGGCGGACTTGGAGGCTGTCTTGGCCGATGTCAGCTATCTGATGGCCATGGAGAAGAGTAAATGTACTCCAGCAGCCCGAGCGAGCAAAAAAATAATATTACCTGACCCAAGGTATGGATGAAATAAAAATCCATTTGTCACTCTGATCTCTGTACCTACTTTTAGTATAATTATATATACCTATATTTTTTCTCATCAATTAGTTGTCTACAAAAATACGGGGTATGTGTACATATATTGCATTGGTGTTATCTGCCTAATTTAATCGTCAAATGTTCAGCTGCCTCTGAAAGAGCTGATTCCTGAGCATGGGAAATACAAAATATTATTAAAGTTCAATGTTTTCCTATTTTTTTTTCTCCTTACCTTGTCCCACTTTGGGAACTGTATCTGTACACAAGTGATTGTGCTATTAGTGTTCGATAATTGACTTGTTTTGCTTATCTTCATGGTTTGACTTTCTAATTTTTATTTTTCTCTGCTTGTATCCAAGCGTATTTTTGTACTCTTGTTGAGTGATCATAATTTGAGTAGTTATTTGATTTGTACGGTTCGTGTTAATTTATGTGCCGAGGTATTTCGCCTAATTTGGACACCACTGGCTCTCCACCTATTGTACTCCATTCCCTCGTGTTGTTCATACAAATATTCCCGTTTTGCATAAAAAAAACTATTTTAGTTGGGTTTTTACATGGAGGCATTGATAATTTTGCTTATTTTGTAGAACTTCGTGGCTTGTAGAGGCGCTAGATTACTTTATGTAGGGTTGTTTCCTCTGACGTAATGCATATTTCACGGAAGGTAATAATAATAATTGGTCTCACTATATTTTTTGCCCTTGTGATTCAAAATATTTGTACTGGGTGAGAAGAAAGGACACATTGATAATGGGAGTACAGTGGGCTTTGTACAGAATGCGTTTATTGAAAGTGCTTAATGCATTATCAAAATGTTTACATAATTAACTGCCATTTACTCATAGGACCTAACTCATAATAATAGGGGTGTATACAGGAAGGAAAAGCAATAAAAGATATCACTTTCAAGCAATTGAAATTCGAGGTGGAAAGTATTGAACCACACGTCGTGATAATAGTTTGTTACAATAATAATAATTGTAAAATGTAGTACATTGTAATATTGAATATTTTTAGCATGTGTGTGTCTACTCCAGCTGACGACAATGTACAGGAAAGTATTTTGTGCGTGACGGTTCAAGTTTCTCAAAAGAATTACTTTTGTCTCTCACTCTTTCATGAACCACAAATTGATTTAGTACTTTGTATCCACACACACACACACATACACACAGAGGCACACACACATACACTCACATAACTAATAGGTATATACTCACGTTATAGGTAGATTATCTCCTCGTACAATACTCCTTTAACAATTATATTCCCGATGTGCAAATCATTTCGTCCCCCGTAAGTAGTTTCCTTTTCTCGCAGACGTATCTATCCCAAGACCGAGGAGACAATTAAGTAAGCTCTGCAAAAGGTATCAGTGTCATTGACAACCTTGAGTAAAATGGTTGTGGGATTTACGTAACTCAAGTCCATTTTATTCCGCTCAACGATCTTTTCACAGGAGTATAAGCTTCCATTGTAGGAAAGTAAAATGTACATACATACTGGTGTAATAGAAAAACCAGCTAATACAAGCACAAAAATCCATTCATACGTTGCTGCTCTGGTTTGGAATTTATCTCAACTATCCGATCAATTTCCATGATCAGGTTCGAGAACTGAAGACTTGAACATAGCTGGCGATGAGAATCTTAGGAATCTACTTAAATGGGCAATAACCTTGAGTTTGTTTTTCTGGCGTATTTACTCAATTGTGTATCGCTTACTTAGTTATTAACACCTGAGGAAAGCAAGAGATCCCTTCAATATTTCCATAGTTTTTTCAACTGGTGCGAAATATGTACTTCACGCTGACAAATAAAATGAAAAGAATAAGGAATTGAAGAAATCTTTTATTCATGTATGTTACGCACTTTCCAAAAATATTTGCTTTTGAAATCATCTAGTGCTAGTCGAGCTCATTCGGAGTGAAGAAGTGAGGGTTCGGAGCATGACTATTTATCGAAAGAATTTTTGGGTAATAAATTTTCCAAGGATTTTTTCTGAAAAACTGTCAAGGTTGATGGAATTTTCATGGGTCCAATTTTTAACTCGCCCACGCCACATGGTATCAAGTCACACACAGCTGTACTGCACCGTATGCCTTTGACGATGTTTTTTTTCTATTTTCACTATTTTATCTCCTCCTGTATCATGGACTAAAGAGTAGGGATTAACACGTTGTGAGCAAATAAAAAAACATTATGAACTCAACCATTTTAATGGTTTTGATACCATTTCAGTGTAAATACTACTAACAGGATTTTTTTGAAATAATTACTAAATGAGCTGTTTATTTAACAAAAAAATAACTTGTTAGGAGGAGAATTAGTTTGGGAAGGAGTGAGAGCAGTGCAGGCTTTGCGTGATTTTGGAGTATCTTTAGGAAAGAAGTATTTAGAGCGTGGAGCCCCAATGAAATCGTGTAGCATCACATTCGGTCTGTAATCTCAGGGTAGAAAACCTAGCCGTATAAAATGAGTAGCCCTCGGAGTCGTAAATCAGACGATCGTATGCAACGACAAGGAAATAATACTTTTATAATACTTTTTATCATAAACGTACTCTCCAATGTATGTTTGTACATATGTGGCTATGTATGCTGACGTAAAATGATCCTTTCCTACAAAATGTGTAGGTTATGCTTTCTGTCGACTTTTGCTTGCTGAAGAGATGGAAGTTGTAACCTTGTTTGCAGCTTTTCCTGGTTATCAGTGTCCATGCATATGGACTTGTGTATTACGTCCATGGTTACAGATAAAACTTAGATCAGAGTATTTGTTACAGAATAAACCACGTCGAAGAAAATTAGAGTGGAAATCTGTTTACCAGTTTAGCTGTCTTGACAATCATGTGAATTTTTTCAGGATTTATGGATTTTATTACCAAAGAATTTTTACACTCGTGCTCATTTTTTTCATTTAAACTATTACTCTGAATAGGTATCTGTAGAGAGCAATTGGACTGTACATTTCCGCTGTTACTTCTCCTACTGCTACTAAAAATTATTACCCATACAACTTACGAAATGTCCTTATGCTCCATTCATTTCCGAGCGAGGGACGGCTCCAGTTTTTATCCTCCTTTATAAAAAAGAAACAATGGGCCTGAATGTATGCTTTCAATTACATTGGATCAATTGAGCCGAGCATGTGAGAGGAAAACTTTTTTTCATGTTTGGCAAGAAATTGGCTGGAAAATAATAAATTAGGGAGTTATATCGTTTTTACTACAGGAGGAGCGAGGGCTGAGGAAGAGCTAGTGTCAGACTGGACTATATTTGAATTGATATTTGGAAGGTAGTAATTCCTTGTACCATGAAGACAGTAATAGTTGCAGGAAGGGCGTTATAAAGGGATGGCATTATAATTTCTTACAGCTCTTGTAAAGACGAAGGTGAATTGATCACAGGAAGGGGAGAAATATTCTCTATATCCAAAAAGTGTGAAGGTGGTGGAACTGTGAAGCACGATGGGTTTTACTTTTGACGAAACTTGTGATTTATGCCATCATAAATCATTCGCCACCAAGTAAACAATTTAATTCTTGTAGATTTTTCCCTTTGTCTACATACCGATCAAGAGGTTACGTCTGATTCTCAAACGCTCACCGCGCAAGAACGGAGGAATGTTTTCTCACTACGATTTAATTTCCAATAATGCCTCTCCTCTTTTCAAGTCCTCATCTAATCAGATGCTACGATGAAGATGAGTTATTGTAATCAGAAAACAGTTCAAATCTACAAAGAGGTTGTGTCTATATGTACACCGTCGTGGTACATTGTGGCAGGAGAAGGTGTGTTGGAGAGACCTTTGTTTGTAGTTATATCACCCTTATCGTCTTGACAGAATCCAGAAAATATGAAAGTGGCGTTCGTGCTCTTTACATTGGCTATTGTTGTCAAATTTTCTTTTGCCTTGTGATACTACACTGAAGTAATGATATGCTGCGGTTGGTGATTGTAACTTTATAATAAGCTCTTCGCTCTGCCCTCAATACAGAATAAAACGTCATTTGTCATGACGTTAAATGAAAGAACATGCTCATAAAAGAAATCTACAGTGGTGTCGTTAGTTTGCCCATTTTTCACTCTCCTTGCAACTCTCCCAATCAGTGTAAAACATCAACATGGAAGGAGCATCTCCCTACTTGCCTATTCATATCATAGCAAATATCTAATATTAAATTCAATGCGTTTAGCCTCCTGTGCAAGTCTGCCAACTCCAGCTCATGGTATTTTATCTTTTCCATGAATGCAAAGCCCCTGGAAGATGTACTTGAGGTTATAAATTTTTTGTGCACATATACTCCAACGGAATATTCCCTCATATTTTTCCCCCGTCACTCTCGGCTTCTCATCCTCATGTGCATAGTCCCTTTTAGCTTGAAACTACAGCGAACTTATACACGTCAGAACTTGGAGACGCCTTCCCGGAGTTGTGAGTAGCTGAATGTAAAATTTTAACTTTTAATGCAAAAATTAACATTTCATAATGCCCGTACCCAGTCATTTCCTGCTCTCAGAGGTATGGATAAAATGTGTGTGGAAACTGAGGGCGGGCATGCATGTGACAGTCTGTAGGCTACGGCAGTGCTGCTAAATCATTCCCGTCATACGCGAGATGAAACTTAACATTTCGTGGCCATTAGAGTAAGTTAGAGCAATAACTAATATCAATATTATTTTTGGCGTTAGATCCAACTTCCATAGAACTCACGCAAAATGGCAAATTGTGTGCAGCCCAGGGTTCTTGGGAGCTCTCGCAGACCGTTTACCCTGCAGACACTGCACACTGTAAGGAAGGTGAGCTTGGGAGAGTCTGTCTGAAATATACCAGCCGATAGTGGTTGGGTGACCTGGTGACGAAAGTAATACTTGCTACCATGAATTAGTCAGGATGGGAGTAAATGTGAGGATCAAATACGGAACAAGTAGTCGTCGATCGTCATCTTCTGCGTTGTAGAACATGGAAAGTTGTGAAACGAAGGGTGTTCTCGTTAGTTATCCTCCTGTTAAATGAATCATGTAACAATGTAATACTGTGGAGAAGAGACAAGCTCCGAATTACTTCTACGTTCGTTATATGTGCAACATGTATTGAGTTGACTTGGGACGTGAACTCCAGTGAGGATGGCTTCATGCTTTCAATGGGATTTCTTTTTATTTCTATCCAGCTTCTATACGTTCATGTATCAACGTGAGCCAAAAGTATTATTATGCATAGGAGAGAGCGGAGAGAAGGTTGGTTTAAACTTGAACAGGAAGAGACCCATTAAAGATTTTGGTACAAGGCTCAAGCCACAGCTCACTACTGACAGCAATGCAACAATCTATTTAAGTCTCATGACAGCTGACTGAGTACTCTTTGAGATAGTGATAAAGCTCGTTATTTGATCCTAGAACATCACTTTGACTGTAGTTTGATCATATCTTCGCGTCTGTTGCACTCGAACAGTAGGATCAATTTTAATTCTAAGAAATATTGGCTTGATCGAAAGGTTACTCTCACGCCCATTATCGTTCAAATGAACATCCCGAGCATCATTTCGCGGCTAAACACAGCTGTGCACAAGACAGTCCTGGTCCTGACATTTATCAAAATCACTAGCAAGAAAGTTTAGCACAACTATTATTACCACATGGCTCTCTCATAGTCAATCAGTTTTCCCTGTAATGTATATCTCCTAAACACACAGTATAAATCCCGAGGTAATGATAACTACCAGGAAACTTCTGCTTTCAGGCTAGGGGAACCATGGCACATTTTATAATTTGTTTCATTAAGGTACGAACCACCCGTTTAAGCCATCCAGCTCAGGAGCTTTCTAACATTTATTGCATTAGAACAATCAACTCTTTGAAGATGATTCCACTCAACTAAATGGTAAATGCAAGATGTGTATGTATTAAGAAATTATCAGCCCTAATGCATTTTGTCTAATCCAATATGCCTTCTTGTTTTCATTCCGTCCCCATCCTGTTCTCTTATATAAAATGTAATCCTTCAGTAGATTGCATAATAATAGTAGGTATGGAACATCATTTTGCTCGAAATCGCTTTCATGTATCAAAAGCTTAATCATAGATGACGAGCCTTCTTCAGGCCCCGTGTAGGAAGTTTGACGGGAAAAATGCCTTGCTCAGAAGGCTTTAACTCACAATCAGTTTAACTTCTGTTGACATTAGAAAATTGTTCCCATCTTGTCTTATGTCCGATTCTAAAGGTCAGGAATATGCACGCGTGAGTCGTACAAAGCCCGGGGATAAGTGGATACATATATTTCCCGTAGTTTTTATTTGGACTTTTACATGTCCAGGGCCTCTGATTCAGTATTTGAAATTATTGTGCAGTACTGGTGTCAAACCATTGTGTTCTGAGATGGTCATAATGAGATCTTGCTCGGTTTGCGAGCATCCTGATATCCTGGATAAATAAAGCTTTTAAATAATTATTGAATTATATCCCGTTCAGAAATATCTCCAAGATTTTTTCTATGTAAATCTGTCCGGTTTCTATAGGCACGAACACAGGGATTTCAAACTTTTGTCTTCAATTTCTTGAAGCACTACAATCCTCCTTGCTCATCTCTGTAGTAATTGTGAGTAGGGAACTATAAAAAGTAAAAGCATGCATGCCCAGTATGGGTTATGTACACGCTTAGAGACTTTCAAGAAATTTTGTCTGCAGGGGCTTCTTTAGATTGAGAGAACTCAAGTTTCTTATGTTACAAAAGTATGCACTTATGGATTTGCTATTGAACTCTTTATGTACATGCTGGTATTTTTCCTATTAAACTATCATTTTACCACGGAGAGTGAACATTTTGTTCCTTGGGAAAATTCCATTGAAGGGGCTCAAAGAGAACTCTGTGCATTCGTCGATATCGGTTTTGCTCATTTCAGCTCCTGAGGTGCGCCATCTCCGAGTCGAAGGGGTTGCATAGGAAATAAGAAGGACAAAAAAAATGAAAATAGAATCTCCAGTAATTCCTTGGGGTTGTGTTTTCAGATGGTGCATTCCGAGTTTTTCTTGGTTATGAAATAGATCAATCCAGCGTGTACGAACGACGCATTGACGAAACAGAGCTTATTACGACCGCATACTCCCCGATTCCTGTCAAATGCATCCTAAATCCCTGAACCCTGTGCTGGAAACGAAACTATTAAATTTGTCTTAATACCACAATTTGAGAAGTGACTCAAATCCTAAGAAAATCTCCCTTTTCTACGCTCCTATAAATCTTTCTACCTAATGTAGTTAACCCATTCCATTAGTCTGCCATTGTCAAATTTCCATGATTTCGGTGGGGGGGGTGGGACAACAAATATTTTTACTACTTTTGAAGGGTAGAGAAGGTTTGACTATAATTTGACAAAAGGTGCTTTTCTACGTGAGATAAAAATGTTCCCAGAAATTTAACGAGGGGAGACGTGTTGTTACAATGTAACTTACAATAGAGTATGAAAAGGGTTGACAGAATTAAAAAAACAGGTAAAATAATTATAATTACAGACACCTCACGTAATTGGGTGGAAGTTTCGGGGGAAAATCAATAGTTGATTTTGTATTTGGAAGACTGCGGATCTTGTGCTATGTCCTGTGTGGAGAGTGTACATTGTTACAGCCCCTCATAAGGAGTCCAAAATGATAGTTTTGAGATAGTCTTGTGCACTTTGGGGTCCTCTTGTAAGTACACGACCAACGGTGGTGAAAGATATAGGTAAAGTAATAAGCTGATTTCACAAGAGATAAACACCACCAACGGGAAATTGGAAGCCCGAGTATTGTTCTGTATGAAACGACGGTCCTCTCATTTGTATATATAAATGCATGACGCTGGGAAAGTTTATATTCAATAACTTTGGACGGGATATGTAGGACAGGAGAGGAGTCCCTACTATAATTCTGCAACTTTGGGAGGAAGGCGTGTAGGAATCCACCGGTTGTCAATGTGCATGTACTTTGCTTGTCTATACACTCGACCTATTCATGGTTACTAGCAAAGTTTTCTTTGCAGGCGACAACACACAAGACCAAATAGAAATAATGACGACCACGTCCATCCGTTGTACCGCTCAAAGTTGAATATAAAGCACACGTTGGGATGGCTTTAATTCACAATCTAAATAAGTAAAGACTTGCAGGCATGGTTGAATTCGAGTCCGATCTATGACTGGAATCAAATCAAGTAGTCATTTCCCCAAGGTGGTAATCACAAACCTTGGTGATACTTCAGGGAATGGTTTTTGCCCACACTGCACTGCGTTATTTCAACTTTAGATTAAACTACAAATATGTGAAAGTACATTTCAATTCTGTATGTCTTCTATACATCCCAACTTCTGCTCTCCCCTCCCGTCGTACATACCTCACTAAGTGTCCACGTATATAACACACCCATTATCATGCCTGTGAAGCTGGTAAATGTATAGACAGTGTGGGGTTGCAAAAATGACTTCAATTCTCGTCGCTCTCATGTCTGCATACACGACTCCGACAGTATTACTATTAGTCTACAGAATTATACCACAGCTGTAAACTCCATTAGGTCTGTCGTATAGGAAAATATTGGAGGAGCAAGTATGGGATGATGTAACCTACAAAGTATGTATCTTGTGTAGTTAACATAAATAAACAAAATGCCTGAGTCTTTGAATCAGTTTACTAAATTCTGAGATGAAACCATCAATCAAGATTCCATAATTTCTTGAAATTATTCAGTGAGGAGCCTTCTAAATTGAAAATTCCCACAGCTAATCGTGGAATTAGATACATTGTAAATTGCAATTGGTACACTGGGAAACAGAGTTTCTGTGTTGCTGCTTTTATTCTGTCATGTCTAACACGTACACAATGCCGCTCGGTTTGCTCAGTTTTACTCTTTCTGGTTTCCTTCGTGGATGAATTCTAAAAGTCTGTCGCGGTCTGTATGTATACGTTCGTAACAAATGTACATGAGTGCACGTATGTACATAAATCTTCCCATATGTACATGCCAGCTCGGAAGTTAAGGAGAGTTTGTAGGAACATGTACCTACTTCCGTACGTACTTTGAAATGAAGTTTGCAGTCTATGGAGAGGTCTGTTGAATTCGGGGTCATATAGCACCAGTGAATTGATTTTCTACATTGTCATGCGGGCTCAATTCGAGAATTTTTAGACGGCAGGGATCTGTTAAGTTTCTTAGTAATATTTGCAGCCAGGATGTGTATTTTGCTCATTTTTTTGTTTTACAAATTTATTTTCTGTTTCACCAACCCTGCTCTAACAGCTATCAAAGACAGCATATATCTGTACGTATGGTGCAGAGGCTTTTTGTAGGTAAGCAACTTTTTTTTCGGGATTTTCAGACACACATGAAAAGAATGAGGGTTTAAATAAGGACAGGAATGTCGATTGGGTGTTCCTATTTTTTATTTGACGATAAAAGCAGGGGGCTGTCCTCAACAAAAGGAATTTTTACAGATTCGTTTACACACAAGTCAGCATTTTACTTCGATTTCAAACAAAACAATACGCGTGCTTAAGTACCCCGTGTTTTTGTAGTGGAGAACAAAAAGATGTTGAAATGAGACGTGTATGCTATATGATTTCAAAGGCTGGGAAATAATATTGAATGATAATCCTGTTGAATTCCTTTTCAGTGTTCGAAGCGTAATGCACAAATATATGGAAAAAAAGGGAGAAGTTAACTTTGACAAGATATTTAATCAACGATTAGGTAAGTACGACTAAGACCGTCAAGCCTTTAATGTGGTGACTCTTATATGTATTTATGTCCTTCTGTTTGTACAGTAATTTTTCTTTCTGGTAGAATTCTGTGCGTGTGTTCAATTTGTTTCGTTCAGTTTGACTGGGAATATTGCTCCAAGCATCTCCTGTACGTTGTTCTGAAGCTTGTAGTAAAATTATTTGGATAAGGGAAATGACTCATTTAATTTATATTCTCCCCAGGATATTTGCTTTTCAAGGAGTTTTGTGAAAGCGTCGAAGATTCAATACCTCAAATAAGGTTTTATGAAGAGGTGAGTCCAATACTTCACTTTTTCTATCTATGATATGTACGTACCTACCTTTTTAAATTCTCTAGAGCAAGTTTTCGTAGGAGTCCCTCCAATGAGCTTAATGCTATTGAGGGAGGAATTTTGAGTGTTCAGCGTGAGTACTACCTGGACCTTCAATTTAAGTTGAGTTTCTTCTGACACTCTAATTGATTACGCATGGGTTCCTGTTTACACATTACACACGCCTGCTGCAAGTCTTCCTTGTCGTGGTCTTTGAGTGTAAATACATCGTCTTTGATAACTTCTACTCAGGATTTTTAAGAGCCCAGAGACATAAGTCTTGCCTTGTATTCATAGTCATGTCGTACTCGAACCTGAGCAGTCAGTCGGGACTAGAGCAAAGAGAGTAGACTCATGAAGTGTAGGAACTGGAAAACAAAGTCGGTGGAGGAGAAAACAGCTCCAGTAAAAATATGGAACTCCAGAGGTGGATTCAGGCGGTTTTATTGATTGTATGTCATTCTTCAAAAAAAAAGTATCTTGCCCGATTCTACTCACACTCTTGGTACATATAACAAGGAGAGACGCGATCGAAAACTTGAGTAGATACTAATAATTTTCTCCGACACTTTCCTCTTCACATAATCTTTATGATTTATTTTCAGATTAAAAAGTACGAAAAATTGGAGACGAAAGAAGAGCGGCAGAAGTTAGCCCGTGAAATTTATGACAATTTTATTATGAAGGAACTCCTCTCGCATACTCACGTGAGTTCATTCACAATTTATTTTGAATATATATTCCCTTATACGTTGTAAGAAAGGCAAGGCCCGAAATTGTTCATGCTCCAGGGAAACTTTTATCAAAGCGTGCTTGGATACAATAATACATGTGAATGGTGAAAATAACCCCACTTGTACATATGTATCTACACATACCTACAATTTTACAACGTCCATGTATGTACCGTGCCCTGATGTCCTTATGTATAAATGTGTAAAAGTAGTAGTACAAGTGGAGAGCGTTATAGCCTCGGCTATGATAGCAGTTCCTGAAAGGATGCACAAGAACTTGAGAGAAAACTCTCCTGTAATGTCCCACAATTGTTGGAAAGCTTCACTAATACGGTAGAGCCGGAGAACTATAAAATACTGAAGTAAATTGGGTATTCCGAATGTCTACTCGGAAAATAGGAATTGCCGAGGCATTACGATTATGATAAGCTTCAGCTTTGAAACTTGGATGTATGCTTTAGATTGGATCTTTCCCGAAACCATATTACATAGTAATAATACATTAGCTACCAAGTCCTCAAATATCTTAATTGATGGTGATGTTGAATTACAGAATTTCACCAAAGAGGCTGTAGACCACGTACAAAAGCACCTGCTTAAAGGTGATGTTCCTCCAAATTTATTTGAGGTAAGAGAATTGTCCACAACAACACTTGACATGAGTCAGGTCTCTTGTGTCACGCATCCTGCATTTTACAGTCAAATGTTTGTGAGCAAATGCAGCGTGAGACACTTGACACATTTGATACCTGTAAGACTATGTGAGATTTACTTAAGCGTTAAGATCATCTGTGATTTTTTGTTTGGATTTTCAGCCCTATATTGAAGAAATTTTTAATTTTTTACGCGGAGAACGTTTTAAACAGTTTTTAGAAAGGTAAATGCTTCACTATATACTCTTTTGATCCATAAAGTTTCCCATGCTTGCTAAACATTGCCATTGTAACTTTTAAGAAAGTAAATTACAAAGTCTAAGTTTGAATTGTTTGTCCCGGTAGAGTGAGTTCATCACTGAACTACAGAAAATTAATTTATGGCAGCGCCCCATGTCGCCATGACCGACATTAGATTTAAAGCTTCCACCCTTAATTACATGACATCTGGAAGTTGTTTTAATAGTGAAATCATTCCTTTGTTTACAGTGACAAATACACTCGATTTTGTCAATGGAAGAACTTGGAGTTAAACATTCAGGTAAACAATGTTATTTACTTCACAACCCCCGAGTACAATGCTTCTGCTGACTTGGGATTCTCTCTTGAAAAGAGGCTTTAAAAATAATTAGTATTGTTTCCAATCCTTGACAGATGAATATGATAGGGCAAAAGGGGCAAGTTGGAAAATGTTGAAGTCTCTAGTATTCTTTTGAAATGAAGGAAAAATAGGACAAGCACTCGAGTCACTAGAGAATTGCAGCATCAAAAGCTTATACAAGCATTGGTTTTGAGCGTCTCTAATCTAAATGGAAATGAAATGACTTTGTTGAATTGCAGTTGACAATGAATGACTTCAGTGTTCACCGTATCATTGGCAGAGGAGGCTTTGGTGAGGTTTACGGGTGCAGGAAAGCCGACACAGGGAAGATGTATGCAATGAAATGTCTCGATAAGAAGAGGATCAAAATGAAACAAGGCGAAACATTGGCTTTGAACGAAAGAATCATGCTCTCTCTTGTCAGTACTGGGGTCAGTCTAACTTCTTGTTCTCAGTTTCCGTTCACTTCCAGTCTGTCCAATTCTAATTTGTTCCCACTTGCTTTCACCTCTTTCCAAGTTTTACCTACGTGAAACTCGGAAGATATGGCTTGCTTTCACGCAACTGATAAAAAAAATGTAACATTTTTAAGCTCAATCAAGCTCCTCTTTCCCCCTGAGTTTTATTCCCGTGCCAAAAAGCTAGCACGGCTGGGGAAACTTTCTCCAGAAGTGTTAGTGAAAGTTTGGAAATTAAAGGCATCCTAAGGAGCTTCGGGAGAGTGATTTGTAAATTAGCCAAATTAGTTTGGTTTGAAAGTCAGATGTAAAACATTTTGGGGATTACTGCAAGAAGTTACTTCCGAAGTTTCATGTCCTTCCTAGTATTGCTAATGAAATGATCTAATGATGGAATCAAATTGAATTTATTTTATATCAATAGGCGGATTGTCCATTCATTGTATGTATGACATATGCCTTTCACACCGTGGATAAGTTGTGCTTCATCTTAGACCTCATGAATGGCGGTGATCTGCATTACCACCTTTCGCAACACGGTGTCTTCAACGAACAAGACATGCGCTTTTATGCTGCCGAAGTAATTCTAGGTGATTGTCTCCCGTATATTAAATCGTTATTGACTTACGTAACAACTGGCTAGGCTCTGGGGTTCTCTCCTGTCCCGCACGAGTATTTGCGGTATGGGAGAGTTGCATCACTTACGGCCGGAGTGCAGCCCTTCTTGTTTTCTTTTTTAACACTTGCCGGTAATTGTGGGGGCTATTTACATGAAATGAATAAAGATGTTCCCTTCTTACTCAACAGGTCTGGAACACATGCATAAACGTTTCATAGTGTATCGAGATCTGAAACCAGCCAATATTCTCCTTGATGAGCATGGACACGTGAGAATATCGGACTTAGGTCTTGCTTGCGATTTTTCCAAAAAGAAACCTCACGCAAGCGTGTAAGTTTTCCTCCGTTACAAAAAGAAATACTACATTCTACTCTTTAAGACATGTGAATGCGGGTATGTACTGACGTTGTATCATCGATAAGTTATTTCGATGAATTTCGAATGCGGAAAAGCAATGGGAATGGGAGATTGAGTTGACATCATAATTTATCTGCTGAATTATTAATTCTTTCCAGCATGCAAAAGTGTATTCATAAAATTTCATTCTGAATATTTCCTTTTGTAGGGGTACCCATGGTTACATGGCTCCTGAGGTTCTCTCAAAAGGTACAGCCTACGACTCGAGTGCAGACTGGTTCTCGTTTGGGTGCATGCTGTACAAACTTTTGAAAGGGCACAGTCCTTTTCGACAGCACAAAACAAAAGACAAGCATGAAATTGACCGAATGACTCTGACAATGGTAAAAATCAACATTCAATTTTAACTTTACTTCATGCTACTATATATCTACATACATGTGTCTACGAGGATAGGTATAGAATTCTTTCCCACATGTAAACCCTAAAGTCCATTCTCTTCACACTTTATTTTCATACTTTGACATAGTAGGTTTCTCCAGTCCCAGCCTTCCATGGTTCCCATTCCATTTCCCAATGAAAACCTTCTGTATTCAAGCATATGCTTTTCAATAGGAATGCATGCGAGGGGAGTTCGTTCACGCTGAGGTACATACGTGCTTGAGTTCCAAACTAATTTGCTTGCTTTTCACAAAACCAGCTCCTATAGACGACCACTTCGCCTCTACAGTCAGAATAGTTCGGGGAAAGTATAGGAATGTATGCTATATAGACAGAGAATTGCTGTGAATTTTGCCGTTTTCAATTTGTGGTCAATTAAGTGAACTGGGAAAAGTCATAAACTTATAGATCATGATCAGTACGAGTATCTTATGTCGAAACGTTGATTACAGAACGTGGAACTGCCAGACACATTTTCTCCAGAATTGAGGTCGCTACTTGAAGGATTACTCATGAGGGACGTTGATAAACGATTAGGTTGTCGGGGACGAGGGTGAGTCCGGTGTTACATGCCTTTCCAACTTTCTTCCTAGAGTTTCTATGTAACGAAAGATTACGACCATAGCACGTAGGATGGATCAGTGATTTTATGGTTACAAGGATTTGCATTGTGTGTACAGTTCGGACGAAGTCAAGGAACATCCATTCTTTAAAGGATTGGATTGGCAACAAGTCTACTTACAAAAATACCCCCCGCCCCTAATACCTCCAAGGGGGGAAGTAAATGCGGCTGATGCATTTGATATTGGGTCCTTTGATGAGGAAGACACGAAAGGAATAAAGGTATGGAGAGGGACTCAGACGTTACAAAAATATAAATGACTCACAAGAGTAACAGAGACGTTTCTTAGATGGTCTTAGTAGAGCCCTGGAGGAGCTTAACTAACAGTATCCTGTCGTATGTGTATTTGTAGTTAATCGACACAGATCAAGATTTATACAAGAACTTCCCCTTGGTCATATCGGAGAGGTGGCAGAATGAAGTTGCGGAGACTGTGTTCGATACAATCAATAGTGAAGCGGATAAGCTGGAGCACAAAAAGCGGTCAAAGCATAAGCAGCGGTACGATGCGGATGAGAAAGAATCTGACTGTATTTTGCATGGGTTCATAAAAAAACTGGGTGGCCCATTTGCCTCAGCCTGGCAAACCCGGTATGCAAAGCTCTACCCGAACAGGTATGTGACTTCCTTTCTCAATGCTAATTATTAGAGCAGAGCCGGGGGAGAAACTGCCCTCATTTTTAATGTAATTTTGACGTGCTCTCACCTACAGGATAGAGCTACACCCCGAGTCCGGAAGCACAAAACCTGAGTTGATATTTATGGATTGCATTGATGAGGTTTCCCCAGACCTTGCGACTGTGAAAAATGAACCGTCAATTGTGATCAAAACTAAAGAGAGTAAAATCGTACTAACTAATTCTGTAAGTTGGAGGGTGAAAAATTCCCAGTAATTCCCCTTTTGCTCTCAGTTTATAAAATTTATGAATTTCAGAACCATTAATTCCATTCTTTCATTACTTGACGTTACATTTTACCAGATAAATTCCTAAGGAATGAGTTTTTTTTTCATGACTTTCTCCTCAGGATGAGATTGGATTAAACGAATGGGCCATATCTCTCCGAGCAGCGCACAAGAACTCTTTGGAATTACTAAGTAGTATGGCCAGGAAAGCCGGTAAAATATACGGAGCTGACATTGAGTCAAATAGCAAGAACTCTCCAGTGGCAAATCGTTCAACAAATGGAAACTGACTTGTCTCTCCTTTCATTGTGTTCTAAAATTGTCCGCAAAACCTTGTGGGGCCTCTGCACATTATTATGGCCCCCCTGAAAAGTGTGACTCGTACGACTGGAAACTGAGGAGACAGCAACGTTACGAGAATTAGTGCAGAAATTATAAGAAAAAAAAAATTGAGTGCGTTCTGGATTATAAAGTCACAAGCGCCCTTGTTTCAGGGGCAAAATAAATTTGAACGATGGTGTGTGATTGCATTCAGAATTATTGTTTATGTTAATGGTTGCGGTCGTTACTGATTATTATCTTACAAGTTACTACTACAAGTACTCGAGTGTGAGATGCATTTTTGTGAGATCGGTCATGTCGGGATGTATGTAATAATTACTATTACTACTGCTGTACATGAATGGTCAACCGAGAAAAGAAATTTTGGCAATACGTGCCCATCCTGGGGTGCACATTGCTCACAAGTACATACACAGAACATATTATAACGAAACTGCTAAACCTTACTCTAGTACATAGGCATTGCAGTCTTCCTTGTGATTACAATTTCTTTTTTCGTATTGTCTTTTTATGTTACTTTAATTATCTCTGAATCGGAGAATCTCTGTATTGAGTGCTAGTCATCACGTGCCAGTCATTGTATACCAGTGAGAGTTGAGTTAAAGCGAAGCAGGCAGATTATTGAAACATTTGTCGTTCCTGATCAGAGCGTGGATATGGTGGCCCTGGCGCCGTTTCTTAGCAAGCGAATCTTTTCCCGCATGGAAGTAATAATGTTGTGTCAAGTATAAGCCGCGCAGTTATACCCAATAGAAATTACAAGCATTGTATATACATTAATACGTTTAAAAAAAAAATAGAAGAACGCTCGCAACTCGTGATAATTTTACAAAACAAAATTATTAAGGCAACACAGAAGACAACGGAGGAATACCAACACCTGTCATCTTCCACAATTTTGAAAAAAAAAAAATATCATACATGTAGATTGACTCTCTCTCTCTATCTATCTATCTCGCTCTTCAATACCTGGATTCCTCCTACATTAGTGGGGAAAGGATATTCGTTTTCTACGTTTCAGTTTGATACATTTCAACCTTCTCGCTCTAAGTGTGCCAATATGTGAAAGGGTGCAAGTGATTTCGACCTGTGTCCTATCTCTCTACTCTGTCTGTTTCCAAGCACTACATAACCCTTGACTTCCTACAATATATATATATACGTAGGGTTAAAAAGGGAGTATTTAACCTGTAGCAATCAGACCTTTCAACGAAAACGTTTAAAAAAAAAGATTACATAAGACAGTGTGCGCTTGAAATTAATCAAATCAAGATTTTAGAGACCATTGAATTATCAGCAGAACAGCGGTGTTTCAACAAATTTCTTTACGTAGATTTAAGAAAGCATACGCAAATTTATCCATCGGTTAAGGAATAATGTTGAGCTTTTCGAGGACAACTTTTTAACTCCTATCTTTTATGAGCATTCGTGGGGTGAACGTTACCCCAGATGTGCATATAGACGCTGGCTTCCTTCCACTGTGCTAAGGAAAGAGGGTTGCAAATTTTAAAAAAAAGTCAATAACTATATCCTACCACTTTGTCTAAGATATCCCTTTTGCAGCCCTCTTTCCGTCCTTGTTGATTGTTATTCTCTATTAAATGTTTCGTTCTAACCCCCTTGTCCCGATAAAAAAAATTAAATGTTGCAATGCAAACAACTCAAGCCCGTAGATAAACATTTTCCATACTTCAAATCAAAAAAAAATATAGATAGACATTGTTCGTATTAAATTAATGAAAGCGTTTTAATAACAGTCTGTGAAACAGCGATACACATTTTCAACAAAAGTAAAAACGACATTGTTTTTAGTCTCGAATTTCCCAGCAGTGTGTCTTTGTCTAATTTATTTGTCAACATTGTCATTTTGAGCATTGTGGATAATCTTTGTCACCTTCATCTTATCATCTTTTGCTTTCATCCATTTGCACTAGACTTACAAAAATGTAACATTTTTGGATTGCTCTTGACTTCATAATTGTTTTGCATTCTGGATTTACATAAAAAGTAATAATTAATAGAGAATCATCAAATGAATATGTGTAATTAAAATACCTTGCATTTCAAGTACGCTAACGCTACAAGGCGGCTCATGTGAAAGAGCTGGGAGCTCACATTATTTCCAAGTGATTATCTTTCGAAGAGCTTCTCAAGAGGGGTTTCTCACTGTTCTTATTAGCCGTCCATGCCCATAGCCACATCTCCTGCATCAAAGATTAATGAGAGTGGTATAGTTATAAAATACCTGAGTGTGGGTTAGATCCCTGACCTCACTACCAGCAAATTAAATCCGCTTTGATGTAAATTTTAATACATTTTCGTTACACCTAGTCACTAAAGCTAGCAATTCAACTGTTTGAAGCTTTACTCGCCCTCCCAAAGCAGTTCCCGTACAAGTTCCTTCTTTACGGATATAATGAACCCACATTGGAAAAACCGGGTAACTCAAAGGAACAAGCACATGCAGGATGACCTGAATCATTTGTCATCGTCCCCTCTTTCTAGCCCCGTCACATCTAGCCCACGTAAGGGAGTAACTCATAAAATATTTGATTCCCCAGGTTTGTATGAAAATTTGTTCTGGATTTTCGAAAATTAATTTGATTAAATTTCCAGAGAGATAACCTTTAGGTCCCTACGTTTTAGAATTCTGGACATGGGTGGTAAAATATGGAGGAAGCTTTTAAGAAATTCAGCCTCACGAGGGAACTGAGGAAGCTGCGCAGGAGAAATTCCGGATGAACCTATTTTGTCATGCAAGACATGACCATTAAAAAAATATTTCAAGACTCTAAGCTTTTAGTAAATTTCATGGGGATTCATCAGAATCTAATGTCGGCAGTCCATGATGAATGGCGGCTTGCAATTCTTATTGCGTTGCAGTTTTACTTGTTTTTTCTCGTATTGTATTTTTATATTGTAATCTATGAATCAGGGAATCTCCGTATTTAATACTTTTATTTAAAATTTCTCTCATTGGAAACAACATTGCTTCATTCAAACCTTGTGTCACATTTTGAGCTTCTTATGTATTTTACGTGGAAATAAAAATGTTAATTTTGCAATCCTCAAAAAATTCCGACTTTGCTTCCCTTTCCTGTGATTCCAAATACTGACGAAGGTCAGCGAGGAAAATTTTAGAAATGTGTATGTTTTGATTTATTATGTCCACTGGTCTTACTTATATGGAATAGAGCGGAGTCAAACTATTCTCGTCCCCCAGTACTTGTACTCAGGCAAGTACTATAGACTCATTTCCAGTACTGACGAGTGAGTTCACTAAATTCTCTAAATACGGAGTATCCCACTTTCACTCGAATTTGAAACTCAAATTTGTTATTGAGCATAAATAGTTTCACTGGAGAGCAACTTTGGGTTGTAAGGCGATTTAAATTACCCCATTTTCTATAGAGAATGCTCTTGATGATTTTTGAAAAAAGAACAGCATTAACGAAGCTCAACCCGAAAGGTCCCAAATGAGTTGAGCTAATTCGGGATTGATTTCAGAATTTTTTTTATTATGATTTTTACTCTACAAAATAAAACTGAAAAATTCTGTGAAAACTCATCTCCCTCAATTTATTTTAGCTTCGAATCTACCATCTCATAGAGATAATTACTCCTAATAAATTTCGACTACACACTAACAATAAGCTTAACAAGTGCGGGAAGACCCTACGAAAAACCCGTAGAAAATGACATCCAAAAAATGCAAGGAACACTAAAACTTAACTCCTCGCACAAGGGCCTAGCTTACTAATTTGGCATGGGAAACCACATGATGACAATTACGGGAAAATAGTTCTTGTCCTATTTTTTTCCCACCCCAAATTTTGGTTTATCAGCTGGAGAGGAAAATCCTAAAGAATACCCTGTACAATATAAGAAGACCCCTCATAATTGCATTATCTCCACACAGGGAAAAATATTTCCTCACATTCCTGTTTAACCCAACGTTAATTTTTCTCCTTAAAAGAGCATAACTATTTATTATGTCACTCCTACTACTGTACTCCCAGCCCCAAACTTTTTTCTCTCTTTACGACTGCTCTTAAAAAAAATAGAGTGCACTCTACCCAACAACTCAAATTCTCGTCCTTGGGATTCAAGTCCGAATTTCTTTTACTCCAAAGAAAACTCTCAAGACATAACGGAGTGATTATTTTTCTAGACCCTTATATCCATACCACGAGGATAAACTCAAGTTGTTCCTTTTGAAGGACACGTTCTAAGACAAACTTCCTTATTAGAGGAAGCCTCCATCCAATAATAATCCCTACTTGTACATAAGTATAACCTCGCTCAAGATGCAAAATCCTCTACGTCCACATCTTTATTCACAGCACTTAGACCATTTGGCCTCTTCAGGGACGATATATTCATTTATCAATCCCTCTAAAGATACCAGGATATTTTTTAAAAGTCCTCCTCTTATATCCCGAGCCCACTATGTATATAAATCCTCGTACATACTCCAACGTATATTTTTGAGGAGCTCCCCCTAATTATTAATTCCCAGGGCCTTGACTGCTTGTAATTGTAGGGATGTATACATGAATCTAATTTAATTACCATTATCGATTGTGTAGGATTTGTTTCAGGACTGCATACTCAAAATCCAGGGGAAATCCTACTACAGAAATGAGTTTGCATGTCAAGAGACATCTAGGCGGCGTTTGCTTTGTGGTAAAGCGTACAGAGAGCCTTCCTTTTGACAATGTTTTTATTTCCTATGACATATTATGCATGGGCTAGACATTAAATCTATATGGACGTAAAAGTAAAAAGGAACTGTCAATTTAATTTTTCTTCTCAAGTCTATAAGGTGGAAATACAAGTTCCTTATTGTCTCTCTCTCTACTCTACTGTATACAAGTATGTACATAGAATTTAAAATACAAATCCATACTATATGGAGACAGCTGATTTTGTATGAGAGGCTTCTACGATGGGAATAAAAGGCTGGGAGCCTAGAACGTATGTACTTGCTTGTTAAAGGGTAGGGAGTGTGTTTGTATTCGTATGCGTTTGAGGCATAGAGGCAGGCGACTCCGCACTCTCCTCAATGCAATGGTTCAGTCTTCATAGTCTGTTGAACGTATCACTCAAAACGACAAAAATGTCTTGAGGACATCAACATCCTAATTTCATCTCTTCAGTGCTGTTTTTAAATCGTGTTTGAAACATCCTGAAGAAAGATGAAACTAGGAGTAGACAATAAGTATATTTAAACAAGTGATTTACATTTTTTTTTTATAGATCGTGTAACTTAATTTTGAACACATTCCGTTTTTAACAGCTTGAGCTCACTAACAGTTTCCTATATAAAAGCTTTTGAAAAAAAAAAAATATTGGGGAGAGAAAATGAACTCGAAGGATAAACCCATGGAGGTATTTATTTTACTTTTTCTTTTCTAACATTTTCCAAGACATTGTAACTCTAACTGTCTGTAGGGCGTAGGAATTTCTACTTGGGGAGAGGTTTTGGAATTTTTGAGGGATGAGTATAAATGGGATTTGTGTGGTGTTTGGGAGTATTTTGGATTGTAGTAGTGTGGATTGTTTTATTGTAAAATGTAAAAGAATAATGGGATAATTAACTGGAGTGGGGAATGTATGAGGATTATTTTGGGGGGAAGTTTTTATGAAAGTTGGTTGTTGGAGATTGGGATTTGTGGAGTGTTTGTTGGGGAGGTTCCGGCATGGGGAAGTAACATTGGGGTGGAGGAAATTCCGTTGGGGGAATGAATTCTGGTGGTTGATGGGTTTAGTAATGGGAATGATGGATTGATGGATGGGGTGGGGAGTTGATATTTAATGAAGTATAATTTATTTTCCAGAGTCTGGCGGAGATCTTCAGATGTTTCATCTGTATGGAGAAATTGAGGGATGCACACATGTGTCCGCATTGTTCTAAACTTGTGTGTTATCATTGTATCCGACGGTGGCTGACGGAGCAGAGGGCCCAGTGCCCACATTGCCGGTCATCTTTGCACATCCATGAGGTGGTGAATTGTCGATGGGCGGAGGAGGTGACCCAGCAGTTGGACACTTTGCAGCAGTCTCAGCCGAAGAAGAAACGAAATGCTGCACTTTCCTTACTGGAGACTGATATTGATGCGGAAAGGTAGATTATTGAGTTGTTTGTGGGACTGTGATTTAAATTGTGTGTGGGTATGGTTATGGGGGAATCAGGAGTTGTGATTTTATTTCTTGCAGATGTTCCACACATTTGAGGGAGGAGCTGTCTGTTTATTGTAACACTTGCAAATGTTGTATTTGTCACGAGTGCGCTCTCTGGAGTGCTGTTCATGCTGGTCATATTTTTAAGCCGTTGGATGAGATTTACAATCAGCACTGTCAGCAAATTAAAGAGTCTGTGACTAGACTGAGACGGAAATTTATGGAAATCATGGGCAGTGTTCAGGAAGTCGAGAAAAATATTGAATTTGTCCGTACAGCGAAGGATGTTCGGGTTCGGGAAATCCGAAATGCTGTGGAGTTAATGATTGCCCGGTAAGTATTCCTTAGATATGTTTGAAAGTACTTGTTTATGGTGTGGTTTGGTCATGGTAACTAGTTTGGCCGAATAGATATCTCCTGCGACGATATTAGGCATGTTCATAACGATATACCGATACGATATTATCGTCCATATCGTACATTTTTTAGAAACGATATACCACGATATTTATCGGGGTTTCCCGACGATATATCGTCACATGATTATATCGTACATTCGCGAGTAATAACAAGAATTGCACATTTTTTTGACAAAAATGCTAGCAAAACTTGGGGATAAAATAGTACCGCACCAAATTCGGTCTAAAAATATTGAAGATATTTTTTTAATTTTATGCCTGAACCATTTAACAGTTGAGATTAATGAACTGGCCGTCATTCTAATACACAGGTTTTAACATTTTTCCGAATAAAGATGTGCAACTATAATTTTGGATTTTCGTTAATTTGTTGACTTTGGTTTGAAAACCTCGAAAAAGCTAGAAACTTGAATGACTCAAGTTCCCAAATAAGGTTATCCGAATTCGGGCGTCAGTTGTCAATGTAATGATGAACAGAAATTCTATGGTGTAATTATTATGTGTAGTTTTATTGTTTTCTTACTGATGATGATGCATTGCATTATTATCTTTGAAATGCTTCAAGTTGTACATATTTTCAACTCCATGCCTTTTTGACTCATGTATTTGGAATAAAATGTAATCTGTGCTAATTTTAGTTGAAAATTTGGTTCTTAAGGAGCCTTAGTAATAACAATTAGCTTGTACACGAAATTAAAGTTTCATTAATTTTCGTTAAATAATGCCAGAAGCCACGTGATATATCGTTTTATCGTTCCTCGATATCGTTATCGGCAATTTTTCAGAGAACGATAACGATATGAACGATATTTTAAAATCGAACGATATGAACATGCCTAGACGATATGTAGTGATGTTGAAGAAATTCCCTGTTGAACTGGAATAATTACTATTGTTATTGCTTTCAGATTGGACACTCATTTGAAGAGTAAGTTGCTTACGCTAGTAAACCAAAAGGCACACCTTACAAGAAAATCGGAAGATCTTGAAACTCTGTTGCGTGATGTAAGTCTTGTGTGATTTATCTTAACCTAAAGTTTTATAAAAATTGTTTTGTATTTAATTATATTTATGTATTATATTGTTGTAATATATAAGGGTGGATGACAAATCATTTTCAGATTGAAAGTCAGCTCAGTAGCGGTCCGAAAAGCGAACTTATTAAGCATAGCGGGAAAGTCCTCAAAACTATTCAGGACTCAATTGGAAAGTCAACCTTCTCGTTAGCACCTGTGCTTGCAGATTTTCCTAGGTAATTACATAAACTAAAAACTTAATATTCATTTTAAACCTATTTAATTAAGTGGGAGGACCGTAACAAGTATCAGTTCTGTTCTGTAGCGAATTGGTGCCCAACTACGACAGTTGCACTTTCGTGATCAATAAGTTTAGTCAGCTTCGAACTAAAGCTGATCCATTTTACTCGGAGCCGCTTCATATTAATGGACTGTCGTGGCGTCTGAAAGTTTATCCAGATGGAAATGGAGTAGTCAGAGGAACATACCTATCTGTCTTTTTGGAATTAACCGCTGGGCCTCCTGAAACAGCAAAGTAAATGCCGTTGGAATTTTTAAGTATATATCAAATATCGCTTAAACAAAGCTCATAATCAATATAAGTTTTTTTATTTTAGGTACGAATATCGTATTGAGATGGTTTATCAAGCTGGAAATGACCCATCCAAGAATATGATGAGAGAATTTGCGTCTGATTTTGAGATCGGTGAATGCTGGGGATACAATCGATTTTTTCGCTTGGATCTACTAGAAGCTGATGGATTTTGGGATAGAAGTGATGATACCGTTAAGCTAAGGTAAATATTTTTGGTTGCAGTTCGTTGAACCGAACTGAAATATAATAATTGCTTAAAAGTGAGAATGTTTTTGTTTTAGATTCGAAGTACGAGCTCCAACATATTACCAGAAATGCAAAGATCAGCAATGGTACATTACTCAACTGTTAAATTCCAGTGGAAAGCAGTCTGCGCATATTAGCGAATTAAAAGAAAGACTTCGAGAGCTGGATGGGTCGAATCATGCCGTTGTTGATCTTGATCGACCAGTTGTAGAGCCAACTGTAGGATCGGAACCTTCGGTCACGGGAACCTCCGTTGCCTGTGAGTCACAACAGCCGTCAACGGCATTTCAGGCTGATATGAATCGTCTTTTTCCTGATTTTTTCGCGTCGGACCTAGAAAGTGACGATGGATCTGACCGGGAAGATAGTAGTACCACACGGAGAAGTGATCGGGTAAGAAAATATTATTCGTGGGCTGGTTAGTTCTTTGTATCTTATTCATTCAACCTTCACTATTTTACACTTAAGCTTCCGGTATCGCGGAGTCGTCGCGGTGGGACTGATGAAAACGATGTGGATGAAGAGACGACTGCGGGTGATATTGATGTTGAAACTCCCTTGGCTAGTCTCCGCGGCACGCAAAGCTCACCCAGTAGCGGCCGTGTTCATCGTACAAGTCATGATCTATTTTGCGAGTTGGATGAATCGGATGCAGACGCTGATGACAGTTTCGAGTAAGATTTGTAAAAATTCTCGTATGAACTGTCTGTTCTTCTATAAGGCTTCAAAATAGAACGATGCATGATATTATGACGCTTCACTAGAGTTTATAATTACTTATAATGTGAGCAGGTTGTGAAATATTCAACTGTAGTTGCTCCAGTTATATTTATTTAAATCATGTTTCAGGAATTTCAGTTGTTCAGATATTTATTTGTCAGCCGAAGTTCTAGCTTCTTAAAATTCCCGTTGCTAAATTTTTCAAACATTCCAAAAGAAATCTGACAAGAAATACTTGTATTCAGTTCGAGAAAGACAAGCGTGGAGGACAAATAGTACGACTTTTTAAAGCAAAAATCTTTTATACAAACATATAGCTATCCCCATGGAACTTCAGATCTACTGACACTGTTGGATGAACTCCAAATCATTGATACGCCAGACAATCCTACTCCGTCGCCTACCATTTCACCACATCAACCAAAACCGACTCAGCTAGTTACAACTACTAGTTCTTCTTCACTACCTACGTTACCAACAACTACTGTTCTCGCTTCAACAACGGCTCTGTCATCTGCTTCCCCAGCTGTGGTAACAGCCCGACATTCTTCAATTGAATCCATGCAATTACCAACTCTGCCAGGACCCCGCGATGGTGTACCTCTGTCTGAGGAAGAGTTTGCAATATTCGCTTTAGGAGTTGAAGCGGCAACAGCGGAGACGCAGTAATTTGGCAGCTATTTTGTTTGTTAAAGAGGAGTCCATTCATAAAATTGGAATTCAACCTTCAGACTTGGGAGTAATACTTAATAAACAGACTTTTCGTAACTTGAAAATGAGTCGTTCTACCAGTAACTGATATTAAATTTACGTGTAATAATTATGCAAACAGCGATAATGGCGCTAATCATTTATATTATTTATGATTTTGTATGTATTAATTGAGTTTAAAGCAGCTTTCAGTAAGTTTTTCGCGATTTTTAATGAGTACAATAAATAAATAATTTCGAGAAAACAGAACTCATTTGAAAGTACAAGTAATCATTACGAATTTAATAAGATTCGATTTATTGAATTGTTAAGAAGGCATTACGTTGAGTAGTAAAGGCAATAATTTAATATCATAACTTCATCAAAATTAAGAGGCAAAATAAGTTACATTGCTGGACATGTGAAATGGGCGGCTGGCTACATAAACACCAATTACAGCACCACATATTCTCCAATAAAATCAGTTCACCGTAGAATAAAGTACGCAATTAGCACAACAATAAGCTTTTGAATAGTATGCATGTAATATTTTTTACCACTAATGATTAAAAATGGCAAAATCATCTTTAGCCTCGCTTCCCATGGTGTCAACTCGAGTGCCTTGGTTGGTGACTTCGGAAGATTGGGGTAGTTCAGAAATTGGAACGGGAGAAGTCGAATTTATATCCAATAATGGATCTTGAAATCCGGATGGTAACTGCGATCCAAGACCAAGTTCATTCTTGATTCCGGACAACTTGTCGCCATTTACCGCGTACGGAGTATCATTTAAGAAAGGGTTAGCTGAGTCTAGAGGCAAATTAGGCAAATCCAACTCTTTCGTATGCGATCCATTAGTACCAAAAATATCATTGACCGATCTTTGATCTTGCAGATTCACAGTTCCAAACGTCTTGTTGAATTCAGCCAGGTCATCCATTGGAGTCAGTCCCTGGACATCTTGATAACCCTGACTTGGGCTGAATGCTGTGGCATCGAAGTTAAATCCCGATGGTGTAAATTCTGGTGCATTCACATCCAGATGAAATGCTGAACCTCCAATTCGAGTGTCAGATGAATATTGACCTTCTCGACTTTCCATAAATGGATTGTTATGCATAACGCCGGGTTCTGAAGTCTCTATAATTTCCTCATTCTCAGATACAAGCGGATTCAGTGGCACCTCTTTCGTAGGCCAAATAGAAGGGTCGATCGGTTCTAGCTTGGTTTCTTCAACTTCACCTAAGATATGAAGTTCCTGATTGGGGGACTTAGCCGCGAAGTCGGCATTGACGTCCTCCATGAGTGTTTCTCCTTTCGACACAATTGCATTACTTTCTTCTTCGTTCAGCATTAGTTCACTTTCTGCAGTGCTTTCAGCCGTAGAGCAATCTAACAATGGTTGCTGACTTTCATTCAGGAAGTTCTGCCCATATTCTGTATCAATGTTTTCAAAACTTTGACAGCTTGCATTGTGCTCGGCTTGCTCTTCAGTTATTCTTTGATTTTCACTAGAATCAACTGTGACTCCGGTTTCGAGTTCTTCTGGTTCTTCGTCCACATTAGATTCGATTTCTTCAGGATATCCTGACTGATTAAAAGAATCATCATTTGTGTTGTCGGCAATGGCTGAAACAAAGGATGCATCACTAAATACATTCTGTGCCGAAAGGTTTAGTGCCTCCACTTCTTGCTCATCGATTTTACTAGTTGGAATGGAACTTTGCTCGTCCAAAACATAAATATTTTCTGCGCTTTGGTTACTATCTAACAGATTCTCATTAGAACTTCTGATGTCTTCGAATGGTGAGGATCTATCATCAATTAACTCCGGATTTTCTAGGGTTGTTACCTTGCCTTGTGAACGTTGTTCATAGTTGAAATTGATATCTTCGATAATTGCCGGTTGCTCATCTTCGATTAGCGTGAATTGCTGTTCATCGACAAGACCGGATTGTTGATCTTCCACAAGTCCGGATAGTTTAGCATCGACTAGTCCGGCCTGTTGATCTTCTACGATGTCGGATTGTTGATCGTCGACAAGTCCGAATGGTTGATCTTCTGTAAATCTGGACAGTTTATCTTCCAAGATTCCGGACTGTTGATCTTCCACAATTCCGGACAGTTGATCTTCGACAATTCCGGACAGTTGATCTTCGACAATTCCGGACTGTTGATCTTCGACAATTCCGAATTGTTGATCTTCCACAATTCCGGATTGTTGATCTTCCACAATTCCGGACTGTCGATCTTCCACAACAGCAGATTGCTGTTCATCAATAAGTTCGCGCTTGTTATCCTCTACTTGTTCGGATTGTTGTTCGTCGACATGCGTGATTTGTTGCTCACCGACAAGTGCGGATTGTTGTTCATCGTTAAGTGCGGATTGTTGTTCATCGTTAAGTGCGGATTGTTGTTCATCGATAAGTGCGGATTGCTGTTCATCGTTAAGTGCGGATTGTTGTTCATCGTTATGTGCGGATTGCTGTTCACCGACAAGTTCGGATTGTTGTTCACCGAAAAGTTCGGATTTTTGTTCAGCGACAAGTGCCGATTGCTGTTCATCGACAGGTGTAGATTGTTCTTCGATAAGTGCCGACTGATGTTCTTCGTCCACTAAACATTTTTCTTCGTTCACTTCAGAATGCTGATCCGTAACAAATGCGGACAGCTGTGCGTCGTTAACTACAGACTGCTGGCCTTCGGTAACTGCCGAATCTGATTCAGTGTCTTCAGTTCTGCTTGCTGTAACAGTCGCTATCAGTTCCTCATCTTGCTCCGTAAACACCAGAACCTCTTCACTGGAAACGCCCTCTACTGGCAAAATACCTTCTTCACAAAGAAAACGTTGATCATCGTCATCAATATCCACTTGTGACAGCGGTAAATCTGCACTGGATGAACGGATATCTGGCTGCGGTTCAATTTCCTCGACAACATGCGAAATTTCTTGGGGCTCAGGAGCTTCAGCGAGCAACTCGAGCTTAGATTCTTTAATTTCATCCTCCAGAATGTCACTCGGAACTGGAGTAAGTAAATCACTCAATTCAGATTCGAGTGCAAGTTCAGCAGGGGCTGCTTCAAATTCATTTTCAGCTACTTCAGGGGATTTTGTGACATTGAAATTTTCGACATAGCCGGTAAATTCTCCATTGAAAACATTGTTCTGAAATTCATTAGAAATGAGTTTAGAATTGTCTTCGGATACATTAACTTCGCCTGTTTCCTCCACCTTGACTTCCTCCTCTGTTTCTTCGTCGGTTTTGGTGACAGTTTCTGGTTCAATCACGGCAATTTTCTCTTCTTCTGCCTGTCCACTTACTTCAAGGTTTTCAGTAACAGTATCTAGGACTGAAACCACGCTTTCTGTGTTCTCTTGCGAAATTTCAGAAGTGGCGCTAACATCATTTACCACTGGGATTACAGAAGCCTCATCTTCAGACCTGACAGTTTCATCCTGTAGAGCTCCCACAATATTATTACTTTCTTCATTTCCAGTAGCCTCGATAGATGAAGTAACCATTTCAACTTCCCTCTCCTCCGTTTTATTAGATACATCGATAGAAGAAACTTCGAATGCATCAATTATATTTCCTTCTTCAGACGATTTAACTTCTACTGTAACAGGAGGTTCCTGTTCTTTAGTGGCAACAGCATTCAAAATATTAATTTCGTTTTCAATGACTTCGGTTGTAGGAGCTTCAGCTTCTTTCTGCAGTATTTCGTGAGTTTCTGCGCCAACTTCAGTTTTGCTGAGCTGCGCATCTAAGTTTAGCGTATTTTCATTTGTGTCAACTATAGCCAGCTCTTCTTTCACGACAAGGTCAGTTATAACAGGTGATTCTTCTACTTTTGCTTTCTCTGCAACCACTGGAGCTTCCACAGAATTGTTTATTTCCCCGCCGTCGAGGATTCCTAATTCAACTTGTTTCTCTCCTTTAGCATATTCCACACCATTCACTTGAGGTGACGTCTCTGATGGCATTACTTTAGCAGCAGCAATTTCACCAGCAGTAGCGGCACCATTGATTTTTCCAGCGGCAGCTGCTGCTGCCTCTTGAGCTTTGGATCTGATCGGAGCAATCTTTTTATCAACTTTTGATGCCACCGGAGGTTGTCCGTTAACTTTTCCTACTTCCTTCTTCACAGGACCCGTGCCTAATGGTTTCTTGATCGGAGGACGAGTTGCCGCAGTGGTAGTTGTAGAGGTAACCGTTTTCTTTGTTGCAGTAGTTGAAGAAGTTGCAGGCTTAGCAGCTTGTATTCCGGATGCAGGTCTTGCAGTCGTAGTTGTTGCGCTGGGGACACGGGGTTTGGTAGAAGCCGCTGGAGGCTGTCGAACTTGTGTAACACGGGAACTCGCATTGCCCTCTTTGGAGACAGTCGAACGAGCAGAATTAAGGACACTTCGTTTGGTAACAGTAGACTCTTTCACGGTAGGAGCCGAAGAATCGCCGGGCTTATTGGTTTCATTCTTCGGGGCGGTTTTAGTGGTCGTCGTTAATCGACTGCTTAAAGGAACCGTACCAGGGCGCGGTCTAGGAGGGACCACAGATTTTGTGGTAACTGGTTTTTCAGTCTCTTCAGTTTTGAGTGGTTTTTTAGTAGTCGCAGCGGTCTTGGAGGCTAATTGTGTCCTCGAAGTAGCTCCAACTGTAGTCTTTGACGGTGCAGGCTTAGCACTTGACGCCACTCCATCCTTCTGCAAATTAAAGATACGAAGTTAAAAATGTAAACACAGCTAATAAAAGGACCACTGACTTTGCATTAGTTAGAAGTTAGAATAATTAACGCAATAAATTTCAAACCACGGTTTTCGGAGCAGCAACTCCAGGCTTTGTGATTGGAACAGGTGCTTTAGCGGGTGGTCTCTTTTCTGTTGATTTGATGGGCGTCTTTGAAACAGGAGGGTTGCGCAACCCTAGAGGACTTCTAGTAACCGTTCCAGTAGTTTTCGAAACTGCAGAGCCTTTATTTGGAGAAGAAGGCGACGTAACCTTGGACGCTACAGAATTAGTAGTGGATGGCGATTTCGGCACCGCAGCCGGTTTTGTTGGAGTGACAGGAGCTTCCACGGAACCGTTCATTTTTTCAGTCACTTCTTTCGAGTATGATTTTATAAGGTCGTCTTTCGATTTCAAAAGTACTACTATAACCGTGATGTTATCACCAGACCCACTTTGTTTTGCTTCTATGACAAGTTTTTGACTGACTGAGTCAATATCACCTGAAATATTAATTAAATCTGTTTACATCAACTTGTTTCACCTCTATACAAAGTGAATTAAACGTCAGAAACGGAATAAAATTAAATATTCTGTCCTCCTACATTACAATCCCTCTCTTGTACATTTCAAACCCTCTCGATTTCTGGAACATCTAGACTATCCCTTATATTAACGACAACAGTAACCTAAAGTTCCTATCCCATACAAAAAGTTTATCGTACATGTGATCGCACGTAAACCGCTTTTGGGTAGGGTCGGTTAAGCAGCCCGATGTGTTTAATGAGCTACAAAACACCCACCTCCAGTAAGACAAGGTAATTTACCATTAACATAACGCGAGAAATAATAACTTGCTTAAGTTATTACTTTTTTGCAATTTACAACTTGCCCAAATTTCACACATAAATGTTCAAATCCTTTTTACATAATCTCATAAATTTCTTATCTTATTCCCTTTTCTGACAACACTTTTGCACCATTTAATTATTTCATATCTCATCTTCACCACAAAAAACCTTCATAAATACTGTCCACCATGGCCAACGGCCACGATAGCACATAAATAGACTGACACCCAACTCAATCAGATCTTTCCGAAACTGACGTCCGTAGTACAGACTTCGTACTTTGTACACGATAAATGTGTAACTTCAACCATTGTATATATTTATTGTGCTGATGTCAGATTCGTTGGCTGATGCCAAACAAAGCGAGTAGTCCAAATTCAAATAAATAAAGCACCTGTAACAATCTATTCTGTATTACACATGAAGAGGTACATGGTACATTACACCCTCAGATTCTCACAGGTAAGGAACTCGATCCACGAATGTAAGATAGTAATCCTTCCTTTCGTTCTACGCACAATGGATCAACTTGAACAAAACAGCGTGCCAGGAGAACTTTCTGAATTCTTCGTAACCAAATGTTTCACAAGTAATTTTTTTCTCAGATTTCCTCTTTAAGTCTTAAAATCCGATCGGACAGGACAGATCCTAACCGTTCTTCCGATCGAAGTCCTTCCACAAGAATACACAACTAGGCTCAAGACCAATAGTGAGCAATCGTGCGATTCCCTACAACGTAATTCAACTACTGACTACTAACTGCAGGGATGAATCATGCTACTTGGAACTTAATAGGATTGACACAACTCACCACCATTGTAGACCTAATAGAACATTACAGGTCCCAGAGCTCGTAAAGGGAACAAAGTGGAAAAACGACTGAGGGGATCATTTACGAGTACTTCCATTTCATTTCACTCTCACCATGTGTACTGTAATGTAATCGTGTCGTTCACGTCAGAGCAAAATACCCCACGTTTATATGTTAGGGAAAAGAAGAGAAAAGAGCACGTGAAGTATTCTCGGAACCACCGGTATAGTAATCTTGAGCCAATGTGCTTTCCAGCAAAACCGTTCCTTCTCTCAACTCCACGAACAAGTAACTAAAAGTTAGCTCTTCAAAGTAGCTCGGATCATGTGCAACGACTGTATGGATTGCATGTCAACAACAACTACAGCAACAGTATTACAGCATTGACTTAAAACCACCATCAAGTTCTGTCATACCCCGAGCACTGCTACCCATATGCAAGTACCACAGAAGCTCGGGAACTCGTAAAAACAGAAAAACGTGAATGAGTCAGCAGGCATACAGAGTATACAGAAAGAGAGCGAGAGAGAGAGAGAGAGAGTGAGCAGGAGAGAAAGAGAAACAGTATTCCAACGACTCATTGGACTTGCTGGTGATTTGGTGATAGTGATGATGCAAATATAGAAAAAGGGTACTCCTATTCCCTGCACTTGCACAGAGCCCAACAGTGTACAAGCCTGACGACTCCGTAGAATGCATGCATTTCATACGTAAGCAGCCGTCGAATGAGTAAATAGCGTGGCGAAAATAATCCTAAAGTTTTCTTACTCACTTCTCGTCTCAAAGGGAAAAAAAATACTTCTCTTCTCAATACATACAAGTATTAAGAAGTCTCTCACATGTGCATAAGTCTGTGTACAGTGTACACCCCAGCTGCACATAAGCTTACATCCATACCCAACTCCTGAACATAAAGCAGAGCAGATCCAAACTTCCCCAACTGCATACCTAAAGCACGGGAATAGAAGGATGGATGGCAGTCCCAACTTTGATATACTTATGCAAGCTGAGTGAGCCGGAGAATATTATCCTAAACTAGAGTAAGACAGTTTTGTTTTGCAGCAAAGTGATTCATGAACATGATTAGGGAATAGCGGCACGTAGGAGGCAAAAATGTCTCCCTCACTTGGTTGCAACAGCAGTGCCAAAAAAAGAGACAAGGGAATAGTACCAGTATGCATGACAACGGAAACATACTCCAAACCGACTCCAATATGTTAATACCACTAAAAAAAAGCGTCGACTCCTGACTGGTAGTAGCAACTACCACCATTTCGTCTAATGCAGGGAAGAAAGCCCTAAAAAACACAGAGCTTGTACCTCAAAGACGTTGTTATTTAGCTTCTCACTAGTCCTCTTCCTTGGGTAATTTACTACAGGGAAAACTACAAGATACGCGATTCTCCTCTTTCTTTCAAGAGATTGGAAGAAGTCGTGTGTGTGTGTGTGTGAGTTTCAAAACTTCTCTTCTGTTTTATCATCCAAGAGGATATTCCTAGTTGTCTGCTTCTATGTTTACCCTCCGTGACCCTCACATCTCCGTCAAGTTCCCTCAAGCCGAAATGACTGTTCAGTATAGCAGCTCTCTCTCTCTCTCTCTCATCTTCTCTTTCTACCCTATCCTTGAAAGACTATGGTGCAAAAAACTCTTGTTGAAAAATTCTTCAACTAAAACCACTGAAAATAGAATAAAATTTGCTACGGCTTACCGGTGTCTGTCTCTATTATGCAGCTCCTTCCTCATGCATCTATACCTCCTCACACTCCGCTCGCAAGTCTCTCTCCCTTCACGTACACAAACCAAATATATATATATAATCGTATCCTCACAAAATCCTCCACTTACATACAAATCCCCCCATTCAAACCCCATATACAATTCCACCTACATCCAAATCCACTATTACATACAAATCCATACACAATTCCACACATCCATACAATCCATAGAAAAAAATCTACATACAAATAAAACCATAAAACAGTAACAGAGTCTCAAGAATAATGATAGATACTCGGTCAATTTCAATACCTCTGACAGTCCTGATTATTCAAACGTGTGCTTGTAGAACGTCGGATTAAAAACGGATTTTTCCACTTGGGATCTCTCTCTCTCTTGTCTCTTCAAAATTAAAATCCACTCACTTTTTTCATTCTGTCGGTTCCCTACTTCTAAATTAATTATGTCGTTTTTTTTTATTATGTGTGTGTGTGTGTGTATTTACTACTACCTACTGGTCTTTGACTGATTTTATACGTATTTTAAAACTTCTAGCTCTATAACTGTACTTATACATGGACGGATTTCAGATTTGACCGGACTAGTCACGTAATGTATATACAGACACAGGTAGCGACAATTTTTTTTAAACAATGTGAGGATTCCCTCCTCTCCACTTTGACTCTCAATAATGAATAAATGACTACGATGTAGATCCGGCGAGGCTACGTTGTTGTTGTTTGTACTTTAGTATGTACGTGACTGTCTGGGTCCACTCCTACTAATGCCGTGGTATATGGGACTGGTGCTTTCTCGCTCTCTGGCGTTTCTTTCGATATTATTCTGACGTGCTCGCTCGCTCGGCTCTCACATAGAGCTACAACAGTATGTATGTACGTTCATGTATTTTGATGGAGACTCTTCCTAAAAGTCACACCACCGCAACAGTAAAGAGCAAGAACGACGGGGAGAGAGAGAGAGAGAGAGAGAGAGAGAGAGAGAGAGAGAGGAATGACGAGTAAAGTGTGGTTCAGAAAGAAGAGACAAAGTGTCAAACGAGCGAAAAAATAATCCAGCAAAAATCTTATAGTTGTGTATATGGGTACTACTACATGGGTATATGGGAATTATAGGAAGCTATATATTCCTATGGTTTTTAAAACCATTGTAGATAAATAGGATAGATATGGATGGGTTTTTATAACTACTGCCACCATATGCGGAGGGAACGGATTCCCTGATATATTTATTCCCTCATGGGATTATAGCATCACATTTGGTAGTGCTGTGCTGAAGTTGGTGTTTTTGAGGTATAATGTTGTGCAGTACACAGTACATATGTACAATGTAGATGTACATATGTACAATGTAGATGTACATTGACTGGTCATACTAAAGGTAATATATGCATATGTGTATGCATGAGTTGCCTTTGGTGCATAGGAAGAAATAGTGCTGGAAATGTAAAGAGAGTTCCCACACGAACAAATGAAAATGAGCTGCCGCTGGCTACTTTGGAAACCTGAACCACGTAGGAAGTGCAAGAGCCTCTGGCAACTGTTCCAAATTAAACCCATATTTAGCATTAAGTGCATGTTTTACACCTCACTTCCTATGATATCTTGGAATTTTTGCACAAAAGAACACGCTCCGGGGCAATGCAACAATACTGCCTTCCGTCCCTGTCCAACAACATTGTTGGAGACGGCGGAGACTCTGGGGCTCTCCTTCCTTTACTCCGTCCGAGTGAGTGAGTGAGAGAGAGAGAGACAGAGAGAGAGAGAGAGTTGTTGTAAAAATGTTATTTTTATAACGCTTCAAGACAACTGCCTATCGTAAAACATTACATCTTCTCATGCATGTAAGTACCTACAAAGTGGTAAATGTCTTCACAGTGGAGCTTCCCATCTATCTCTTGGATTTTTACTACTGTAAAGATGAAATCATAATTCTGGGCAATAATGAGTATATGTGGAGAGGAAAATAGATGGGATCCTGTAATAGTAGTAATTGGAAGTACATGTGTACTAAGAAGTATAAATACTTGGAGGTACATAATCCCCTATTTTTCCTGTAATTCCTGTCTTTTTTTTGGAGCGTTGGTGGTAGTAGTGGCCGGGGCTGTATGGTATAAGGAGCGGGGGATTTTAGAAGGGATTTGGATCTAATTTCCCTATTATTACAATTAGCTTGGAGATCACTAATTGTAAGTGTGGGTCCTAATTTTTTGATGCCTTCAGAGACGGCACTGAGATTACGAGAGTTGGGGGGCCTCTGGGAAATAATTATGAGTTGTGTACTAATAGTAATATTGTGTTACCATATTTGAGGGGCAGAATCAGACTGTTGGAATGCGACTCTGCTCTGGTCATGTGGAAGTATATGGGAATGTGGATGGGCAAATGTGGGGAAGATCGGACAGCCTGACAAAAATAACTATTAGCCTGTCAGCTGAGACGTCCAAGTACTTAATTATAAAGTCTTCATGCGATTAGTTTATTAAATAGGGATAAAGGGGTACAAGGCTGATTATGTGACTTGAGTGTGTTGGGTCGGTGGAGATAGTCACACATTTAAATGCTAAACTGGGCTTACTACGGCTTACATGGATATTGTAACTTGACACGGACAACGAGACAACTGACAACTTTTTGATTAGCATATTTTTTTTTTCAGGTCCGAAAATGGAAATAAGTGACACTTACTTAACCTTCCCCTGTGTAACATTCCATTGAAAAAATGAGCAAAATTATCTGATTGTGTGTGCCTGGTGAGATGGACCAGTGAGCAGGGGTAGTGGAACTGCCCAATGAGACACGTCCCTATCCAGGTGAGTTGAAATGAGCATGGATAAGAATAATATGGTGGTCAGATTGGCAAGGAAATATTTTTAGAACTTGGCTAATTTGTTTTTTTTTATGTAGTGTACATTTTTTCAGCTTATGGCAGTATTTTAATAAACTGATGTGTACACTCGGTGTCACTCCTGCTGATTCATCGTAATTCGTAATGTAGTTGGATTAGCTCGAAGGTTCTTGGAAGTTTGAATGACATTCCAAAAAGCCCTGAAGAAAGTATGTGCACTTTCTGCACTTTTGAATACTATACTTGTATAACTACACATTTAATACGTTTTGGAACACATCACTGTGATTTATCACATGCTCCCCTCAGTCTAGATATCAACGACTATCCTTTATATACCTACAGGAAATTTTTATGTGGACTTTTGCTCTTCACGATCATTTGAGTTCAAGCCAAATAAAACGAGGCGAAATGCAATGGACTGCATGTATAAATGCATTCTTTTGATAGCTCAGTGATTTGCTCGGGGCCGTATGGTAATGAATGAGTAAGGAGAAAAGTAGCATAATGTCAAGGAAAAATAGAGACGTGAGTACGAACTTATGCACTTCATATCAGTCATTTTTTTGTCCTCTTGACTCAACTGGAATAACAAAGATAAATAATCAAAACAATAACTCTATAGCACCTCCATTAAAGAGATAGCTTATTCACTTGTCGCTTCCAACTTGTACTTCGTTACTCCAGTAATACTATAGTCGTTATGCAAATTTAAGAGGTAGGACTTCTTGCCAAGCAGCCAAAACTTTTCTGAGTATCTAATCGTTTTCCTCAAGCTGACATTGAATCCTATTAGTATTCTCCCCATGTCATAACATGACACTATTAAGACTAGGAAATAAGATGTAGAAAAATACAATATCGAGTTTCAATATAAGAATAGGAAAATATTACAAACACCTCTTTTGAATAATTTCCCCGGTGCAAATTATTCTAATTCAATGGGTTGAGCTATTATAATTTTTATACTTAATAAGCAAAGCAGTGCTTCAAAATAATTGGTAACACAATGAGTAAAAAGTAGAGGTCTCAAAAATCCAGTCAACTAACCCGAGACAGATCTCCAGTCAAAAAACCAGAACTTTCGGCCGTAAACTTTTCTCAAGTCTATCAGTTATAGTATACCAGGGAAACGTAAGACTGCTAGAGATGGAACTTCACAATACAAAAACGCATTATTTTTAAAGGTAAAACGTTCGTACCAATTCACAATCCAATTTTAATCCCAATACTCAAAATGAAAGGATGGAATAACGAGAGAAACACCAGGAATGAGTTGCTTTCAAAAAATCTGAAGGGGTTGAATTTACAAAAAATAAACGCGCAACACCAAAGACTGAATAACTTCAAGACGACAAGAACTCAAGGTTTGGCCACAATCGTAAATTAAAATTACAGAAGAATAAAATTTTGATAGCCGACTCACCATCAAGTTAGCAAAAATCCAAATCCAAGAAATCACCAAGTCGAAGAAAAACTATTTGAATCGCAAGCAAAAAAGTAACGAGAGGCACATGATTTTTCCAAGTAAAGGTTGTGAAACCACAGCTTGTAACTAATGCACCAATGTATGATGATGTACTTGGACGTGAGAAAGCATATTAAGAATAAAGGCTATGGAGAGCAAATAAGTGAATGAGGCAGAGTCGGAGAGAGCAGAAAAATTTTGGTTGGCTCTTTAGACTTCGCTGAGAAAAACAGAAGGAGATGATGCGCAAGGAGGATAAAAGTCTACGTTTTACACATTTATAGCCTTAAGGTTTTACAAAGTATTCACCGAGACGCGTCCAAAGACCCCCCTTTTGCTACTATACTGCACTGCATGGCAAAAACCTTCAAGAATAAAAAAGTATAAGTACTTCATGACACTACAATTCTCATTTGATGATAAACTCTTATCAAATTCTTACTAGTATTCTTCCCATACAAATGGGTACATTCTCTGCCCTACACAATAATAATAACCTGCGAGGCATGTAGTAGTCCCCATAGTAAACAGCCAAACAAAAAGTGCAGCAAGCAGATGCAAAAACATTTCGAACAAATATCAAGCACCAATGCAATTGGCGAGAATTTACTACATACTCCACAACCAGCTCACAATAACATAATGCCTTTTTGTACATGACAGGGAGAGATTGAGGTACAGAATCCAAAAAAGTCTTCCCAGCCTCACAGGATAGTATCTCAACCATCAGAAATTCTTTATGTATGGCTTGCAATAAAATTTATAGATACATGTCCAGTAAGGACACTTCAATCTGTACGCATGAGAAGACCAAACCCGTACTTATAACGCAATATTACATGGCACCCTAATAAGGTAAATGTAACGCAACTAACAATAACATCAACTGTAACGAGTGGGTAAGACAACATCAAAACAGTAAAAAGCCCACTCAAAAATTCCTAGTTCAACTCCAACCTATATCATTCACACAGCTCCACTCACATTGACGTATTGAAGCTTAGTTTTCAAATCGAGGGTAGAATTCCATGCAATGACATTAATTTTTAATCAATGAGAAGCCATGTGGATGCAATTTACCGGCTTCAAAGTTTCAACGGAAAAATACTAGATATAAACCACCCGTATATGTATCATTTCCCCCTCGGGTTTTACTCCGAAAGGAAGGGGATTTTGAAACGACCGAAAAGAGAGAGAGATAGAGTGGAGTAGAGACCAGGGCACACCTTGCCAATTTTAAGTTACGACTGTCACTGAATGCATCAACCCAGCCGCCTACAATTATCATAACACCCTTAAAACTGCTGCAGGAACGATGACATAGCAACGGCCGAAACATTGCCATTCAACTTCTTCTACCAGCTATTTTTTTATCGATGATGCTGTAAAACGACTTTGCTTATACTTTGTGTGCAACACCAGTAAATACCGTGGCCACGAAAACCTAGCGATTTATTAGCCTCTGACTCGAATCCCTAAAGTGAGATCAATACACGGAGATAAGGGGTGCACGACGGTTCGGTACCTTTCTGATCCCCACTCGGTAACTTTACAACTTGCAAATTAATACTGCACAACTTGGTAGTGGGCCTTTGTCAGTTGTCAAATCTTCGTTCAGACCCGACACAACAATCATACACATACGTTTGACCATGTGAACACAGGCGTGTTCACGAGGTTTATCGGTCATTTTGCATGCAATTTGATTAATTATGGTGATAATTTCCCAACCTCACGTCAATTTAATTTTCATTCCTCCGAGTAAACAGCCTACTAATTTTTGTATCGCATGAAACCTAGTCATCTCCAATGCTTCCTGAGGTACAGTTACAGAAGCCAACCCAACTTTGGCCTGCCATGAACTATGTACAACTGAAAAATGCTAATACACTGTAATAAAAATAATTGCAAGTTGGATAAAAGTCCAAAAAATTGCAAACATTTTCACGGAACCACAAAAATATTCACACCGAAATTATTTTGATATAATACTACCGGCGATACAGTATGAAATACCACCAGTGAAATTTCCGACACAGATAAATTAACTATTTACTTATCCCACACGAACACAAACCATATGGAAACTTATACTAAAACAGGTAAGAGCCGGTCTTACTTGGATTTTTGGACAACAGTGAATTCCTTATAACTTCGACACAACGTTGAGGAGAAACAACATCCCAGAGGCCGTCACATGCTAAAATGAGGAACTCTTCAGACCCATTAGTTTCAATCTGAGAAATCTCTGGCGTACTCGTCACATACTCTTTGTAATCCAAGTTTCCTGTCAATATTGTCAGTAATTACCAATTAGACATTGCACTCAAGTCATTATTCACATGTGTTCAACTAATGTCCATGGTGCATGCATTCAAGTCGTTAAAAACCAATAATTGCAATTTGAAGCAGAACAAGGGGAGAGAAAGTCTTGACGGGAGAATGCCTTCTGTAAGATCGTCTTAACTTCCTACATATTTGTAGTTACACTAAGTTTTGTAAATTGCATACAAAGTAATTTTTTCCCCCTGCATTCCAACGTAAATATTTTCATACAACTTACCAATTGCTCTTGAAACCGCTAAATTCCCATTAACTCGCCAAGTTCCACCAATAGATATAACCTCCCCACCAGCACTTTTGATTCGTCTCAGTTCATCCTACAAACAAAGATAATTCCCGTGTTTATAAAGTAATTAAAACAAGATTAGAGTTTTCACAACTCCAACACATCCCACACACATGGTGGATGGACACAAATAAACAGCTATTACACAACCTGCTCTCCGCCGGCTTAGTACAATGAAAGTCTCAATTTACTGTACAAATATAGCTATCATAACGATGCTAATAATTACGAATTTAAATGCACAGTCATTTCAACTTTTCACATTGCAGGGGACTCCGAACGGCAGCGATTTTGTAATGTGTAAATGATACTTTGATGGCAACACAATGCATGCAAAAGTGGTGAAAATTACATGCATTTATGAAAGTTAGCACACACGGGAAAGAAAATATTACCTCCCTATCCGGCTTATGTGAACTGACTAGGTTGATAGGCTCCGTATTTCGTACTAAGACTGCCTGAGAGTCTCCAACCCAAGCAATGTAAATGTTACCGGGAACAATAAGTGCCACGACGGCAGTAGTTCCACTTCGTATGTTCTCATCCTTGCATTTCATCAAAAGAGCAGTATCAGTTGTTTCAAAGGCATAATTGATTGCAGCCGAATAGTCACTGGGGAAATCTGGACTAGTGAACAAGTGACGGTGAAGATGAGCTGCACTGTAGGCAGCAGCTTCAACCCCATTATGGCCATCAAATACAGCGAAGTAGTTAGCCGATGATTTGAGCTACAAACACATGTATGCAAAACAAACTAATCATTTTAATTTACTTTGATGACTACAACTGCATTGCAAAACACATCCTTTTAGTGTTGTATCAAACTTCCAAACAATTTGGTCTTACGGACAGATATCAAAAGGTATACATACTGCAAAAAGTGTACAAACTATACAGAACTCAATGGATATTTCCTTTAAATTGCATGAGTAGGAAACGCAGTTGCACAAACATTTAAGTTAAAAACTTTTTCAATCAAAGTAATAAAAAATTACATGAACCAGCACATTGCTTCCACAACATAAAACATTTATAAATCCATGGATAACTACTCTATCGAGTCAAATGCAATTAAAAACTATATTCCATGTAAAACAAACGGGTATATGGTTTGTAAAAAAAATTAACAATAAATTATTTTTTACGGTGCACAAGGACTACATCAAAAGTAGAGAAACAAGTTGGGAAGAAAAACTGAAAAAACTTTCACGTTCACGAAAAATTACGACAGTTTGAATACTTTGACTTGTACCTGCCTTTCACTGCTGAAAGCTTCTACATTAACGTCTGGAGCTCAAAATGCTGAAAGTGGATACATCACTTATTAAACTGCCTAGGTACGGAAAGCAAGATAGAAGCGAGAAAAAAAATTAAATTATAGAGGGACATGTCTGCATGCCTGCAAAGCCAACTGCATATCTTCAGGATGAAAAATATTGAAAGAACGGACCGGGAAGTCTAACGTGACTCCTATCGGTCGGGTGATATGACATTTGTAAAGTTAAACAGCCATGTCGAAAAAGAATCAGAACTTCCCCTCAGCTTTTCTTTACCGGGAAATCATGATAAAAGGTCAGCCGACTCAGAGAGATCCTTTTTTTAAGAAACAATTATTCCAGAAAATACCTTATAGGCTGCAAGCATGCAGAAAGTCGATGGAGTAATATGGAAATCATACATTAAAAACTTTGTTAATTTCAGGGAGAATGACCATCCGATCTTCTAAGGTTCGCCGACTATTTTTAATTGAAAAATACGATGCTCCAAAAATGTGTGATATGTCTCCGTCTGCCGACTCAATTGGAAAATCTGTCTCGATGTGATCGTTTTCTTCCTTATAGCGAAGGCATATGTCATCAACTTTTGATGTGACCGATTGCATGAGTTTTAGGGGTTGGTAACTGACGTTATGCACTACGCAAATTAAATTAATAACTTTGTTACACGACTTCTTCAAATACATACATAAATGCTTGTACAAAATCATTGACCCGTTTAGAGCAAAAAACAAATTCAAAAGTTTACTACGTGAGCCAAACCCTTCAATGTTGACCTTTAGTTTTTTATTATGGTAGTTTTCAAGAAAGAAACAAGGGAACGGAAATGTATGAGCAAAGTATACAGAGAGTATAGAAACAAGGTAGATAATACAAAATACACACCAACGTCCGCGTCAACCTCATCAGCATCTAAGACCATACTTGCAGCAGTCTGTTTGCTGTAGCATTCAGACAAATCAGCCTTGGAAACTTCTTCTAAAATTTTTCCAAGCAACGGGCTGATTAAATACGACGGACAGCTCCTGAAATAAGCCAAAAAAACGTACACACTTTAGAAAATTAAGTCTTCAGATGTAAGCCTGTATTCACCCGGTTACTATGATTTTTGTTTCACGGTAAACTCAGAGTTAACTCCATTAGGGCATAGAACTTTGGATTGCGGGTTCAACATTTTTTTATTGATGACTTTCGTGTACATTGTACAACTCGCGGACGCAAAGGTTTATTTGAAAAGCGCTCAAGATAAAATCCAACAAGCAATTCTTCCCAGAAATTAACTTGTACGGAAATAGTCTCATAAAGCATTCCGTGAACTGTGTTCTCAACGGGATTTTTGCTTAGGCTATATCGTATTACTTCCGAATACAAACTGAAAGCTATTTATTGTAAATACCAAACCAAGAAGTCAAAAACCTCTTGAAATCCGGCAAAATTGCAAAAATATTTTGCCAAAACGTCACACTATACGGTACTTGAATTTACATTTGGCTTCAGCAATATACAAACTCAGAATCGGTATTTGACATGCGAAAATGAAATCATTTTGAAATGCAATCACGATCATTGACAATGCTGAAAATCCTACTGCGTCAAATAGACTTGGGATAGGAACTTGAAATTATGTCATTAAGTATTAATATCAGGTTCTCAAAACGTTTTCAGAACCCGTAGCTCAGGATAAAGTTTCAAATTATTAATATTAGTATCACTCACTACCTGAAGCATGGTAAACTAGCTCAAATATCTTGAGAATTAATGTCCTTGAAAGTCTGAATCATAGTAAGATGGTATTTGCAAGTAATCAACAAAAACTCCTCCGCACTCCAGGGATATTATTGATGCTATCTCAAATCTCACAATTTTGAAGCAATACGATACATATTTATTTCATATAATATATTACAATTCAGCCTTGAAGTTAACACCGTCAATGTAATAAATTATAATGTATACAATGCATAAAGTAAGTCATCTTTCATATTTTTACTAAGGCTACAGGAAAAATCATAATTGTGCTGTGAATACTGTTTGTATTTCACTACAAGGTGTTTAACAACGACAACGCTCGCAATGTTTCACTCGAAAGGTGCACAAATATCATTACGATTAATATGTCAGCACATGTATATAAGCAATTGCGTCTTTACCACCTAGCTCATTAACTATTAGTAGAAAATTTGGACTTTCCTTTTCAAAATTGTCATGACAGGAAGGACACCTGACAGCTAGGTAGTCACGGTCACACGAAGGAATGCAAGGTTAATTACTCCTCCTGACTGTTCCCTACCGTATTAAAGGACTAAAGGGACGTACATATATATGGGTCATGTCGTCATGTGACAAAAAAAAACAGTGAGTTCCGCATAGCATTTTCTGTTCAATGACAAATTTACTGTTTCTCCGAGGTCGTAAATCATTGTTGGTTTCTTTTGGATCAAAATCAAGGCTTCAAAATAACAGTCCAGCCCCAATTTCCCCTTATAATAATTCTATCCAGGAAACGGTAGTACACGCTTCAGTAAACTGAAATCCAGGCATTCTGAGATGTGATCAGACAGTGGATATCAACCAAAATACTTTTCCCAAACGTATATATACATTCTCAAAAAAATGCTTCCTCACTTTATGTATGAAGATGCGTCCGGAATGAGCGTTGATAAGTATAACTGCAAGTATAACTGCATAGTTTGTGGCTAAATGTACTAGCTTCGAAGTTTCAACCCAGACGTAAAAGTATCCACAAGGCAGTAAATTCAAATTGCGTTGCACTCTAAAACTCGAAGAAATCCTGAACCGTGCAGATGGTAACCATTAAAGAAGCCTGCATATAGTTCTAACCCTACCAACAGCGAGCTTTCTCAAGACAAACATCTGCTACACCACTCAAAACAAGGCTTAATGGTACATAACTAACAATAAGTCTTTATAAGTCAGTACCTTCGAAATGATAACATCTACTGTACTACTGGATTGGAGTTTCAGCTGAAATAACTACCATAAGCATTCATAAATCAGAAAATTGTGACGAGGTAATGTACTTCTGAGAAAAAGATGAAAGAAATTAATTAAAGTCCACGGGCTCATTCATACTCACTTTTACGATTAACCTGATACAGAATGCAAGCATGCCGTAGATAAGGCTGATGCTGATCCATTTGCCATAACCTACTATTATTGGAGTCAAAAGCAGGTACAAAGTATCCCAGGGGGAAAAGTAAATTTGCTAGAAAAGGATCATTAATGCTTGTAACTTCCATTCTTTCCACTAAACGTCAATTATTTACAAGTGATAATTAAAAAATAAAATTTTCTCTCCCTTGCATGATTTACCCCCATATACTTGCCACACTTGAGGTTTAGCTATATTTAGAAGAAACTAATTAATTAGCTTTCAAACGGGACAACATCCAGTACGTGCAAACTTTGGAAAAGACTCAGGAAGTTTCTCTAGAGAATATAGAGAATCCATTGACCAAGAATATCAGCAGGAATGTAATGCAGAGTAACTGCCTAAGCAGCAGTAAACATGTAATTACAGGAAGATGACTACAGTTGAATTTTATTCATCTGTTTTTACTTATCGTTCATGCTTGACGCTAACAAGAAAAATTTCACAAAAAAATAAATAACGAGATCCCACAAAGCCCTCACATAATACGATAATACGATTATAGGACGTATAATCGATCGGCTTCAGAGAGAAATCCTTATTATTTGATTATTTGAATAACTTTGTGGGATTATCCTGAAATCAAAACAAGTAGAGTAAAACACAGAACAACTTGATAGTCTTAAAACCTTGTAGCCTTATTTGTTGCAGTGTTGGAAGCCCATGTACCCTAGTCGAGGAAGGTCGACGTAAAGCATGAAAGAATTAGATACTTCCACGTGAGATTTTCATTTTTCGTATGTGGGATGGATTTATACATATTTTGCTGCCGTGTATGGTATGGATATTGGTCTATGTACGCCGTTAAACTCACAACTTATGCATATTTGCAGGCGAAACTGTTTTCCACCTTTGAAATAAGAGTAGGCTTGCCAGCAAAAAGCCTGGAAATTATGCAAAAACATAACAGCGCACCCAAAATGTTGGAAATAAGGACTGTTTTACCGAAAAAACGCCAGACATATCCTTTCAAACTGGAAATACGCCCTATTTCCTCAATTAGAAAACTGCGAAATACAAGGAATATTTCAAATCCATAAACCTACAAAAATATTTCTAATCAGGAGAGCTAATGCAGAGATGTATGTAACCCCACCGTAAACTAATCATAAAGCTGTCTGCGCTTGGTAAATCCCTTAAAATTGTCAGGCAGGAAGCAATGCTTGTCACAGATCTCCTTCTACGGGTGCTGTAACTTTGCATAACCACAGCAGAACGGGGCATGTCACTTGCTGTTATATCAGTAGAGGCAATCCAAAAACCCTCTAGCTCTGTTTAAGCCCATGAAGCCATATTATAACTTCAGGAGAGCTATCTGAAATCTGGTCTGGAAACTTGATACAGCAAAAAGAATTTCATTGTCATTTTGACACTGATGCGATTTCGTGAGCGCTCACTATCAGGGAATTATTTTAATCTACTTATAAAATCTGCCGCCACTACAAACTTGTCAATGAGATCGTTGGCGGATGAAGAAGCTGATTGCAATTTTTCTCATCTTGTTTTCATCCCATCCCGGATTTTTTCCAAGGATTTCCTATTTGTTTTCATCGTCAAAGACAAGCTTGTCAATCAAATTCCAGCTGCAACTGATCCGAAACTCGGGTTTTCATCATTTCTCGCCTCAACTACATGTACAGTACTTTATGCTTTTCCTCCCTTCCGACTGAATTTCAAAGCAAAATACTCACGGAGATTTATGAGTCTGCTTTAATGATCCACACCTAGAGAGAGAGAGAGAGAGACAGAGACAGAGAGAGAGAGAAAGAGAGAGAGAGATTTTTCCTTTTTGCGGAAGGCCATTGACATCGGTAGTACTGATTGCTTAACAGAACGTTAATTTTCCCATCCTCATCATTTCCACTTGACTCATCATCCATGACAAAAGTTTTATATCTATCTTGCATACACACCACTGTACTTGGTGGTTATTTTAGGGAAAAATTGCCCACTATGATTGTCTACCTTCAATTAACCATATTCACAAAAATCTAAACCAACCGGTATCAATATGATTTTAGGAATCCACTCACGTTTTGTAGATTAAAGTATCATCTCACAGTTTAGCCTATGTTTCTAGATCTGTAACTCCTAGGAATACCTCGTTGTGTATAGATACGCATACTTTCGCAGTTTACGTACACGCCCATAGGTCTTCTGCAGTAGTCTCCTCTCTAACTCTAGTTGCAATGAATTGCGTAAGTACGGTATATGAAAGACGGCAAGACGGGGATGAGAAACTATGGCAATTTTGCATCAATTCCGCCTGTTGTATACTTTGGCTTCTTATCTGTTTATGCCAGGAAGCCAAGCCCAGTGCCACAAGAAAAAAAAATGAATAAAGGAAACTGCATAGAAATACATATGTGCAGTACGCTTTCAACGGAAAGCACATTATTGTTGTGTGACGTTACTGCGGCGGAGAAATGCACTCAGTTGCAAGTAAAGTATGTGATTCATTGTTGGAGGAATGAGAGCGAGAAAGTTCAAACCGGCATGCAGCAGTACACAGAACAACAAGGAGCTCACAGGAATAATTGAATCAGTAGCTCTTTCAAGACCTTCATGTACAATAACATCATAGTGTGCGAGTTTACTTAGCTAGAGTGAGTACAAAAACATGATTTATTACTTTTGTGCATTAGACATGAAAATGCAACCTTTCTGACCCGCTCTAGTTGATTCTCAATAAGTGGTCAATTGTTTAATGACTATGAAAGAATCTCAAAAATCGTTCACCACACACACGCCACATTTATTGAAGAATTTCCCCCAAAAGTAAAATATATATCTGACCGCCTTAAAAAAACCAATTTGTGACCCTTGAGTCGGGTAGTCTAGTTGTGAGTGTAGGAAAAACAACAAAATCCTATGAACTTCAATAACTAATAATTAATTAAGTAATCAAACCATCTTTCAAAATATGATGTCAGTGAGTATGAGCCCTCATCCCATAAAAACATGCACAAACAATAAAACACTATACGAAAGTTAACAACTGTCTGCCACTGCTTTTCTTTAGGACTATAAAAATAAGTTAAAAAGAAGTTTCATCAATTTAGCTCTGCTCATAAAAATTTCTCACTTAATCATTCATTTTACTTAATACTAGAAACCCTATAGGCAGAAAAATTGTATAAGCCCTGTCTCAAAGAACTAAGTGAGTTACACTGTATTATCCACGTGAGTGCATACATATATGTATCTCTGCACAATAAAGGACCCTAAATTATACATGAAGTTTCACAGCTGGAAACGTGGAAACATCCTATAAGACGATTATAGAGTGGGACTTAGAAAAACGTGAACTCTCAATAAATGCCCGAGATCCTTCAACAAAAACATTACAAAATGCACATATATAGATACATGTATGTACGTACATATTAAATCATTTCGTCTTTCTTATACGATGGCGTTTGCCTCAATCCACAGATATATTTCGACCATTATGGGACTTCAAAAACTAAAATGAGGCAATGAACTTTTAGTATACTATGCACGTATATGAGCTATGGCAGGAGTAACAGAGCAATTGCATGATCTGAAAAGAATGCCATTGAAGTGCGATGGTACTATTTCCTACCTATTTATATTAATTACGAGCATAACCAAAGTAATCATAGCATACAATGAGCGAACACGTACTTCAACCTCCCAGTATGAAACCCGAATGAAACACACTTCTAAATTATTATTATTATTGTTGTTTCTTTCAAAAGAGATTTAGGTGTCTCTACCTATAGAACCACGTACATTTTGAATTACATACCATCTCAATCATTTATCTTAGAGCATCAACATGAAAACGGGATTGCTTTATAGACTCACTCCCTATATACATACGTTCCGCCTCATAGTAGACCAAAGTAACCTTGAAGTAAAGTTCTGAATCTGAGGCCAATCTATTTTTATTTCATACATGTGCACCCGAGAGATACTTACTTTCTTACATTCAAAAACTTGAACCATATTTATTATTAAAAACGGTCACGATTTTTTAATTAATTACACGGGAGATTCTTGCCAGAGTGTAATTGACAGTTACAGATAAATTTGGTTAGTATTCTTTATCAGTACTAGACACCATTTAACTCTTACGATCCGATCCACCTTGTAAAACAGCAAAAAATAAAATTCAAACAAAAGCAAGAACCATGGGTTCCCACACAGAAATGTAAAGAGGCTAAATTATGATAGCTGTACACACATATAAGCCGTACATTGCAATTTGTCTATGGGGTAGCTCTACTTGACTTCCTTAATGTTAACAGCTTGTAAATCCTCAAATTTTAATTACTTGTGAGCTTCAATACTCACAATTAGTATTTTCTGATGTTACAAGGATGGTTTTGTACTATGGCAGTAAAAGCGATCCTCTCTATTTACCAGGACCAATTTCAACAGTTTATTCTACAATTTTCTCATACAAAACATCCAATATCATCCATTTTATGATGTGTGAAGCATACACAACGAACTCACTTGATCCAATTTTCCTTGCCATTTTGATTACTGTTGCCATCAAATATTTCCCATAATTTCCTCTCACATCCTGTCTTCTGTGTATGTATGTATGCCAACCGTCGGGTAATTTTACAATTACTCCATTGGAAAAACCAATGATAATTTTCCTTGCTGAGACTCAGGCGCATTGAGTCGTTCAGACATATACATAGTTATACAAACATAGTATGGATATGATATAATTCCAATGACAAACTTGCAGTATTGGATCCGTTGCGTTTCCCAACTGCATCAATGAAGAAGAGAGGTTCGTCGTCTGACAGTAATAAATATCCTTGAGAGGTAATCACAATTGCGCGATCGTGTTGCAAAAGTAATGGTTGTCACTGTGGATGACAACCATTCTTTTCAAGTGTGTATTACCTCAGTCTTCCGGTCAAATCTGAGACTTACGCTCAAGAGACATTTTGTGTCTAAGGAGCAATTTTCTGAACTTTCACGAAGAAACAAATAGCTCATGGGAGGGAAGAAGAAGAACAGTACCCTGGTTTTGTGTACAGCCAGGTCTACATTCCTCTCTTTAATTAATTATTATCCAGACCTTGAGCTAAATATCCCGTAAATTATTGCTTCAAATGGATGAGCATATGCATTCAAATTCTATTTAAGGAATGGGAATGGCAAGCAGTTATTATTTAAAGTGAAGGTAAATTACAATAATACACAGGACAAGTGTCTGTGCAATGCAAGTAATGAGTATCCTTCTGCAGGACGATGATCATCCCTTCATTATGCATTACGCTACCAATTTTGAAATGTGTTGCAGAATGTTTCCTCCATCTATTTGGTCAAATGAGCTGTATAATTACTTATTTAACGACGCTCACACGCTGATCACCCAGGAACTCTCTACATACTCTCTATCTAAATGTCCGTGCTTGCACGCGTTTTCAAAATACATGCCCACTATATACATTTTATACAAGAGAGAATTTCATTTTGCCGACGCCAAGAGTCAAGTCATTTTGTTTTGTAAAAGTGAAGGTAATGGCTAATTTTATACCTGGATCCTATTATATAGTTAAAGCCAATCCTGAGTTGCATACTTAAAAAACTGCTCTTCACTGGTGCAGAAATCAATGACGTGATTTGAAAGTAGTAAAGGGAAAATAATTTATGTGTGCAACGATAGTATACTCAATATGATGAATTGCAAATGTTAATTCAGGAGTCAGCCTGGTGTTCAATTTTGAGATAACGTTACCTTCGTACATGCAGTTTAAACCAAGGGCTTCAACTTCCACTGCATATGACGGGTGCATAAACTATGTACATATTTTGTTTGTCAAATGTACTCATGTCGCGACACGGAGCATGTTTGACTATCTGTACCACTGCAAACATAGCTAATATGGAAGTTCAGGTACTATACACTGTATGTACAAGTATAAATTTTTTATAACATGCATCATTCATGGCTTGCATTAGTCATACTACTACCGGGCCAATTATTAGTCATCAGGCTGCGTCGGGAGTGATTCAGGTGCACATTTCCTTTAGTTTTAACATTGCCATCCGAACCCCGAGCCATTATTCATACAATGGTTGTATTGAGCTCCGTTTGAATGAGTAATAAGAGTCTGAAAACTCCGAAAACCTAAACACAGGCTATGTAGTCTACTGCAGATGTTCCGTATAAACCATCCAAGCCAAACCCAAACAGTCGCAAATGTTTATCCTACAATTTGGAAATCCATGTAGTCAGTCCGTACCTAGAAACAGTGCTGTAGGTAAAACACATGCATTGACGTAAGACTGGCTGATATGTAGAAACTTATTGCAGAATACAAATGTATATTCAGTGAGCTCATGACCAACAAGCCTCTCCACTTAAAGAAAGTCAATTAGCCCTACGCTTCACTGGTGATTTTCAAACCAAAGCCAGCGACTACATTTTCCCAACTTTATCTTTGTTTTTATCTTATCGTTCAACTTTCCTCAAACTAATATTCTTTTTGGTCAATAGCATATTAAAGTCATATAGTACTCGACAAGAAATGTAATTTTTGACCCTTCAAAACCTTTCTAGAGCGACTAATCCAATGATAATTGGTCCGCTGGTAACAGCCTTTATTGATAAAGTTACTTACAGAGTTTCGTGACTTGTAAAAACTTGATTGAAATACGTAGATGCGCAGTGCCTAAATACCTCCGAGAGTCTCAATCCAGGACTTAAGTATTTGTAGGAATATTTTTGTGAGCAAACTGTAATGTAGAAATTATATTTAAAGTTTAGGCGTCATTTGCAAGCTACAATAAGTCCGTGATGTGAGAATATGTCAAGAGCTGCACGCGAAAATATCATAACCTCTTGTGTCACTTTTATAGCACTCAAAACTTGGACTTCATACACAAAGTTACTTACTTACTCGGGCAAAAAAAAACACCGATCACTTGCACGCTTTACAGCTTGTGCATACATATATTCGATGGAATATTAGGAACAATTGCAATCATGATCATGCACCCGCTGTTAAATGTGCTCAACTTCACATGTTTAATCGAAAAGTTGAATGCAGGTCTTTTCCTTACAACAACACTTGAAGTTAAGAATCTTAACTTAAGATGCAGCCCCTCGTGCGGATTTTTTTCCCCATCGTAATTCTTTTCTTCTCTCGTAAGTAATTCAGAAACATTGTAGCGTCACACATAGCTTTACATTTTGGGAAATATTCCCGTGTACATGCTATTTTTGTAGGTACATAATTATTATAATATCATTGGTACACGACAAAATCTGATTTAGGCTCCTTCACACAACTCTCAGACTTTGACTAAAACCAGATTAGCAGACGCAAGTGTTGAAAACGTACCGTATCGATTGTGAAACATGTCTTAGCAACTGGCTCCAACAATCTTAACATCGATCTTTATCGTAATTACAGAAAACATGCAAATGCATACTAAAATGTGAGAATTCCGTCTGAAAGTAAAGCGTCGCCGCATTGTGTATGTCTATAGACAATGCACTTAATGCAAAGGATTGTAATTAGGAGTCAAAGAGAAGCAGGGCGAAATGATCTGATACCGTCTATAGCCCGATGAGTAACGAGTAACCCGGCTTTTGACTCTGTCTGTGTTTAACTTATACTCAAGGTTCTCCATGAAAGCTGAGAAAGGAAGGGACTTACTTCTGGTGAAGATACTGCGACGCCCAATCAAGTACATGTCCTAACATTTCAGCTTCCCATATCGTATGATTGAGAACTTTGAGAGGTAAAGGATCCACTGATAAATTGGTCGGACGATATCGTTCGAAAAAGCTTCTGCGTTCCATTTTAAAAGGAGTAGTTTGTAGGCCGTTCTCCAAATAAGGGATAATTGCTCTATCGTGTTTCTCTTATGCTGAATGGAAAAAAAAAAGCAAATCAAACATGATGGCAACTAGTAACGTAAATTCTGTGATAAATTTAACTACAGCATGCATACACATCCAGCCTCGCACACTGAAAACTTAAGTTTAAAACTATAAGTAAACAGGATGACTCCAATAAACATTTCAGCAAAGCTCAAACTTGCAGATCCCTAAATTGTCAATATACTTTTTACATATCCAAACACAAAGCCAAGCCTGTTCTTTACATTATTTCCGCTTTCCATCCCTTTGCATGAGTACTATTCATGAGATTTTTTTATACAGACTGTAAAGAATACAGGGAAAATTATTGGGAATGACTCTCAGAATATTGTAAAATCACGAGAAGAGAACAATAAAAAGGATCGTGATTATATATGCGTCAAACCATGCAATTGTAAAAACAAATTATTCTATAAAGCTGCATTTATCTCTCCCTTATAAAAAGACGAATTCCGGTACATCTACAACATGAAATGACGACATACAACGAAACCAACTTCAAGCTTTTAAGTTTAATCCCACTTTACATTGAAGTGAACCAGCTTCATCTTGCGGATTACCACTTTCAAGGTTTTCTAAACACTCTAGCCACTTTAATTTAACCCTCTCCCAGCGCTTCCTTTTGCTTCAGATTGTAAAAGCATCATAGCTCAATATAAGCTCATAAGTATATATAGTTACTGTTCCTCCTACTACTACAGTAACTTACTAGACCCTACTAGCAATAATTTTTCTAGAGCGGCAAAAACTACTGACCAATCCACTCCTGTACAGTATGCTTTCATCGATTGGTTTCCCACAGGTTTTTACACTCTTAGGTTAAGTCAGCACTACTTAGCGAAAGCAATTCAAAACATAAAACATCTTTAAGGCTTCTATGATTACAGTGTGAAAACGCGCGCCATCCAACAAGAACCCAGGTTATAAAGCAGTGTGGCTATAATTTTCTAACCCATGTAAGTTACACTTTTGACATTAGGTGACGGCGATAAAAAAATACAAGCACCAGAGCTCTCTCAACCTCACCTCTCACACAAACAATATCACTTCCGTCAAAGACTTCCCTTATGCAATTGCTTGCTCAAAGCCGATTTCCGACAGTAAGCTAACATCACATGCCAGTGAGCATTAAGCATAAGTTACAAAAAAAATACGGGACGGATGCATTTTATGTAGAACATCAACATCAACGACGCTTAGGCTCAATGAGTATGCCCTCACTAATTACTGTACACGGCAAGCTCCTATATACATAACATATATGCGTAGATACATGATTAACAACAAAAAGAGAGAGAGGATGCGACATCAATATCACTTATTTTCAAAAATCGTCTCCCCACCAAAAAAAATCCACCAACGATGAAAGAACTGTCGGGAGAATTCTATTTTTGTTGAGGACACAGGAGGAATGACTGAATAAAAATTCAGCTTGATAATAGTTCTGAAACAAATGTGATTGCCCTGTTTCACATTTAATCATATGCTATACAAATTATGGACATATAATTTTTATAGGGAAAAACTTGTTTTTTATCTGAATCCTACCACATGTAAACTGTTACGACTGTGTATACAATTTCAACAGCCCGTTTTTTTTTTGCTTTTTAAAATATGCTCCATACGCAAGGAGAAATGTTGTGGAATGTCATCATAATTCTACTCCCACACACTGTAATTATTATACACCCAGACCCAAGTAAGTAAGTGAACTTGCAAGCAACTGACAATGAGCAGCACATGGTACAACAAAGCGGTAATAATCGATAGCACGTTATTGCTAAATATGTACACAGATATGCAAAATATATTGTAAAAGTATTTACCCACAAATTCCTACCTGTTAACCGTTGAGACTTGAACCTCACAGAACTGTCAATGTGGAGTGTTCCATATAACGTTCAATACAATCAATGGGCACATTTCTTGTTCATAAAATCTACAGACTACAAAAATGTTCCTAATACTGATCACACAGTAGAACTTCATTCATTTAAAAATGGACATTTATTTATAGTAATAATACTCCCCACTGATTCCGTTGCCCCCTTAAAATTTACTCTTAGATTCAAAAATTGGGAAAATAGTAATTGCACTGTTTTTTTTTAAATATTTGTTGATAGTACGAGATTTGAGCATTTAAGTTTTCCAAAGTCCGTCGACGAGGTCGATCGATTAAATTTTTGTATTCTAGATCCGATTTTTCGATTGCAATCTGTTTTGGCAATGTTGTTTCAGAGGTATTGTGCTTTCTATTATTGATGCTTGACATGTAACTTGTTACGCTTCAATGGTTTTTCCCCCTCTATATCTACTACACACACTACTAACAACGTGTGATTATAAATCTCATGATTGGTGACAACTCCTTTGTGTCATGAAGAATGCAGAAATGTCAGTGAAGACAAAAAAAAAAGTGATTTGTGTATACATATAGTTATCTATAGATACAGACCCCAGAAATATACGCACCTTCCGTACATAAATTTTTTTTTTTTACAACTCGGTCAATAATATAAAAGTCTTCGTTAAATAATTGAGTCTCTCTAATATATCTCTCTAATAGACCCACTTTTCCTTTTGAACTTGTGTCTCTGGCTGAAAGAACTTTAATGAAAAAAAAACACACGGGTGTAATCAAGTCATGAAAAAATATTCACTCACAATGTATACATATATATATATACTTACTTAACGAAGACGTTAATGTTGCAACTATTTGTGTAATGAGCCGAAAATGTCAACTTCGGAGAGGGTTAAAAAAAAGGAAGGTTGGAGACGCTCCTAATAATGACTATGCATGACTTCTCAATGGTAATTCTTGAGTGTGAACTTTCGGGAGAAACTAACTTGACGTTCACAAATACTCACTCATACATACAAAACCTTCCTATACGCTTATACGTTTGGGCTTTTAGGAGGCAAGGCAGTAAGAGAGGCAGGCAGGCAGCAGGAGAGGGAAAGAAGATCTAAAAGGAAGGTAATACAAAAGTCAAGATTGGGAAAAAAAACTGAAGTCAGTGGTAAGTAAGTACATAGTCCATGGAAGTTTAAGTATACTTGTATGTATGACGAGAGGGACTTTTACAAAAAGGGATTCAGTTCAAAAGGGAAGGAAGTACGGAAGATGCGTTTAAATAATCAAGGGTGAATGAAGAGGAACGGAGGAACGAAGATGAGACGGATATTGTCACTGGGCTCTGGCAAACAGTCCAACAGATGCCACTGACCATGCATCCCGCTATAAAGAGATCCTCTCTGGCTCTGGCTCCTACTCCTCCTGTCGTCCTTATCCCTATTATTTTGTATGCTCGGAGCTTCAACTTAATAAAAAGCACTGGAAGCTACGGAACTTTTTTTTTTCTCATAATACTATCTCTATATACTTTATATATAGAAGATACATTTAAAACTATATGTTATTCCCCTCTCTCTGTCTCACTCTCACTCTCTCTCTCTCTCTCTCACTCTCTCTCTCTCTCTCTCTCTCTCTCTCTCTCTCTCTCTCTTCTCTCTCTCACATCCTCTTCTCTGTCTGTACTCACTAGTTTATAGAATTTATACACTTTACCTTATACACTACTTGGGAGCACTGAGAGCATTTTAACCCTTTCCTCACACACGCGTTTCCACGTATCTTACGTGTGTAAACTCACAGTTTACTATTATTTCCTTGCCAAACCTGCTACTACTCCGGGCCCCGTCTGTATGACACATCATAATAGGACTGTCTTTCCCTACGGAGTGCATACATATGGGATATGTAGTAGGTAACCTCGTAGTAGTAGGGTCTCAGAGTAGAGCCAGAACATCCAAATAATTCCCTATTATCAACACAAACACAAACCATGGTCCTGTCTTTGCCAGGCTCTCTTTGATTCTATAATTTACTCAAAGTATACATTATTATCTCACACACTCACTTCCTCAGCTGTCTCAGAAGGAACTCAGTACCCTTAGGTTGTAGACCCAGGAGTGGGATACCGGAACGGAGACTTTCTTCCCCCCACATAGGGTCAAGTGCAGAGACATTTCGGAGTACCGACACCGACTAGGTATCTACCAGATCCTGTACCTCTCAAGCATGCTTTTTTCTGATAATAGAGGAATTCCTCTCTGTGGACGTACCTCTAGGCCTGTGACAGTATAGTTCTTGCCGGGACAGGGATCATTGTAATTTTGATTGATTGAGGACTAAGTATATGTGAACTCACAAGGAGAAGGTCTGACTGTACACAAGGATTATTTTTCTAGAGTCAGCAGAGGAACTTGGATTGGAAAGGGAGTCAAGTAATGGAGCTGATTTAGTAGATATAGAGCCAAGACTGAATGGATGAGTAGTATTTTTGACGTGGAGGACACACCGTATTGAGTCAATATACTATTGACAGTAAAAACATGAGCTATCTGTTAAAAGTTCCGAGCTATGTGATAGCAATCTGGCTAATCTCAAGGAGTGGGGTATAGGACCCATGGTTTCTGTAACTTTAGTTTGGAATTAAACTTGTAGTGGGACGGAGATGGGAGTTTGTGTAGATATAGTAATTACATGGGCTTATTGACAGCATTGATGGATCCGTGATGGTTTTTGTGGGGGTGGGGACTCCGGCACATATTTTTTGGTTGGTGTAAATCCATATCTTGGGAGGTCTTGGGTTTGAATTCACAAGTGTCTGTCTAGTGACTGGACTTGACTTCCCTCTTTTTATTTTTGGGGAATTTAAATTATGATTGAAACTGTAGTAGGAAGGGAATTGGTCTCTTGACATTGAGGTGGGTTCTGGGGGGGGGGGAGATGGATTTGTGAAGGTGAAGGTTTTTATGGTGTTAGTGTTCGGAACGTTTGTGTTGGCATATGATGATCAAGTTGTGTAAAAATGTGCTGCTCTTGTCAATCAGTCGGAGACCATAATATAAAAAATACCGGCTTGAGATTCAGTGTTAGGATTGAAAGGATGTGACAATTTTCATATTTTTGGGACGTTGGAGGATTTATTTAGTGGGACACTACTATAGGGGAGGTGGACGTGGTTGAGGGTGTTTGGAGCGGCTTTTGGATAGTTTATTTGATGGAGATGCGGCTCACTAATAGCTGAGAGATTAGAGTAGGGATGATGGGATCGTAGTGTATGACGGATGATGATTTAAATAGGATGTTAAGTATTTTTTTGTATTATTTGTACACTACTGTTAGGTAATCAGCTTAGCTCAACCGGCACGAATGCGTGCATCTGTAGTGACGTTAAGAGTCTGGCATGTCAGGTGCGAGTCCGCATCAATATTGTATTGGGACATCCGAGCCGCTCGCCTCTTTTATGTAAACGTCGATGCAGTCAGTGTCATCAGCAGATAGTCGTGTGTGATGTGTGTAGTAAACAAAGTCAATACACGAAGGGGTAGTGCTCGACGATTATAGTTTGGGGGAGCTGAAAAAGTGTGATTTAAATTAGGACCTTTGATAGAGGAAATCATCGGGATGCTCTGCAGTTGAGAGACAATGATTGTGAGAGTAACGCGGAGTCGAGTTGGATTTTGAAGGTTGAGTCTCCATGCATTTAGTAATTAGTAGGGAGGAACTGATTAGATCTAATGAGAGTATTGTTGAGAAGATTTCTTGTACTAGGTTCTGTTGACGGCTTGGTAGAATTTCGGAGGTAGTTGTATGTATGGAGAGTGTAGGGTAAGATTGTCGTGCGATTCGTCAATTAATTCTTGTTTTGTAATTTCAGAAATAGTCGTTACTTGTGGCAACAGGCTGCCTCAGCGAAATGATGGGATGTTACCAATTACTTCCAGTTTTGTGCATCGTTATCTTGATTGGAGACCGAGCAGATGGTGTAGGGAAAGTTATTTTTGCCATCAATGCTGGGGGAGACGCTCATTCTGACATTAATGGAATTCGGTTTCAGCGGGACCCGCTCAAAGTAGGAATAGCCTCTGATTATGGAAAGCATTTATTGTCGGTTGGGAGAGTTCATCCAAGTGATCAAATACTGTATCAAACTGAACGCTACCATCATTCCACTTTTGGCTATGACATACCTATAACAGAGGACGGGAACTATGTGATGGTTCTTAAGTTTTGTGAAGTCTATTTTAATGCTCCGAATATGAAAGTAAGTTGATGTAATGTATTCCGTACTACTCTGATTGGACTGTGTCGATGGCTGGCTGGGTGGTGATGAAAAGTCTCTGTTTATATTTGCAGGTGTTTGATGTGGTTCTCAATGGAGATCACACTATTATTTCTGATCTTGACATTCACGACAAAGTTGGACATGGAGTAGCATACGATGAAATGGTCCCGTTCAAAGTTGCAAATGAGGCGAAATTATTAGTTTACAACAACCAAGAATCTGAAATTAGAGGTGGAAAAATTAGGGTTGAATTTATTAAGGTGAGTAGATGCATGTTAGTGTTGACCATCGCGAGAATTGTGGTTAAATCAAAATGTAGCGATTTCGTGTTATTTCTTCGATTGGATAAATCTTGAAACTTGTTCATTATTTGTAATTTTTAGGGATATCGGGACAATCCCAAAGTAAATGCAATTCTTGTCATGAAAGGAGAACTTGAAGGTATGTGATCAACTGTTTGATCCTTATAAATTTTAAATTATCAGTAAAATGGGGTGTAGTGTAGATGTGGAATTATTTTGGATTATATATAGACGTACCACAATTACCGCCGGTCCCGGTCCGTGAGGAGGAAGAAGAGCCTGTTGAAGAGCACGAAGAGATTAAAAATCCTAAAAATCGGAAACCCAGCGGACCAAGAAGTCCCGACCCTTATGAAGATGTCACTTTAACGTCAGCTATATTTCCCGTTTTTGTAGCTATCGGATCATTTATACCAATTTTGTTTTGTCTTTGTAAACTTTAATCGTAGCCTTTGGTTACTCTTGCTGTTGAATTGTTGTTGTCGTTTTCTACGACCTGTGAATTTTCTTTTTGTTCTTCTCCGGTCTTATATTTACATTAGATTTTCAAATGTGTGCTGTAAGCAGATGACGAGTGAGTACATTATGATAAGAATGTTTCAGGGTTTATAACAATTTGTTATTTATTTTGAAGTGATTTGACAATATTTGTCATGAATGAAATTACATTAGCACGACGTTATTAGACACAAAATCTGACTAGCTGTAAAAAAAATACTATCCATTTCCATTACAAATGCTACAAAATTAGTAGTACCATGATGTAAGTAATTCCCTCTGGTCATCAATATGAAACTTATCAATGCAGACATACGCTTTTCCCCATGTTGACAGTGTCGGAGTCAGTTTGTTGGCAGGTTTCTGAAACAGAGTCAGTGTAATATGCCCATTTGGTTTTATTGTAGCCTGTTACATATATGTGTATAATTAATGTGTACGTAACGATAACAATTTATTGAGATTGACGAGAGGTACATAAGGTGCCAAAATCCATTCTGCCACAATATTTTCGCTTAGAAAAATCACAATTTTGATGGGTCTGACTTTTTGTATCTGCAGCCTGTACCCTAGTATAACATATATAGTACAAGTGGATATTATTACAATTGCATTCTTGTTTCTATTAATATTTTTTGACAAAGATTAGTCTTTCAGTTTGGATATAAATATAAGTAACGATATATGTAACGGGGAAATGTTTTCGGAAATTCCAATTTTTTGCAATCAGTAATGTAATAATGTTAATTATTGTATTGGTACCTGTCTTTTATTTATTGATAGTCTAGTCAAGAGGGACGTTTCAAAATTCCTAGGCATTAGGAATATGTTATTTGTTCAAATTTTCCATGTTTGTAGACTGATGATGAGCCGTAAGGTTAAAATGTTGCTCTTCCAAATTGTTTCTAATTTCAATGAGATACAACAAATTGCATAATGAGGCGTGCACAATGTTATTTTTTCCATTACGTCAAAATTTCAGTCAGAGAAGACACGTGTGAATTACTAAACAAGTTGAAATTCAGTATGAACAAATGGAATAAACTGCACTTGTTACAAGGTTTTTTACTCGCATGTTCACTATTTATTTCATCATGGGTACATTACCGCCATTGCATTGTAATGATATTTTACTTACCCAATTACAACAATTTTAACCAGCACATTAATGACAACACACTATTTATTTTAACAATTAAATTCAACTAGTTCCACTTGTTGTAAGGAGATCATGACCATATAATTTGATAGTGATGCTACTGACCACACTTGGCATTTTTAAATAATTTGACCTTAGCCTAACGTATTTGACTTTAACGTAAATAATTGCTTCATATAAACTAATTTATACTTCCTAATTTGATTATTAACAGCCTATATATATATATACATTTTGTGCAGGACTAAATTCAATGTGCTAATCTATCTCCCTATACAGATCAATTTAGTCCCCCACTTATGCAACTGCATAAATAACGAATATAACTACTCTACTAGTTTCTCCAGTATTCATATCATTTGTTATTCGACAGTCCATTACTTCACAGAAGAATCGCACCGGTATATCGTAGACTTAGCTCAACATGTAAAGCATTACAAAATAAATTGCATAGTTACATAATGTGTATTTGCTTGCTGGTTACAAAGTATGCAATTCTTGCTCGTTATAGGTCATAATGATTATAAACATTTCTGAAGCTCAAGATCTATAAAACTGCAAATTTAGAAAAATTCTATACTCTCCTGGATCGAATATATTAATGATTGTCTGCACATGCATGGGCCAAAGACACTGCTGGATCCGAGTCCGTTCGTAATACATAGAGTTAGCCATCTCTGACCTGAAGGCAGGATAACTTTCTTTGGATGTTCATAGTTTACATTTTTGTTAGCATCTTTTGTGCAGTGAGAACATTGAAAGCATTGAGAGGTTCAGATTTTTTTTCTCTGGCAGTAGTTCCAGCAAACTGGATTACAATAATGATGTACTTATAAACACTACCAGCTATATAGATTCAGTAATCGCCATAATCACTATAGCCGATTCAGACTTTCACGAGTTGATTTGAGTTTGAGCGATTTGCACGGAAAGTAATGGAAAGGTTTTGGTTTTAAGTCAATTATGTCAATCTAACACCAATTACCAATCATCAACCATACACCTGTAGACCCCAGGTCCCCAATAACTCCATAATGTTTTGGTAGTACCAATTTGGTACAAACTGTCATTCACATACAATTAGTAATGCATACGCAACATATGTGTAATAATAATTATTATTATAATGGACATCATTTTCCTATCAAATACAGCCTTAAGTACTACTGTGTTTAATTAGCTCCTTATAATGTTTTAGTACTCAAGCATGATCCATGAACAAATCGAGCCTGCGCTTGCATTTAACAACGCCATACAGTTTGTTTCTCTATACCCTCAGGGTAAATTCTATTTAACCTTGTCTAACGTCTTCCTTGTAATAAGAGACTGTGCAGTCACTAGGTCATTTAATGGATTGCAACGGTGAATGGTAAATATAATGTACCTTGCTTTTGCTAACAATCTGGAACAGGGAGGGAAGTAATTGAGTACAATTTTATTGGACATTACAATGTTTCCTATTATCCCCATTACACTATTCCTCCCTCGCTTTTTTTTAGCATTGTCGGCTACACAGAGGATCTTGTTTTTGATGCATTAATTGTAAATTACAGATGGGAAATTCCAGGTCTGTATAGAAAGGGAAAAGATTATTCTCATTATTGAAGGAAGTCACGAATTGGCCAGCCACTATTTGCAAGCAGCAACCATAATAAAAGAAATAAATCTTTCACATGAATAAAACATGAGAACTTATGCAATTTTTAAACGTTTGCTTTTTTATACAAGGACGAAAAGTTGACATGTTCATCCTCAAAAAACAAAGAATTGTTACTGTGTGTGGGGAATTGAAAATCTGGGAACGGTGAAGACTCATACCGTATTTAAAAATTATATTGACTCTAACTGTCATTTTTAGCTTGGGTATAATATATTTCAATAATCGACGATTTATTATTAATTGTAATCTTAAGAGTAATCTTAATTGCACACGCTGTCAGTAATTACTGATTACGGTGGGGTTAGCTTCCTAACTTCATCCCAAATCCCAACTTACTTGGGCAGCACCAGAGGTTTCGGAGGAGCGTGATATTTGTTTTCAATGTATTCCACAAGACGAACGGGAGGAGGGGTAAAGGGTTGCTCCGAAGGATGAACCCGCACCTTCTTCGACTTCTCGTTATGCTTTTCTGCACACTTCACACCTAAAAAAATACGAAGCATTTTAAGCAAATTAAGTCTTAATGACGGAAAAATATTTCTCCTTGTTTGTCTTTTTTACAATATATGTTCGATAATTCATGCCCTTACTGTGTGAGCGTAGGCTGTTGTACTGACTAACCGCATGGATCATTCCTCGGCGGAAAGCGTCCAATGGAGTGGACTCGAAAGTCTCCTGCGGCCGAGTCATAAAAAACGCGATAAGGTCTTCTTCCAGTGATTCCATCATTCCCTGGAAAAATAAAGAAATGATACTGAAACTGATTCCAATATTTAACTTTTGGCATTGTTGGAACAAGCCTTACCAAAGGAAAATGTCTCTGCTTGAGCAACGAACGCAGGTTACGACAGATTCCCTGGAAAGCGTCGTCAGGATTGAATTCTGCAACGCCATTGTTGGTCCCACTGGTTGAAGGCCCCTTGCCATCAGACCTTTTTCCATACTTTGAGTTTTCCTTGTCCTCAGGAATAGGCTCCATGTATTTGTTCCATAATTCCAACATACTAGAATGCTTGAGAATTTTGGTAAAAGCCCGGGCAGTATTTGTACCGGTTATCAAGTCTTCAATTGAAACTTCCTGAGCTTCGTTTTCATCACACTCTTTAAGCAATTCCAGCTCTAGAAGTTCATGAAAACAAATGTTTTTACAAAAACATGTTGGTGATCATTTTTATGAGCATCTGGTACCTGTAAACTGTAATCACAAAGTAGAAGGTTTTCATTCGTTTCAATGAAAAAGTGAGAACATGGTGGAACCGTGTGAGTAATTTATTTAACATAACTATATGTTTTAAACGCATTAATACAAACTTACGGTTTTCATAACGACGAAACTTTTTCGATCCATTAGTGGATACCTTCGGCGGTGGGGCAGTATTTGCAGGAATTGCTGGATGACGAGACCGTATATTCTGCCTTCTCAAGTGAGACCTCCGTGATGCAAACAATCGAATCCTCCCACTATGAACCCCATCATTGTGAATTTCCGGTTCAATTTCACTTCCGCCATCGTCTGTTGTTATTCCGGAGTCCAACCTGAAATCATTAATATTTTCAATCAGGAACATAAAATATTAAAATTACCACACCAAATAATCCATCCTCCGTCAAACAATTCCCCATTCCTTACTTACGTGGCAAATTGTTCAATGATTTCCGGAGCCGTCCCATCATCATTGGGAGCCGTAATTGGAATCCCTTTCCGTCCCTTTATGACACCCATGATAGGGATAAAGTGTAGGTCCGCTGTTGTCCTCACAGAAGCTCAAGCCTGAATGAACAAGTAACTATATGCTTAAACCCTCAATTTAAGCTTCATAAGTTCAGAATCATCCGATTGCAATATTAAAACTAATGGCACATCATGTTTTATTCTCTCTGTCAAATACGGCTCTGAATATAGACAGTATCATTTGTACTTCACAATTGAGTAAAAGTTTGTTTAGTATCTTGAAAGGAAATAAATCTATTAAAAGTTATAAATACGATTGTCGTCAACGATAACTTTGATTTTTATAGACTAGTACAAACAATTTATCAGTGCTTCTCTACTAGCTTCTATCTACAAATTAAGTTGTCCATCCGTACCTAATCCTACTAAATGACTAAAAAAAATGTTAGACATACAAAATCAATCCGTTGAACAATCTGCTACTTGATTATATTATTGAGAAGGAACTTCCAAATCTAACATAGTTATTACTCCCACTGGGAGTGAAAACATTATGTAGTAATTACCTATTGAAATTATCAATAGCACACATTATATATACAGCTCCACGTAACCCATAACCACAGAAAAAAGAAAAGAGGAAAATGCATATCAAACCCTGCAAACTCTAGATATGTAACAATGCAATATTTATTTTTAATTACCACATTCATAGTGTCAAAAACAATTGAAACATTTTTGTAAACACTAAACGAATTATTATTATTGCTGGGCTGGAATAATCATATCAAGCTACAGTTTGCACAATGCAGCAAAAAATATTCCTCGAAATATATGCACAAATTTTTTTTTGGATGAAAGTACTATTGCAATTCCTTCGCACTTGAATTATTCTATTTACTTTCACTTTCACAAATAATCGCTTTGAAAATTATATGACACTTGTACACCAACCACAAATAGCAAGATCCCAACCTACCCCTCAATGTCTCCTCGAATTACATCACACAGAGAATTGAGTCAACATGAATCCATTAAAAATGTCAATTATGAGCAAGTTGAAATTATTATTACTTAGGGAAAGAATCTTTTGTAAAAACCATTAAAATGACTTACCTCCAAGGCTAAATCCAAGCACCAAAGATGTCACAATTTGACGCAAGTATTAAATCGCTGAGCTGTGGATCTGACGCTCGGACGAACGAACCCTAATGAGGTTACCTAATTCCTAAAAATCGAAATGCTCGCATATTGATATACCTATACGCAAATATACTTGTATTTAATAAAGCTCCCTCCCAAGTAAGCCAGCTGCGAATTTCCTACCATGTACATAAACATCCACCTAGGATATTTTCACGCATGTACATATGTACTTACTCATAACCTTAACCATGAGCCTTTTAAAAATAATAGAACTCAGTGGTTTGAGTTTTGAGTGGTTTGTTTTGCACTGCAGCTTCAGTGCCAAGCAGAAATATCCAACATATGTATATGCGCGCCTACTTTTATGCATACACAAGTTAATTGAAGCTCAAGCTCAACCCCTTACATTTTAGGAATAGGAAAGAGAAAAAAAAGAAAGCACGCTTTTGCTCCCTACGCCCTACACTCTCTGTATCTGGTCTACTGTCTACTCCTCTACTCCTCATATGCACTTGTGTTTTGTGCGGGGTTATGACGTAACCTACACATCAGCTGCAAAGCAAAACAACCTGCACTCATCTCGCGTCCAAAGTTATGATCATCTTTCGAACATCAATATTCCTTGTTGATGTTGGCAGCTAGAGGGTTTTTCCATCCAATGGATAGGTCTTTTTTCATGTTATGTTTGATACATGATTCCAATATAGATTGCCTAGGCCTGAACTCATTATTTAATAAGTAAAAATAACTTTTATGACAAAATTATAAGTAGGAGGTAATAAAACATTAAAGATGTTCCTAAGCGTTGTGCATCTAAATGTAATTACTTGTAGGGACGTTAGTACATGTGTGTGTCAATATGTCCAGATATGATTTAGATTTTTTCCTAGGTTCACGGGAGTTAACAATGAAGATTTTATTATGTAAAAGGATTTTGACAGGACAAAATCATCGTACTCTGCATTGTACAAAGTGCAAATGAAGCACTAAGGCATCATGCAGGATTTTCGTGATCCTACAGCATACACAAATAAATCTTTTAATTTTTGATAACGGGTAAATAAAGACAGAAATGTTTATTTTCAGAATGAAATAAATTATTGTTTGAAAAAATGAGTTGGTTTGAGTCAATGCACTATGATGTAAGTTTACACTCTCTTTGATATCATTTGACATTTTGCTCACTTTTTGTCATTTTAAGTACTACTGGAGTAGTGAGATTTCTTACTGTTTACATTGTATGGGGTTTCAAATGAAGTACACTGTGATAACTTGTACTTTCACGACAGCTGCACGAGCTGCAGTATGTTTGACTCGTGTAGCGAGATATCTACGTCAGGCCTGAAGATGCGATTAGTATACGAGCAAAATACAGATAATGTGACGGATGCAGCTGTTAGTAAGGGGACGTTTTGTATGAAGAAACGCAAACATATTTGGTCATGGGTATAATAACTGTTTAGCATGAGTTATTTCAAATAAATGCTGATGTTACACGAAGGATACAAAAATTCGGTTGTCGGAATGTCGGTTTCATATAAGATACGAAATGCATAATTTATTTAGTCGTTAGTAATAAGTAACAACATATTGCTCAAACATTTAAAATAAAGCATATCCAAGCAACATTAAAGTTAAAATGCCCCCACGATGTGATCAATGCGAAATTACTGAATGGAAAATATAATAAATTATGCAGTACGTATGGCACCTACTACTGTAGTGCAGTAAGTACTAATAACTATGTAATATTAGTTAAAATCTCTATAGAATCACAGGATTTAGTACTCGTCTCGGGTTAATACTAATGAAAGGCAATCTTAAACTGTGCCATACAAATATCGACGAACAAACTACATACTAGTGGTAAATTGCTCACTCAGAATCCAGCAAGTGTGCAATAAGTGTTTCGTAGAAGGCACTTAATATAGTTCACAAAATGCAAAATCTGTGCACACTACTAAATGCGTGCATTTCCCCCAAAATGTTAAATGAACCCTGAAGTGTTTTATGAGAAAGCAAACTGGAGATTACAGGTTGAAGACCAAAAGTTAGTGCCCATAAAATTCCAAACCTAATAATAGTAGTGCAAAATGTACCTCATGTACGTAACTATTTCCCTTATCTACTTGTTTGTTACACACCGGCAAGTAAAGGAGACATTCAAATTATAAATATACATATCATCCGAACTACAGATGAAAGCGTGAACATATTCACAGTGAATAATCTCGCATGAAGTTCAGGAAGGAACATCCAACTAAGAATTGTGAAAAATAAATACAGATTAAAATATACCAAGGGGCCACAATTCAAAGGTAACAGATCTCAAGGTAAAATAATTAAATAAAATCGTTGAAAATGCAACAAAGCTAATTCTATAAATGAAGGCCACACTATATTAAGTTATAGGAGTGATCGGACTTTGTAGATCATCGTCCTCATTGTGGGGTGAAATCAGTACCCTCAATTCGCTATGGGATGGATTTTTTGACTTTTTCAGGTGATTCTTTTGACGTCTTTGAAGGAATGATGAAGATGGCTTTGTTCTTGGAGTTAAATTTGAAGTGGAAATAGAATTAGCTGCAACCCTTTTCGGCGGCGAAGCCGGAACTTCTTTCTTCTCGGTAGGTGTTCCCGTGTTGTTCGATGGAACAACTTGAACTTTGACAGAGAAAGGAGCACGGTACAGGACTTGAATGTTTCTCTTGCTATCACTGTGTGGTTGTGGAGCCTCTTTTGCAGGCTTCTTGGTAGGTGGATGCGTGTGAGATTTTGTCTTCACATCCGTTTTCCTCTTTTCGACTGGTTTCGATGCATTGCTAGGCCGTTCTTTGGACTTACGATAACCACTTTTCCCCGGATTCTTGCGCGATTTGCTGTTCGTTTCATACAATGTATAAATATTAAAACATACAGGCGAAGTTCGTTCTTTGAAAGCAATGTTTAAAGTACATTGAGAAAATTAGTGGTACAAGCTACAGAAACTTCTACTAACTAACTACTTGCCGGTTAATTAATGTTATAGGCCTGCATCCAGCCTGTATGTCGCTATTCACGTGTCGATACTCATTCCCGATGTTTCAACAAAGATGTAGCGTAGAGCGTAGTTACGATCGAAAGCCCCCTTCAACCCGTCACCAATGCAATGGTACGTTGACAAATTATTTTGTGTCAAACCTTTTTTGCCCTTTGGCAAGAGGAACTATGGCAGTGTTGACTTCGTGAGTTATTTGCGGCAGTTGAGCTGTTGTACTAGAACTGGCAACGTGTTTAGAATCTTTACCTTCCACCGGTGTAGGTAATGAGGAAGTACCGTTCTTAGCACCCACAGGTAATGGAAGTGGTTCTCTTTGCTTTGACTGTACCTGTGGCAACTCGTGAGAGGCTTCGGTGGCAGCCTTCTTAGAATTACTTTTATTTACAGGTCGTCTCTTTCGCCACAGAGTTCCACCGAATTTCGACGGGGCTTTGGGTGGATTAGCATTCTCAGTAGGTTTATCTTTTGTTCTGCGGTTGCGATGCTTGCTTCGACGCTCGCGAACCTTTTTCTTGAAAGGGATCTTCTTCCTTACAGCTACCGGATGTACTGTGTGGTCACCAACATCTTCTAGATAGGCTCGCTGTATCTGAATGGCCTCCACATTGCTATGCATCACAGTCAATTTTCGCAGTCTAGCTTTAGCTCGCTTTCCACATAGTTGTGCGGTACCAATCTACAGAGAGTAGTCCTCGTAATTACGAACAGCAATTTCCACAGTAAAACAACCAAAGCATAAAAGTAAATTACACTCACCATAAATAAAATGACAATGATTACGAATGCTATTACAGCATACCAATGATTGTCAATCCAATCAGCAATAAACGCTAAACCTTCATCTGCTAATAACAGTTTTCTAAGAGTTGCTAAAGGTCCAGCGGGGTCGATCTGTAAAAGATTAAAAACTATTTATTAAGGATTCCACTTATGAAGATTACTGGTCAAGGTTGATTTAACTACGAATTACCTCCCGACACGTTTGATAAGCATCACAATAGCCTGTGTAATTTTTACAAGGAGATCCTGGTTTGGAGTATATGTCTGGCACATCGTTTCCTGGATCATTTAACTGAAATGAAGACAGGCAAGGGTTTCCTTCACCAGGTACCTTGCAACATAGCTCGCATAACTTCTTACTAGATTCCCAGGGTTCTGGATTGCATTGGCACGATTCAAGACCATAAGCTAAGCAAATGGATCCAGTGCATTCCTGACGAATACATACAACCACATAAATAGTCACCAATCTAGTATGAATTCGAATGACTGCAAGAAAAATATATTGTAGTGCATACCCCCATGAAGCAGACCGATTCCTTATTGCACACTGTTTTATTCGGTTTACTGACTGACTGAGGGCAGAATGGTTGAAAACCATCACAGAATGAAGCGTCCCTGCAACCGTTGTCATCACGACATTTATCTCCGGATTTCATGGTACAATTGCCTGTACAACATGGTCCTTGAGACGGACTGCAGGATTTACTTGGTCTTAGCCTACACGGTGGTTCATACGGGTGAGCTCGTAATCTCATGGGAAAACAACATGATTCTTTACAGTCCTCTTCCCAACCACAATCACATTCTTCTACTTTTTCGACCACTCCATTACCACAAATAGATTCTTGGGGCTCTGAAACGGCGTAAAAATAGTTCATTACAAAGTTTTAAAACTGGAGATGATCTGATTAATAATTTATAAAGAACCTACCTGTGAAGCAGCCATGGAGATCTCTCGCTTTAATATTTAAAACTGGAAGGATGCTTCGTAAACTACACGGAGAAAACTTATTATTATTTTTACGGTCTCCAGCAGTAGCTCTAGCGAACATAATATAATTTCCATCCTCTCCTCCCGGAACACAAGATTTATCCATTTCAGGGTCATGCTGAGCCCCAAAATTGTGACCAATTTCATGAGCTAAGGTAACATAGGACACTGATGGTGGGACAACTTTCCCGTAATTCAACAGAGTTATAATTCCAGTATTCAAACTTTTAAGGCCCCCACGAAAATGTCCCTTCTTTTCACAAACGCCACCTGCATTTTTTAAATCTGCTGTCCAAGCTAACCCCAACGTACCCCCTTCGAAGTCTCGAAACGTAAACATATAGGCTAGACAGAAGGAATCATAATCTCCCTCAGAAAATAATTCTAAATATTTAATAACTTGAAACTCCCCGTTATATCGGTAAGACGGATCCTTTGTGTGATTTGCAGTATGCACTTTAACACGTTTTATCATAAAGGTAATATCATCAGGTTTCCCGTCATTATCAAAATCTGTGGTTTTGTATATATCATTCACTCGTTGAATGTGTTTTGTCATGATGTCTATGCATGCTTCCTCACTGCCGAAGCGTTCGTAGAACAGATGATCCGCTTGTAAATACAACATACACGTTTTCTTTTTCGGATCAATGGCCCACCTGGCTCTTCGTTTTCCTATGTATGTCCTACATAATTACCTTTAATTGTCCCACTTAACGCTTTACGAGTATTGTATTTGATTGGAAAAGCTGAATTTTTTATTATGGCATTTGGATGAAATAGATTTTCATCCACATTTAAGTTCAGTTGAAAATTGCTGAAATACAAAACAAAACATTGTAGCATCGACACTTCCTAACTCCTACACAACTAGGTCTACGCCTGAACTCCTCCAATAGAGTGAGTATTAAACAAAAATCTATTTCGTAAAAAGACTTGACTAAATTCTAAACTTCGAGTATTACCGTCCATGCAAGAAGAACTCCTTGTTTACATTGTAATCATCATTTTTAGCCCTCCGTCTGGCTCGTATATGTTGTTCCGAAAGATCTATTGCATTGTAAAATACAGGTTCATACCGACGAAGATACTCCTTTGAATCCTCTGTTGACATTCAAACAAGTCACGGTACTAAATTACAAAAAAAATCCATTCCGCGGAGACCAACATCAATATATCCTCAGGAGATGATGCATGGAAACAGTAACGAACATATTCTCATGGCTTACCTGCATTCACAATGTAACCATCACAGAAAAGATCAAGTTGGACAATTCCCACTACGATGGACAACAACAAAATCACAGTACTTCTTCTCTTTTGCCCCATTGCGATCTCAGAAGAATTTGCTGGGTAATTCTAAAATTCCCATCCCAACATCCCATTCCAGCACTCCATCCTAACATCCTATCCCAGAACTCCATCCCAACATACCAGCACTCCATACCAACATCCCATCCCAACATCCCATCACAGCACTCCATCCCAAAACCCCATCCCAACATCCCATCCCAGCACTCCATCCCAACATCCCATCGCAGCACTCTATCCCTTAACCTATCTTAAAGACGAATGATGGTGAATGACGTTATGAAGTTCCGTGGTTTTGAATTGTTTGAATAATACTTGTGTTATTTGTCTAATCAAATAAATTAAAAAATATATCAATAAAATTTGTTAAATACCGTTATTAACCGTTTAACCGAGTTCATTTGGATTGAAAACCGTTTTAACCGATAACGGTATTTTAAAATAACGAAAACAGAAACAAAAACGGGAAAAAATTTGCCAATAACGTATAACGAACTAACGGAAACCTTATTTTTCGGTTATCCAGGTCTGATGGACAGTATATGCAAATAAAATAGAATATGTTAATAAAGGTTTCACAGCGGATTCAATTGTTATTAATAAGCCGGATTTTCATCGGGTTTTAAAACTATTTAAAGATCAGGTTTTTAGCGGGTTCGGGTTGTAAAATATTTTGGAGACCGGGTTTTTAACGGGTTCGGGTTTCACAAAATGTGAAGTGCATAAACCGGGCCGGGTTGAATATCGAATATTTAGCCCGTTGGAGGGCGGGGTCGGGCTAATTGAGTATTTGTTCGGGTTTTTTCCGGGTTCGGGCCTGAAGTCAAGCCCGAATGTCCAGAAATTACGCAAAATACAAAACTATGAGTCAACGAAATCCCATGGAACAAATTAAAAATGTCATTTCTGGTGAAAAAACAAGAATTTCACTCGATAAAATGTGATTGTTTAATTGCACTCTATGGCTTTCTCGACCATGGTCCGGACCATGGTCTTTGGTCTGGTCTGGTCCGAAAAACTGGACCAGACCACTGGTCTGGTCTGAGCTTCGGACCAGACCAGTTTCATAAAATCTGGATCAGACCAGACCATTGGTATCACTAAGCCCGAATCCCACCTCTAATTTGAAACTTTAATGCATTCAGGAGAATTCTCGTCCTCCATACACGCATGCAACGTGCCCGGCATCAATTGTTCAAATTCTTCGTGAATTTGTTGTTACATTTTTAATTATTTTTCTCAGTACTTATTTCCAACATGAACTTAAAGAGTTGGTGGAAAAATATTCGAGACAAAAGAATCAAGGAAAGCCGTGTCAATTATATTGAATGCATAATCTATTTGTTTTCAGTTTTTTGGAAGCAAAATTGGTTTTGCATCTAACGAGGTAATTATCGATACACCGGAATTTAAAAGTTTTCATATTGATTTGAATGTGATAAAATTAGAAACATGCCCAATATATAAGATATATCACTTTTACGGTTTCTTGAAGTAAGGTTCGGATATCCGCGGATCGTACCGGATGCTTCCGTAAATGTATCCGACGGACCGGACCGAAAATTTTATCCGATCCGAACATTCCGGATCGGATACGGATACTTATAAAATGGTATCCGACTCTATCGGATCGGATAGGATGGGTGTTTTTGAAATCCGGAATTTACCGGATCGGATAGGATCGGATACGGATGAGACCAGAATCCGATCCGTGAAGACCTTTATCACATAATTTGCATGTAAAAACCAAATGTGCAAAGTAGTTAATGTTTCGGATGGAAAATGTCAGGAGATATATTCTTGCAGTTTTTTCAAGGGCACCTTCATCGTTAATATATGCTGTTCAAATAGGTGTATTTGAAGTTATCTTTGTTAAAGACTGGTATGTAATAGGTAACATATGATTGTAAACGAAACTTGCTGCATGTGAGAAAAAATATATACACAATAATAGTCGCTTGTTAACGATTAAACGCGACCTAGAAAAGGGGTGTATGCTAGAAGATAACGCGTGATACAGTAACTCATTGTGGTTTCACCAACTGTTTGGACTTTGCTCAAATATAATTATTTATGAGTTATTTAGGTCGCAACAAAATAATTTTGTTAAAATCGAATCAGAGGTTTTTGTACAGCTGTCGGGCCTCCGGACGTACGAACAACATCGCTACATAGGGAGCGCTAGTTTCGCTGCGCTGCCGTAAAAGGTTCGATCATAATATCAAACGATTCAAAACTATCAGAAAGTCTGAACACGGTTTAAGTTAAAAAAATACACTGACTCGCTCCCGTCAAATTTAATTTGCCCAGTATCTGTTACATATCCGGTGTTAGACATTTTATGTACGATTACATCGAACATCTAATTTCATGTTTTACTTAAGAGCTCATATAATATTTGTTATGTGTGTAGCAGGGGTCGGATATTTGTAAATCTCCCTGGAAGATTATTTTTGAATTTTCCTGCTGACTATTATCTCCCTGCTGGTAGGTCCTCAACGATTTCAAAAATCCCTGCTGAAAAAAGGTCAACGATTTTCAAAATCCCTGTTGGCAAAAAAAATCCCTTACAATACGTGAAATCCCTGCCAAATTTGACCAATCAAGCCAAAAATTCCTGTTTGCTTAACAAACCCTGAAACCCGTCAACAAATTTGAAAATCCCTGCCAAAAAAAAGGTCAACGATTTTAAAAATCCCTGTTCGTAAAATAAAATCCCTTCCTTTTGAGATTTTAACTGCCAGAAATATTTTTTCCCTGGGAAGATTCTTCCCGTCTTCCTACAAAAATCCGACCCCTGGTGTGTAGATAGTAGTATTATTTATTTGCCGTGCTTGGCTTTACTTTTTACAATACATTGCTTGTACAGAGAAATATTTTTTTTTAAACAAGAATTTCCTGTAACGTTTTATGAAGTCGTTTTATTAGTCCATCTTACTTTTTTGTTTGAAAAGTTCTGATTTGCATTGATTGTAAGTTCTGTATTGATGAAATTTTGTTTGAAATAAATTGCACATTCGAAAATGAACCTACCTATACTTTAATGAAGAAATTTTCTTTGAAAATGTTCATGCCAGTGACGTCTTACAGTATGTATGGTAAACGTAAATACTTAACAATAATACATTTTAAAAAATTCTCAAAAACGTATCGTTGGCTAAATTACGAAAGATACCATTTTGCTGCGAGCTTAATTTGAAAAAGTACCATATGCTTCACGGTTAAAATTCCCCAGTGAGAAAGTACCATTTTTACTTGCCAACTATACGTATACTCATGTACATGCATTAGCAAACTGTGTATAAGCAATCAAACTCAATGAGCGAAAATGGCGCGATCTCCAGGATTTTAAAATGTACCTTCTAAATGATTGCAGAGAATTTTATTCTAATCTACCCCACTAATTGTAAGTTTCTGCTTTGTAAAAGTATTTTTCTGGATCATTTTTATTTTTTATAAAAGTTAAGTGCCACGAGTTTCGAAATAGTGTATATTTGTTTGTTTGTGTATAATATAGTGCTCTAAGTATTCGTATGGGTTTAAAATTTAATTTGACTTTTTTATAACTGCAAATAAAAAAACTACCAAAACCATACACTAAATGGAATTACTTCAACAAGTTGTTACATAAAATACGTTGTTTTTTAGGTAAACGCTCCATTTATATCTTCATGCACTATCCAAGTAGTTAGCAGTCTCATGTGCTGTTTCCCTAAATCATTGTCATAATTACTAAATTTAATATTTGTAATTAAAATACTATTTTTATTTGAAGTTGAGAAGTTATTTGTACTCTAAGCGCAAAGCATGAAAATGGTACCTTTGAGAATTAGTGCAAACGTCAATATGGTACTTTTTAAAATTAAGCTTTTTTGAAAATGGTACTTATTGTAATTTAGCCAACGGTATGCTTTGGCCTTTGATTTCACTGGATTCATTTATACTGATGAATAGATTCGTAAAGATCATAACAAAAAAAAAATCAGCAAACGAAGTCGTTGGAATTGTAATCATAGAACTACAACATTATTGTACATGTGAAAATCTTGGAATTGTATATGAATAGCTGAAACTAGGTATTAATATATAAAAATCATGAGCAAATTTTAAGAAACGTTCAAAGAGTGACTAATAGTTGTACAGCATTATGGCAAAGATCAATGTGTTCCATTGAAATGCAATAACAGTAAATTTGAGTTTATTAACACTTCGATTTATTACTTTTTTGGGCGGGTTGAATCAAGATCAAAGTAGTGTTGCTTGTCATGGCGTTGTCCTGGCCCATACCATTTTTCACAATGAACGTGCGCCTCTTCACAGTCAATGGTCATAGTCACATTATTTCAGACGAGGTGACGGACATCAAATATTAGTCACAATCGATGATTCATCTCATGGGGGCAATGTCACTAATTGTAAGTCTTAGTTGAATAGCACAGGTAGGATCTTGAAGTTGAAGCCCCATACGAAAAGTAATGTAAACGACGTGGGTGTCTATAGTTGCTGCTCGTGGGATACAGAAGGACGCAATCATGTTTTCTTGCAATCAGAATTGGAAACCATAGGAACCCAGCCAAGGTAATGTATGGTTACAATGGTTACATTTTGCACTCTCAACTATATGGATGACAGCCAGAACGCCCATGGGCTGTGTTGAACAACGCTTTGATGCAAAAGCTTCATCGGGTGAAATTTTTGCTCTTGTCTAAATTTGACATTTTTGCATGATGGAAAATAAAGCAAGTGCTATTATGTATTTCCGTCTTGCAGAACCAACAAATTTCTTCAAGTACTTTTTACATATGTAACCATTTAGCTTTATATGTGGGTGATCACATTAATGCTTTATTTGTTCTGCACTGGTTGTGGTTTATATGCTCAAACAATCACAAAATTACTTCACCAATTTGTTTTTTGTTTTATATAATTATTGTTGTTGTGGTAGATCTCTTTTGGTCCAGTCTATTTAAGTTGTTTAATTCAATTCTGTCCTGAGGCTTTAGTATTAACAAATAATATCTCCTGTCGGAATTGTCTATACGTATGTATGTGTGAGCATGAGATCATGTCATCAGGTGTGTTCTCATTGTCAGTTCTCTCAACCATTTCTACTCACTGTAAAGCATGACGTACATAAATAATAATAATTACAGTTGACTCGAAAATAGAGGCAATGTTCCGTCTGCCTCTCATGTCTTTGCCATCTAATATTGAGGCTTCACGTTCATATGTACTCATTCCTACGGAATGAAAATGTTGCGTGCAGCTTTTTCCTTTCTTTTCCTTTCCTCGAGATCGAAACAACTTACCACAATTATCAGAGGTTAAGAAATTATTATTTCCAGGAACGTTAAACCTCACATTTATCAAGTGTTTTTTTGTAAGATTCGACGTGTGCATCATTTAGTCCGTTTACCATCCACGAAACGTTAGTTGCTGTTTCTTTTTGTTTGTCATTTCAAGTCTGCTGCATATACTAATAGTTAAGTCTGGGACCTGGGATCTACAGCGCCCAGCTGTATTAAAGTCAAGTACACAACTCTTAATGTTCTTACTTCGTGGTGCATTGTGGTAATTGGTAATGCTATGATTCTGCTCCATTTCGCAATACGCTTCCAAAGTTAGACCACAGTGTAGGTAAACATTAAGATTCGACTTCAAAGTTTAATTATTACACTGAATATGATATTCTTGGAAAATCCCAAACTTCGATGAAGTTCATTTATCTGTGGATTTGTTCTTGATTGTGAAGTTTCAGTACCCTGTCAAAGGCAAGTTTTAGAGTTATTGTACAATTTTAAGTGTTTAAACATCGCAGTGCATCAGGTACTGTGTACGCAAACAAAATTTCCTTAAAAAAAGTTGTGCTGATTTCAATATGCCCTGCAAAAGATATTTCAAAACGTCCAACATAACACAACTGTGATTACACCTTCCACCTCTCACCTGTGTGTGTGCAAAACTGTGTGTGTGTGTAGTTTCGAAATCTTCCCAATTTCCCTCTGAATTTTTAGCATATCCAAGAAGTACTTACAATAATCATTTCATGCACTGTATATCAATACCAGGGATGAAATATCGGAAAAATAAAAATTCCGATTCCAATTACAATACCTGATTAAAAATTTCGATTTAGATTCCGATTCCGATGTATCCAAATAATTCAAAAACTTTTAAATAATTCCGATTCCAATTCCGATTCTATACAGGTAACCTATAATTTATTGTTGTTTTTGTCATTTAAACTGTTTGTTTACTCGAACAAACAACATGGTTTGCACTTGCAGGGATTCCTCCGGTAAAGGTTCCTCCGACTTAGGTTATAATTTTAAACGTAATGCAGAGAAGTCTTCCTGCAGTAACCTAATTTACTGGAATGCTCAAGATTACAAATGTAACATGCTTGATCCCTAGACCGCGGCTGGGAGTTGGTCCCGCATACATTTTTACAAATCAGTAAATTGAACGATTAAGAACGTTCTTAAAACAATATTTATTGTAAACGTTTCATTTCTGTCATCAAGTACTTTGCCTTGATGTTCAGTGTCGTCAATTTTTACTTTAACTTTCCTTCTATATGTAGCTCTGCAAAGTTTATAATATTTCGGGCTCCACACGATTAACTCAGTTTTGTCGACATATACTTTTACACTGTATTGATAAGTCGCTCTAAAAAATGCTACATAGAGTTGACCATGAGTAAAAACGGTTTTGATAACCAAATGCCTACTTTCCTATAAAACAAACGGGCTACATTAAACCCACATTTGAAATTAGTGTATCTTGGGAAAGAAACATGGTGTCCCCTTCCGCCCTTCCTGTTAAAACCTGCAGTGTCATTTACAATGATCTTAATCTTTATTTTTGATTTGTCGAAAATACAACATACAGTTGACCATGTAAAAACATTGGTTTCGATAGATAAATATAACAGTATCCAAACTTTTCCTTGAGCATTTTTCATCCTCACAAAAAAGCTTACATTAAATTATAGTAATTATTAAGAAAGCCCAAAGGTCTCATGTCGCAAGACCCCGGGACGGCAAACCGTGACAATGTCGCCACCCTTGCTACTGTATAATGCTTTAATAGTTTATTTTTTAAATTTGTTTAAAAATACTAATTTGAATGAGTGGGCCGTCTTGGTACTGAATGGCTGCCCGTGACAATGTCGCCGCCATTGCTACTGTATAATGCTTTTTATAATTTATTTTTAAAATTTTTAAAATAATTTTAATAATTTATTTAGCGCGCGTACATTTTAATCTCAAATCCGCATTACACCAGACAAAGACGAAGACTGTCCACGCTTTGAAATTAGTAGAGAGGATGCTTTTTTATTTTTTGTGCTTTTTTACAATAATGTACTTTTTTGTACTTATTTACGCAGATCTTTTGCGCTTTTTTAGCAATAAGCTCTGTTACTTTTTGTACTAATTTTTATTTTGATGCAGCTTTTTTATTGGCTCGTAGATTTGGCGCGAAAATTCAAATGAACATATTCACTCCATATTATATAAGACTAGCTGATAAGCCTGTGCTTCGCACAGGAATTCTTTCGTCTTGTACTGCATTAACAATTTAGAAACTAAAGTATTTCTTTGTATACACAATTGTTTGTGTACACTCCCTCGTCTTTTCCAATGATTTCACCTTGCTCAGCGGTATGAACAGTAACAACTCTTACATTGTTTTTGCATTTAGCACTGGAAAATGCTACGTATATAGCTGTCAATGTGCGAAAACAGGTTTGGGCAAATATATGCCTACTCAATCAAAACTCTGTCCATGTGATTTATTAATTGTCACTGCAAACCTCGATCTAATCGGAAATTGACGACGCTTTAATACAAATGGAAAATCTCCTTCACTGGAAGTTATGTTATGTGAGGAATAAATACAGCTTCACCAGCAGCTCTTCCAGTCAAAACTGTTGTTAAAATGAGATTTTTTCGCAGTTTTGGTACAATAAGTATAGTCCCGTTACATAAACCACGCTTTAGTAATTAAATTGCGCAATAGCATAACAATTGCTCCTGCTTTGAGTTTCAAAATGTGAGTGGGCATGCCAGATGGAGTAATGGTATTAAGATATTCAACAGGGTATTAACCTGAGTCATCCCGTGTTGTACAATCCACAGAATTTATGCTTTTGTTAGTTAGCTCATCACCAGGAAACACCTTAAGAACATGGTCATTTATCGTAAATGAGTCTTCGTTTACTTCGCTAAACTCCTTCCTTCGCGACAAGTTTGCATACTACGCGGGTTATGGTTATTCGGTGATAACTTGCTTGCCTTCGGGACGCTTCTGGTTGGTTAGGATTTATAGGATATGGTTGTACGGTGATAACTTGCTTCCCACCGGGAACGCTTCTGCTTGGTCGAATCCTAAGATCCTCCCTTCGCGCGAAGTTTTAAAAAATTGAGCCATGGTCATCCTTCTTTTAGTACTGAGATGTTGAGCTCATTTAAAAAATGCAAAAATTCGAAAAAATAAAATTTTGATAATTTTTGAAAAAATTAAGCTAGTAGTACTGACTGGTAAGTGTAAAAAAATGCATTGAAATCGGTGGAACCGTTTGTCGTTTCTGATTTTTTTACGTACGAACACGCATTACGATTTCAACCAATAAAGAACTCCTCTAAGAGAGTGGCCTAAAGAATGTTCACAACAAAATTGGTTTGGAGGAAAACGTCTGGACAAACAATCCCAAGCACCCACGGACATCACATCTTATAATGGGGCTGACGCACGGGTCGGATTTTTGTACGAAGACGGGAAGATTCTTCCCAGGGAAAAAATATTTCTGGCAGGGAAAATTTCAAAGGGAAGGGATTTTTTTTACGAACAGGGATTTTGAAATTCGTCGACCTTTTTTTTGGCAGGGATTTTCAAATTTGTTGACATGTTTCAGGGAAATTTGTTAAGCAAACAGGGATTTTTGGCTTGATTGGCCAAAATTGGCAGGGATTTCACGTCTTGTAAGGGATTTTTTTTGCCAACAGGGATTTTGAAAATCGTTGACCTTTTTTTCAGCAGGGATTTTTGAAATCGTTGAGGACCCACCAACAGGGAGATAATAGTCAGCAGGGAAATTCAGAAATAATCTTCCAGCGAGATTTACAAAAATCCGACCCCTGGGCTGACGCCACCCTACAAATATTAACACATTTAAATGTTGGTTATATTGACACAAAGATGGTGCTAGACTTATCCTTACAATATCGGTTTTGATTCGGCCTGAAATTGTTTTGAATTGGAATTCAAAGAAAACAATTCAATTCGATTCAACAGGTGAATTGAATTATTCGGTTCAGTAAACGGTCGAATTGAATTATTCGGTTCAGTAAACGGTCGAATTGAATTGAAAAATCCCTGAATTGAACTTAACTGAATTGAATTGTAAAATTGCATTTTAAACTGAATTGGTCCGACCACTATTATTGTCCTATTATCACAATCTAATCATTTCCAACATACTTGTCAGAAGACTTGGCCTTAAGCAGGAGGGCTTTCATTTTCGGCCTTGCCCATGTATTCCAAAAAATTAGCACAAGTGAGTTCAAAATTGAGTTTAACTTGTAATTCATCTTTGACCAAACTAACGGACATAGAATTACGCCTGTCCGTCCAAATCAATTTTATAAGACTAAAAACTCTCTGCAAATGCATTGGTAACAGGAACTGAAAGGACAAATGAAACGAGCTTCAGAAGTTCCGGTGCCTCGACACTTTAAAAAAAATGATATCCAACGCTTATAAACTTCGTCTTCTACAACAATATTTTTTAATTAGCACGTAGATTACAAAAATCTTGATAGAGCTGATCAGTTGAAAGAGAGATTTTCAACTCATTAGCTAAATTCAAAATTGGTAAACTCTGAGAAGCTTGAATTAAATTCGGTCATGGATAATGATAAAAATTTCAGTCTGGAGAGTATGTTTCCGTTCGAAAAATCAAAATGGTTAGGGACTCAATTGACTTGTGCAGAAAATTATCCGCATCGAATGTAAAACATTTTTGCTGCTTCCGAGGTAGTAATTTGACAATCGAATTAGCTTTGCTTCCGTAAAAGCAATCTCTCTGCCGATCTTTCAGCGATTTCAGCAAGCCTGGCATTACTTGGAAGACATCAGAATTTTCAAATTCTTGTTATTAATATCAATCGGGTTGAAGCAATGTAATACGTACTTTGGTACATAATTGAATGTGAGCGTGCAGAGAGAAAGAGTCGAAGTTTACATTTATTGCATTGACGTTTAATGCAATAAAGAGGGGGAGCGATTTATTACCAGAAATGTATAACTGGGAGCGTGCAATGCCAAAATTAGTTTCCGGTGTTTATAAACGCACAATGAACGGTGCTGACAAAGAGTCATGTTTTTAAGCATGTCTCGGAATTTTTTATGCATTTCCCAAACAGTTTGTGTCAAGGAATGCTCTTTTACTTCCTCCGGGACAATCGCATCGATTTCGGGACAGTTTGGGTCAATCCGGGACATCTGGCAGCACTGAATGAGAGCTGGGAATATATTTCCCACTCAGAAGTTGCACGTTCGATGACATTTCCAAAAAACGCAAAATAAACGGTTGTTATATCAACCTACTTTACTCTAAACATACATTTCGCGTAACAACTACCCAACCAGCCAAAATTGCAACAACTTTCAATCGAGTTCACACTAGCGAGGCATTAGCGCTTCGCTTCTGTTGCAATCGATGAATCGATTGCAGTTTTGGATTTTTGAGTAATGCAAGAATTACCAGAGGTGGCAACAATAGTTAATTAAATAGAAAAATAAATGCAGGCCCAAGCCCGATCTTAACCTGGTTTCATTGTTTTAGTGCAGCCCGAACCCGGTCGGAGCCCGACGTAAGTTCATATTTGCAGCCCGAACCCGGCTAAAAACCCGGCCGGGTCGGGTTCGGGCCGGCCCGAATCTAATAGCCCGCTTCCCGGCCTCACCTCTATTTCAAATCCAAGAATCTCTCTACTATAAAATGCGTGACAATATGATAGCATTATTCCTCACGAGAGGGCTCGTCTAAAAGACGGATATCCGCGGATCATCCGAAAACACAGAACATGCTCATCCTATCCGGTCGGATGCATTCATTACTGCATCAAATCCTATCCGAAATAAATACACGGATTCAAATGATGCATCCGGTCCGCCATATGTTTCACGGATAGGATTAATTGTGTTTTCAATCCTATCCGAATCCGATCCGATGAAGACCTTTATAGGTACCTAGTCGGTGTCGGTACTCCGAAATGTCTCTGCACTTGACCCTATGTGGCGGGGGAAGAAAGCCTCCGTTCCGGTATCCCACTCCTGGGTTTACAAGCTAAGGGTACTGAGTTCCTTTTGAGACAGCTGAGGAAGTGAGTGTGTGAGATAATAATGTACTTTGAGTAAATTATAGAATCAAAGAGCCTGGCAAAGTCAGGACCATGGTTTGTGTTTGTGTTGATAATAGGGAATTATTTGGATGTTCTGGCTCTACTCTGAGACCCTACTACGAGGTTACCTACTACATATCCCATATGTATATGCACTCCGTAGGGAAAGACAGTCCTATTATGATGTGTCATACAGACGGGGTTCGGAGTAGTAGCAGGTTTGGCAAGGAAATAATAGTAAACTGTGAGTTTACACACGTAAGATACGTGGAAACGCGTGTGTGAGGATAGGGTTAAATCCCCTCAGTGCTCCCAGTAGTAGTAGTAGTGTATAAGGTAAAGTGTATAAATTCTATAAACTAGTGAGTACAGACAGAGAAGAGGATGTGAGAGAGAGAGAGTGAGACAGAGGGGGGAATAACATATAGTTTTAAATGTATCTTCTATATATAAAGTATATAGAGGGAGTTCAGAGCTAATCCCGCCGCGACAATCCCGATGGTATTATTCCCGCGAACAGTATTCCGCTGTCAATTTGACCGACATATATAATCCCGCTCACGATAATCCCGACAACTAATGAGATAATCCCGCCATACAATGAAACAGAATTTAATGAATATAAATTAATGTTGCTATAACAACCGTGAAAATACAACAGTTTATCACTCAATATCAAAAGTAATAAACTTATGCATTCATAAATTCAAGCAGAAGCAAAATTCATTGGTTACAATGCTACAATGAGAACGGCAGTTATCAAGTCAATGCATGCATGTGTCTTCACTTTTATTGTGAACATGGTGTAGCGGAGCAGCTACATACACATGTCACAATTCAAAATATAGGTACATATCAAAACAGCCAGTCTGTCAACAGTACACAGGTTGTTGTCCAGGAGATGGATACTATTAAATAATACAAGCATACAATTATTGTTTACTGAAGTTAATACAATAAAACTTGGTTCGGGAATATCGTCAGCGGGGTTATGGTTGGCGGGATTAAATACTATTGAGATCGGGATTAAATCATCGGGGTTGCTTCGGCGGAGTTATCACTGGCGGGATTGTCGAGGCGGGATTAGCTCTGGACACGATATAGAGATAGTATTATGAGAAATAAAAAGTTCCGTAGCTTCCAGTGCTTTTTATTAAGTTTGAGCTCCGAGCATACAAAATAATAGGGATAAGGACGACAGGAGGATTAGGAGCCAGAGAGAGAGGATCTCTTTATAGCGGGATGCATGGTCAGTGGCATCTGTTGGACTGTTTGCCAGAGCCCAGTGACAATATCCGTCTCATCTTCGTTCCTCCATTCCTCTTCATTCACCCTTGATTATTTAAACGCATCTTCCATACTTCCTTCCCTTTTGAACTGAATCCCTTTTTGTAAAAGTCCCTCTCGTCATACATACAAGTATACTTACTTCCATGGACTGTGTACTTACTTACCACTGACTTCAGTTTTTTTTTCCCAATCTTGACTTTTGTATTACCTTCCTTTTAGATCTTCTTTCCCTCTCCTGTCTGCCTGCCTGCCTCTCTCACTGCCTTGCCTCCTAAAAGCCCAAACGTCTAAGCGTATAGGAAGGTTTTGTATGTATGAGTGAGTATTTGTGAACGTCAAGTTGGTTTCTCCCGAAAGTTCACACTCAAGAATTACCATTGAGAAGTCATGCATAGTCATTATTAGGAGCGTCTCCAACCTTCCTTTTTTTTAACCCTCTCCGAAGTTGACATTTTCGGCTCATTACACAAATAGTTGCAACATTAACGTCTTCGTTAAGTAAGTATATATATATATATATGTATACATTGTGAGTGAATATTTTTTCATGACTTGATTACACCCGTGTTTTTTTTCATTAAAGTTCTTTCAGCCAGAGACACAAGTTCAAAAGGAAAAGTGGGTCTATTAGAGAGATATATTAGAGAGACTCAATTATTTAACGAAGACTTTTATATTATTGACCGAGTTGTAAAAAAAAAAAATTTATGTACGGAAGGTGCGTATATTTCTGGGGTCTGTATAGATAACTATATGTATACACAAATCACTTTTTTTTTGTCTTCACTGACATTTCTGCATTCTTCATGACACAAAGGAGTTGTCACCAATCATGAGATTTATAATCACACGTTGTTAGTAGTGTGTGTAGTAGATATAGAGGGGAAAAACCATTGAAGCGTAACAAGTTACATGTCAAGCATCAATAATAGAAAGCACAATACCTCTGAAACAACATTGCCAAAACAGATTGCAATCGAAAAATCGGATCTAGAATACAAAATTTAATCGATCGACCTCGTCGACGGACTTTGGAAAACTTAAATGCTCAAATCTCGTACTATCAACAAATATTTTTAAAAGAACAGTGCAATTACTATTTTCCCAATTTTTCAATTTAAGAGTAAATTTTAAGGGGGCAACGGAATCAGTGGGGAGTATTATTACTATAAATAAATGTCCATTTTAAATGAATGAAGTTCTACTGTGTGATCAGTATTAGGAACATTTTTGTAGTCTGTAGATTTTATGAACAAGAAATGTGCCCATTGATTGTATTGAACGTTATATGGAACACTCCACATTGACAGTTCTGTGAGGTTCAAGCCTCAACGGTTAACAGGTAGGAATTTGTGGGTAAATACTAGACATGTTCATACCGTTCTTGTTTAAAATACCGTAATTACCGTTACCGTAAAGTGGAAAAACTCCGATAATATTTTTAAGGTACGGTATCGTAATTTATTCCGATTATGAGAAAAACATGAATATAAGTCGATTTTTATGGTATGTGTGTAACAGGGGTCGTATTTATGAGGGAAGGAGGGGAAGAATCTTCCCAGGGAAAAACATTTTTCAGCAGGGAAATTTTCAAACGGGATAACGTAACAGGAATTGTCAAATCTGTTGACCTTTTTGAGCAGGTATTTTCAAATTTGCTGTGGTGTTTTAAGGAAAGTAAATTTTTTCAACAGGGTTTTTCAAAGTTGACCTTTTTTCAGCAGGGATTTTTGAATTTGTTGAGATGTATTATGGAAATTATCTTGTCATCAGGGAGTTTTAAACTTGCTGCAAACAGGGACATCCCAACCAGCAGGGAAAATCAAAAAAAATCTTCCAAAGATTTACAAAAATCCTACCCCTGGTATGTAAAGATATGAAGTAAAAAATACAACATATTTATTCAACAATCAGTTTAGCGTCTTTGATGGCAATTAATGTGAGAGTATTAAATGTGCATAAATTCCTTATATCCTCTCTACTAAGTTGAAAGAGTGGGCCGTCTTCGTCTTCGTCTACGTCGTCGTCTTCGTCTTGGTGTAATACGGATTTGAGATTCAAATTTAAGCGAGTTTTTGTTTTTTATTTGCTGAGCCAGTAATAGCTGACTAAATAAATTATAAAAATTATTCTAAAAAAAATTAAAAGCATTATACAGTAGCAAGGGCGGCGGTATTGCACGGGCAGCCGTCCACAACCAAGACGGTCCACTCTTTCAAATTAGAAATTAGCCTAATTATATAATGTCAAGTTTAATATTGTGTATAAATTACAAATCATTGCAATTTGCAATAATCCCAGTTTTCCCATCCACCTTGGTGGATGGCTTGAATGCTAGTAATAAGCTAATTTGAAGGAAAAAAATCAAATTTCTTTTTACATTCGTATGAAAAGTATGAAAATCATAAAATATAGAAAACGATACTGAATTCTTCAATCTATCTATTTTCTATTAATTTTTCCTAAACTAAAACTACCGAATTCGGTCGTACTTATATTAATTTAGGAAGTGGCTTCCCATCTCTTTCACATCCTATCTACTAAGTTGATTAAGAGTGGGACGTCGTCGTCTTGGAATACGAATTTGAGATTCAAATTTCCGCGCGCTGTTTTTCATTGGCTGAGCCAGAAATAACTGGCTAAATAAATTATTAAAATTATTTTTTTTAAATTAAAAAAAATAATTAAAACATTATACTGTTTTGTGCTTTTTCTTTTTCCTGTTTGAATAATTTTGCTCAAAAATGAAAACAGGATGCTAAAAAGTCTTAATAATTTGAAATTAGTAAAAAAACTTTTTAAATTTTTTTTTATGGATTTGAGATTCAAATTTAAGCGAGCTTTATTTTTATTTGCTGAGCCAGTAATAGCTGACTAAATAAATTATAAAAAATATTCTAAAAAAAATAAAAACATTATACACTAGCAAGGGCGGCGGCATTGCACGGGCAGCCGTCCACAACCAAGACGGTCCACTCTTTCAAATTAGAAATTAGCCTAATTATATAATGTCAAGCAAACATTGGCGCCTGCCTAGATTCTAGGCCCTATAATAGTCTAAGGCTCAAGGATGCTGCAAGTTGGGATATAAATCTAGGCGAGGTTCTAGGCTGGGCAATCACCACTACAATATAGGCTTAGGGACAATCTAGGCTATTCAGATATTTCCGAACAAGGGACTGGGCTATTCAGGCAGGCTACAAGTTCGTTCAAGTAAAGGCTAGGCATTAGTGGCGAGCGGAATATTCTCAAAGCATGAATTGGTAAGGGATATGCCACAAATGACGCCATGCATTTAGTCACTATTGTCTGTGCATGATTTAACAAGATGTTATCAGTCAGTCCCTTCTTCATAACATGACGTAATTTTCTGCACCTATTTAACCCAGACCCTTTGTTACTCTTATATAAAATCCCGTGCGAGTTCGTAAGATTAAATAACGACCTCAGCATCCAAAGTCATTAGTTGTGGAACTAATTCACAAAGTCACCGAGTTATATCGGTAAGTAATATAAGGGACAGAGTAACTGACTCATCTTAGTACTTCTCAACTAAAAGTTATTCAAAAAACATGCCGACTGCGTCATCTGTCGGAGAAGTATATATAAGCAGTTGTGTATATATGTTCTGTTTAAATTTCCTCACATCATACGGCTGAGCCGATCTTCAAACAAATAACGTCGGTTGAATAGTTTTTTACCGAAGGAAATCAAAATGGTCACATATAAACACATGGTAATACCTGCATCATCGGCAGATGGCGCAGTCACCTTTACCAAACTGAAAAACTGTAATGGTTCTTATTGCGGACCGATAATATCAAATACGATCCTAAAGTTGGTAGGGTCATCCATCTAACCTTGGAAAAGTATGTCACATATAAACGCACATTTTTATACACCATAGAAATCTATTGATCTATGCATTCTATCATTTGCTCTCGCAATGGAAAAACCTTGCGATACGCTTTTCGCACGAATGGATGGGTCAATTTTTGACGGGAGGAGCCGTGGGTAATAAATCATTCGATAACGAGACATGCAAACTATTTGGGTGATTTGAGAGTAAATTGATTTTAAAAAATTTCCAGGTGAAATTAGTTTTCTATTGTAAAATGTTTTTGTTACATTATTTTAAAATTATTGCCTGAATGAGTGGCCCACTTCAAATTACCTTTGACCTCATTGTTAATCTTCTACTTTTATTACGGTTATAACCGATGGCTAATAAGAAAATCTCGACGGTAAAAACAAGGTAAACAAACCCGATTAATTGCTGCCAATTAATAATGTTTTTCGCAAACGAACTCAGTTTTGAATAATAAAGCACCCTGTGGCATTATACAATTCCCATGTATACATACACATATGACGTCGTATACAGTCAGTCAGCCTTCGTTGTGACGAGGAATGATCATGCAGTCAGTCAGTCGTAATTTACCAGATTTTTGGATGACGTCATTTGTGGCATATCCCTCAGGACAGGATTACAAGATCTTTGGGAAAACGTTTGCAGAGACGGACTGAGAATGAGGCGGGAATTACTTGATACCAGTAATTACCAGAGTGTATGAACATGTCTACCACAGTACATACATAATGGTCCCGTATTTATTCCCACTGGATTATGTAGTTTATAAAAGAATTAATCAAACCCATACATTGGTTTCCAATGGTATGTGACACTGCATATGGCTTGCACTATCTAAAACTCACAATTATATCGCCTATATATAGGCTGGCAAAGCGCTGCCAGAAGCTATACAGCAAATATAGGCAGGCAAGCAATGCACACTAGGACAGATATAGGCTAATAGGCAGGCAGTGAGTACTTGACCCTTGGTATCAAGGCTCTTCTTTTCGTTGAAACCAGAGCTGCTTGCAGGTATCAGGTAGTACCTGAAAAATACCCGTCGGGTCGGGTTCGGGTCGGGTTCGGGTCAGCTACAAAAAAAGTACCTGAGATTCGGGTCAAGTGCGGGTACATCCAGGATCCGCACCTGATTTTACAGGTCGGGTTACGATCAAGTTCGGGTTTAAAAAATATACCTGAGCTCAATGTCAGGTACAGGTTCGGTGCGACGAATTCAAAATACCTGAACCCGAACTTGCAATTTCAGGTATTTTGCAAGTATTTTTTACCTTAATAATTTAACTTTAAGTTCACGTGAATGAAACTTTCAGGCTGATCTGAACGTTAATGTCACATGGCTGAATGACACGATGTGTTCAGTGATGCGTGAGAGCCGCCATATCAATTAAATTAACAAACAACCTAACTTTGCTAATTAATTTCATGATATAGCCTTAGCGTTGTAGCAGACATAGACATCATCGATTTGGAATCTATTTCGTGTATACTTGTGCCTTAACTTCGTTAAAATTTGAAAAGCATGATGATTATCTGCGGTCTGTTTCTAAAGCTATCACTCAGAGAATACTTGGGGAAGCTTCAAAAGCTAGTTCCCATTCTTTTTGTGCTGCTTGTCACTTAAAATTAGTACGAGTTTTTGCATTTGTAACTTAACGTCATTTGTAAATAATATTTACTTTAATAAAGTCTTAGGATAGAACTTATGTTTATAAGTTTCCTCTGACAAAATAATTGAAAGTCGGGTTCAAGTTCGGGTTCAAGTTCGGGTTCAAGTTCGGGTCGGGTTTGTTTTGAAATCCGCACCTCAGGTATTTTTTCAGGTGCGGGTAGCCAAGCAATACCTGATCCAAAAATACCTGACAGGTGCGGATATTAACTCGGATCCGGAGGGCCAAGTTCGGGTCAACGAAAAAAATTAACCTGATATTTCAGGTGCGGGTCGGGTTCAGGTGCGGATCTTGATTTTTTGCTACCTGAAAGCAGCTCTGGTTGAAACAACCTATTAACCTATATAGGATGGCGATATTTTTTGAAAGAAAATAGGCAGGCTTTAGGCTTAGGCGCTTCATTCGCCCACCTTTGATGTCAAGTTTAATATTTTGTATAAATTACAAATTATTGCAATCCCAGTTTTCGCATCCACCTTGGTGGATGGCTTGAATGCTAGTACAAGGTAAAGTGCTTCAAGCCGTCTCAAAAATGACTCCAAACACTTCAATTACTAGAGGCACGAGTTGGTTTAGGTTCTAAATAATCAGTTCGATTAAAAGTTTAAACCATATTGACACTACACACAATGTTTATTGTCGAACGAATTCCTTTCATTTTTGAGTTTGATTTTTTTAATGAAAATTCCGGTATGTAACACCACAATTTTATGAGCCTTCCGCTAGACTGACGATATCGTATGGTGATACGATATCGCTTCAAAAAACCGTGAATTATCGTAGCTAAACCGTACCTCAATTTTTTACGGTATTACAGCACTACAATACCGTAGTTGACATGTCTAGGATTTACCTCATGCCAGATTTCCCTCGTACAAGGCTTAACTCCTGAGATTTACTTAGCTTATACAATTAATGATCTCACAGTACCCTGGACTGGGCCTATAGAGGAGATAGAGGCCCAGCATAGAATTAAAAGACATTATATACAGAAAATACAAGGAACTTCAATTCATACCCATTGCTTTTGCCACTTTGCCTTTATAATACTTTTGGCGTTCAGGACTGTAGTCGAGTCACTGTAAGGAAAAAGAGGCAGACTGAATCATTTCTGTATATAGGTACTTTACTCACTGTTGAACAACTTGTATAGCAGTCCCATAGTTCTGTAGAGTGTAGACAAACCCCTAAGCAAAATATAAGGTTGACATAAAAATGTGTGTTGCTTTTGCTTGGCCTTCCCCAGCCATCGCTCTGCTGTGAACTCGTTTCTGTGTGTAAAGTAAATCCTCTGCACTGCACTACCTGTATGGGATGCAGTTACAGTTATTAAAGTAAGAGAGTGCCTCGATTTTTCGTGCTACATTTTTGTTCTTATGTGTGTGTATGTGTGAGTGAGTGTATTGGATATTATATATAATGCAAAATAATTTAATTTTTTAATAAGTGTCCACATGTGTTCTCATAATGATGCTGGAGAGACTTCATGGAGACTCACAGAGGTAATTTTTGTGTTTTTCAGAACAGTACTAAAAACGCTGTAGTCATAATAATATTTGGAGCCGTCGTGAATATAGTCATAAGAAATAGTGACTGTGTATGCAGGCCTTTGTCTGTAAGTATATATGTGCCCTTGAATTTTATGCAGAAATAGGTGGATTGGTATTGGTGGTTTTTTGAAAGAGTAATAAAAATTATTTGATGTCGTGGGTGGTTAGTGACGAGAGGGGTTTTGTTCAGATTAAAAATTAAATTATTGTTATGCGTCCGTACGCTGTCTGTGCATCTGAGGTTATCTGTAATTTCAAGTAAATGACGGATACACAGGCGTTGGCGCTATCCGAGAGGTAGATTGAGGACTGAGGGTGTGCAGTTATAAAATAAAAAATATTATTTATTCTTATAAATTAAAATTCAAGGTTTACATTAAAGAAGAACAGTTCACCCCTGTAATGACCAAGTAAAGTGGGTCGTCTATTTTTAAGAGCTTGCTACAATGTGCAGTGAATATTTTGATGTAAATTGGATGTGTTTGTGTGTCTTTTTTTGGATTGTTTGAGGGTGATTGAGTGAGTGTGTTTAATTCTTTTGTATTTTGATCTTCCAGGACCATCAACTCGTCCGAAAGATAATGACGGGGGAGCCTATTCCTGAAATGCGGAGGAGCCTTTTCTTTTAAGAATTACCCAGCAAAGTCTTCTGTGATCGCAATGGGGCAAAAGAGAAGGAGTACTGTGATTTTGTTGTTGTCCATCCTAGTGGGAATTGTCCAACTTGATGGTCTCTGTGATGGTTACATTGTCAATGCAGGTAAGTTATGAGAATATGTTCGTAACTGTTTCCATGCCTCATCTCCTGAGGATACATTGGGGTTGCTTCCCGCGGAATGGAATTTTTTTGTAATTTAATACCGTGACTTGTTTGAATGCCAACAGAGGATTCAAAGGAGTATCTTCGTCGGTATGAACCTGTATTTTACAATGCATCAGATCTTTCGGAACAACATATACGAGCCAGACGGAGGGCTAAAAATGACGATGACAATGTAAACGTGGAGTTCTTCTCGCATGGACGGTAATGCTAAGTTTGGAATTTAGTCAAGTCTATTTAGGAAATAGTTAGATTTTTGTTTAATACTTACTCTATTGGAGGAGTCGGAGTTCAGGGTAGACCTAATTGTGTAGGAGTTCTAATAATTATTATGGTCTTTTGAATTCCATTGAAATGTTGTGCAAGTTCCATATCTTATTGTATAACTAGTAAAAAGCCCTGCTCCACAGGGAAATTTGCTTGACGTTTTGGTTTGTTGTAACATTAAAACCTGCATGATAGTAGTCTAGATAGATAGAATAAAAGCCAATTAAAATGCTAAAAATTGATAAACACGTGAAGAAATCATGGTTGAGCGCAATGTAGAACTTCACACTAATGCCCTGCGCATGTCCCATGTTTGATTCCCAGACCGCGGCTGGGAGTTGGTCCCGCATACATTTTTACAAATCAGTAAATTTAACGATTAAGAACGTTCTTAAAACAATATTTATTGTAAACGTTTCATTTCTGTCATCAAGTACTTTGCCTTGATGTTCAGTGTCGTCAATTTTTACTTTAACTTTCCTTCTATATGTAGCTCTGCAAAGTTTATAATATTTCGGGCTCCACACGATTAACTCAGTTTTGTCGACATATACTTTTACAATGTATTGAGAAGTGGCACTAAAAAATACTACATAGAGTTGACCATGAGTAAAAACGGTTTTAATAACCAAATGCCTACTTTCCTATAAAACACACGGGTACCCGCATTTGAATTTAGTGTAATTTGGAGAAGAAACATGGTATCCTGTTAAAACCTTAAGCGAATATAAGATTCTCTTTGAGCGGAGGTAGATAACCCCCATTCCCCAATAACACCAACACAGTACGACGGCTTCACCTTTCTGCAGTGTCATCTTCAATGATCCTAATATTTATTTTAGATTTCTCGAAAATCCAACATACAGTTGACCATATAAAAACATTGGCTACGATAGATAAAAATCAACTGTATTCAAACTTTGTCCTTGAGAATTTTTAATCGTCACAACGAAGCTTACCTTAAATTATAGTAATTATTAATAAAACCCAAAGGTCTGGCGTCGCGAGACCCCGGGACGGCTGACTGTGACAATGTCGCCGCCCTTGCTACTGTATCTTGCTTTAATAATTTATTTTTTAATTTAAAAAAAATAATTCTCTCTTCTAATTTAAAAGAGTGGGCCGTCTTGGTGGTGAATGGCTGCCGGTGACAATGCCGCCGCTATTGCTACTGTATAATGCTTTAATAATTTATTTTAAAAAAGTTCTCCACTCTTTGAAATTAGTAGAGAGGATGTTTTTTTATTTTTTGTGCTTTTTTCCAATATGCCGTTTACTTTTTGTACTTATTTAGCTCTGCTCTGCAGGGAAAGTTTAAAATCTTGGTTTGCTGTAACACATTAAAACCTGCACGATTTAAGCAATTTAAAATGTTAAAATTACACAAATACTTGAAAAGATCATGGTTGAGCGAACTGGGGAACTTCTCACTAAGGCCCTGCGCGTGCCCCATGTTTGATCCGTAGATCGAGGCGCATGCAGTTTTACAAATGATTAAACTTATAGGCTAAAAACTTTCTTAAAACCATATTTGTTGTAAATTCATTTCTGTCATCAAATATTTTACCTTGATGTCCAGTGCGACAATTTTTACTCTAACTTTCCTTCCAGATGTAGCTCTGCAAAGTTCCTCTAAACGGGGCTTTCTGATATAAAAAATTACTTCCCAATGAAAAGGTCGGCATAACTAATAAGATTATTTACATGAAAATGTACAACTTCTGCAGTTTCGATAACGTGTGCCTCTCTCTTTATCTATAGTTGCTAATTTTCATTCCTAGCATCTCAAAAGGATTTCGCCAGCATGACCTTTATGGGCAACGTTCAATAAAGCTTATTGCCAGTCCTATGATTTCCGATTGATTGTGCCGATTCGAATACATTTCAATTCGATTAAAATAAGAAAGGAGCAATTGGCTCTCAGTTTTTTTTTTGCAAATATGATAGAAGCATCAGTACAACGTGATGGATAGTCTGATTCAGGGGTCATTTTTGTAGGAAGACGGGAAGATTCTTCTCAGGGAAAAAATATTTCTGGCAGGGAAAATCTCAAAGGGAAGGGATTCTATTTTGCGAACAGGGATTTTAAAATTTTTATGGCAGGGATTTTCAAACTTCTTGGCGTGTTTGAGGGAAAATTGTTAGGCACACAGGGATTTGTAGATTGGTTGACATTAATTTATAGTTTTTAATTTATTATAGGATTTGACGTTTTATAGGGAAATTATTTTTGCCAACGGGGATTTTGAAAATCGTTGACCTTATTTTCAGCAGGAATTTTTAAACTCGTTGAGGGCCTCCCTGCAGGGACATTTGATTTAGCACGGTAATTCAGAAATGATCTTCCAGGGAAATTTACAAAAATCCGACCCCTGGTCCGATTGGCTCTCATTCCTTGTTTATTTTTATTTGCCAATACTAAAGCATCATCAGTACCATGTAACGGTTATTTTTTCGAACATACATGCTCTTTTACTTTCTGTACTTATTTACGAAGATGCTTTTTTATTTTTTTTAACAAAATGCTCTTTTACTTTTTGTACTTATTTACGCAGATGTTTTTATATTTTTGTGCTTTTGTTGGCTAAGCAAGGCAAATGTAAGTTTATGGTACATACAATAGCTAGCGGCGCAGTGCTATGGTCGTGGATGCATCAAGAGCGCGCGAATATTTGATTCTTACCATCACGGAGACTATCCACTCTTTCAACTTAGAAGAGAGGATAAGATTTTCTTACAATTCATTACACCGAAAAAGGAAACGAAAAAGGAGTAGGATTGGCTAGGATGATTCCAAGTTGTAAAAAGAAACTTTTTTTTTACTAAAAAAAGGATGATGATTTTTTTTACTTTTGCACTAATTTTTTAATATGCTCTTTTATTTTTTGTACTAATTTTTAAATTAGACGCAGCTTTCTTATTGGCTCGTAGACTTGGCGCGAAAATTCAAATTTACTTTCTCACTCCATATTATATAGACTAGGAGCACTGCACAGCCAGCAATTGCTGGCTCAGCGAGGCAAATGTAAATAGGGAAGGCGGTAAATAGTTGTATACATACAATAGCACAATATTAGCACAACCCTAGTAGCCTAGTAAAACTGTAGACTAACATATGGTAAAATGATTTTTTGATTTAATTTTGCTGTAATAATGTTTTTGAATAATTATTATTCTCTCTAACAATATTAGCACAACCCTAGTAGCCTAGTAAGACTGTAGACTAACATACGGTAAAATGATTTTTGATTTAATTTTGCTGTAATAATGTTTTTGAATAATTATTATTCTCTCTATTAATTTGAAAGAGTGGACCGTCTTAGTCTTGGTGGTAGACGCCTGCCCTTAATACTGCATAATGCTTTATTTTTTTAATTTAAAAAAAATTATTATAATAATTTATTTAGCCAGTTATTGCTGGCTCAGCCAATAAAAAACAGCGCGCGGAAATTTGAATCTCAAATTCGTATTACACCAAGACGAAGACGGCCCACTCTTTCAACTTAGTAGAGAGGATTATTTTACAATTTACGCAAAATTCAAAAAAAATGAAAATTTTAGTTTTTCCTGAAAATGACGTTGCTGCATTTCGCTGAGTTTTGTGCTTCCAAGTTTTGATTATACGTGATAGAAATTGTTTTTACGAAGATGCTTTTTTACTCATTCGCAAAAATTAGAATTTTCAACTTTTGAAAAAATTCGTTTTCGTAAAAACGCAAAGCGTAGATATGCACTTACCCCCCCCCCCCCCCTTGAAAAAAAAAGATTGAAGGATAACTTGTGCACCCTTTGACCAAATCCGAATATTAAAGGCTTATAGTCAATGACAGAATTTGTACAACCTCCAATGTTTAACTCACCTCTTCAGCATGTATAGTTTACGAGATCTAAAGCTGTTTAAACCCAAGTTTTCCCTTGAGTCTACGGAATTGCCTATCCTAATACATTGCAGTTTTTTTAAAGGTCTTCCCCACAACAACTTTAATAAAAACTTGCACACATGACTGTCTAATTATTGCAAGCTAGTGTGCAAAATCTTATGATGTGCGACCAAGGGCTTGTACCCTTAAAAATTAATTACTTAAAAATGTGAATTATGGTTGTCATAATCGTAACGTTCAATATTCGAGACGTAACTTGTAGTCTTTCCAATATTAACAACTAATTAAATTATTTGAGCTTCATGAAAATTTTAATAGTGAATTGCTATTACATGGACATGGACTCATTAAGTCAAGAAAATTTTGAAAACAATTGAATAAAAAATGATGTCTTAAAAAAACCAAAACGAAGATGCTTTTACGACTGGAAAAAGTGAAAAACCAGCATTTGGTATGGGAGGAATTAGAGCAATAATGAACGAAACAAAGTATCTCGGGTGCAAACACATAAGTATACATAATATATTATTCGGTAGCACCCGAGATGCTTTGTTTCATTCATTATTGCTCTAATTCCTCCCATACCAAATGCTAGTTTTTCACTTTTTCCAGTCGTAAAAGCATCTTCGTTTTGGTTTTTTTAAAACCTATTTTTTTTAATCTGAAAGGACGATTTTTGTGAATCGAATATATTTTTCCGTTGCCCCTTCTAAGGAATAGCGGGGGCAGTAAAATGTTTTCAGCCACCGGGTACAGTGTGACCAGAATCCTTTGTCGTTCTGATGTAGTCCACGTATAGTGGAGTGGTTCAGAAAATTTTTCACTTGTATTAAGTTTAGTTCCGGGTACAAACCAGTGCTCGGAATGGGTACCGAAACCGTGTACCCGTACCCATACCCGAATATCGGTACGAAGAAATGCTGTACCTATACCCGTACCCATACCCGAGTACCCGGGTAATTTTTTTCAGTACCCGTACCCATACTTGAAGCTAAAATGTAGTACCTGTACCACAATTTACCCGTACCCGCAATGTACCCAAAACCTGTACCCATACCCGAGTACCTATTGTTTGTACCTGGGTATTCCGCGGGTACTGACGTGTTTGCTACGATATTTGACTGCCCGTTGAAAACGCTCAGAAATTGCGAAAAATGTCATTTTATCGAATTTTTGTAAATTCATTATAATGCCGGGAATTTTTCCTAGGCATCAAAAACCTTTCAAAATCATTTGAGTTTTATTTTAAAGATCACGGAAGAAATTTAATTTCTAGTACGCTAAAATATTAACCAGATAAATGAAATGAAATACGTTCTCTCGCAGGGGTCGGATTTTTGTAAATCTCGCTGGAAGATTATTTCTGAATTTCCCTGCTGACTATTATCTCCCTGTTGGTGGGTCCTCAACGATTTAAAAAATCCCTGCTGAAAAAAAGGTCAACGATTTTCAAAAATCCCTGTTGGCAAAAAAATCCCTTAAAAGATGTGAAATCCCTGCCAATTTTGGCCAATCAAGCCAAAAATCCCTGTTTGCTTAACAAATTTCCCTGAAACCCGTCAACAAATTTGAAAATCCCTGCCAAAAAAAGGTCGACGATTTTAAAAATCCCTGTTCGTAAAAAATAAATCCCTTCCCTTTGAGATTTTCCCTGCCAGAAATATTTTTTCCCTGGGAAGATTCTTCCCGCCTTCCTACAAAATCCGACCCCTGCGTTCTCGCAAATAAGCTATTGAATTGTAATTACACCATACAAGAATTCTTGTATGGTGTACGAATAACCAATTAAAACGAATTCTTTAATACCAAAATCTTCATATCCAGAAACTTGCTTTTCAACTTTCGAAAACATCAATTCCAGTTTGTTCAATCTAAAGAAATCTTTTCAAAGATATTCTAGCGCAAGTCCGTAGGAGATTATAAGAGACTTTTTAGGGAGCTTTTGTGGTGAAGTTATCGACGTTAGAAATGTGGGTATTACTACTAACAAGCAAAGTCTTCCGATGTAAACTTCAGAACTATATGAAAATTGGTGGAATTGTAGATACTACTAATAGTGTTCA